>CADDXX010000687.1:87436-173917 GCA_902810485.1 Alauda arvensis
GGGCTGCACGTCCCCCTGCAGGGGCTGCACATCCTCCTGGGACTGCACATCCTCCTGGGGCTGCACATCCTCCTGGGGCTGCACATCCCTGCAGGGCTGCACATCCTCCTGGGGCTGCACATCCTCCTGGGGCTGCACATCCCTGCTGTGGGCTGCACATCCCTGCAGGGGCTGCACATCCTCCTGGGACTGCATGTCCCTCCCGGGGCTGCACATCCTCCTGAGGCTGCTCATCCTCCTGGGGCTGCACATCCCTGCAGGGGCTGCACATCCCTGCAGGGGCTGCATGTCCCCTCCTGGGGCTGCACATCCTTGCAGAACTGCACATCCCTGCAGGGCTGCACATCCTCCTGGGGCTGCACATCCCTGCAGGGCTGCACGGTCCCCCAGGGGCTGCAAGTCTCCCCGGTAGAGGGGCTCTGTTGTCTCCGTGTAGCAAGGAAGAGCAGGGAAGGGCAGGGAAGGGCAGGGAAGAGCAGGGAAGGGCAGGGAAGGGCAGGGAAGAGCAGGGAAGAGCAGGGAAGGGCAGGCAAGAGCAGGGAAGGGCAGGGAAGGGCCGGGAAGAGGAGGGAAGGGAGGGTTTCTCCGGGCAGGGGATGGCCTGAGACTGGCAGGGGACCAAGCACAGATGTGGCAGCTCAGGGCCATCCCCGCCCGTGTCGGGGGTGCTGCAGGAGGGTGGAGGTGGCCGCAGCTGTGGCACACCCCGAGGAGCTCAGCTGGACCATGCTGGAAGGAGCAGGGGATTTTCTCCTGGGCTGGGGGAAAAGCGAGCGCAACCAAGCACTCCTCTCTCTTTTTCCTGCTGGATAACTTTGCTTTTCCTCCTCCACGGCCTCCCTGTGCACCCCCAGCCCCGCTGCACCCCCTTCCCAGCCCCCCTTCACCCAGGCAGATCCAGCCCTGCCCRTGGCTTTTCCCTCTGGCTGTCAGCAGTTCTGCCAGCTCCCCCTCGGAATGGGAAGCAGCCAAAGCAAGCAGAGATACCTGAACCTGCCATCCACCCACTCCTTGTCTGGACTCAAGATGTTTCAAAGCTCCCCCATTTCTATTTCTATCCTCATTGTCATCCTCCTTTGAGAGGAAGGTCTATTATTCCCCTCCTCCTTTTCTCTCTACAAAAATGGGACATTGTTTCTTCTTTCTTTGATTTAAAAGCCAAAAACAGTTATAGGAAACTGTTCAGCAGATGTTTTACAGTATGGACCTAGAGAAAAAAAATTGAAGAAAAAATAAAAGCTCTYGGATTTTGCTTGAGGAGCTAAATTTAGCCTAATACTTCCTCCCATTCAGGGTTTGTGTTGGCATAGGCAAGGCGTAGGTTTGAGCACTTTGATTGTAGTATTTATTTTATTTCTCTCATTTGCTGCATCCATAAAAAGCTAAAGCTAATGAAGCTCATTGAGGGAGGAGGTGAATCCAGCCTGAGATGGGTCTCAGCAAGGTCCCTCTCAGCCCAAAGGATGGGACTGAAGCACAATCATTCCTCATGCTCTTTGCAAGGCTTATCCATGCCCACGGCAGTGCCCGGGGGGGGGGGGCAAATGAGATAAAACTCCCAGCTGAGGTTGGTGAATTCTCAGGGAGAGATTTACAGGCACTGAAGAAGCAGCTGAAGAAGGGCCCTGGCTGCTCTGGGTGTGCTGGAAATGGCACTCACTGATTTCTGGAAACAGCTTCARTCAGCACTGCCAGAACTCATCCCACAAACCTTCCCCAGACCGGGCTCCTGCTGACTTCAAAAGGCCCAGGATGGTCCCAGCTGAGTCCTTCAGAGCAGGGACAATGTCCCCAGCAGGGTGTGCTCCTCCTGCCACCAGGMGCCACACCCGGAGCTGGGGCCCTGCACTCGGAGCTGGGCTGGGAATCCCTGCAGGGTTGGGAAAGGCTGGCCAAAGATGGCATTTCCCCCTGGGAAACCCACTCCCTGCCATCCGTGGGTGCCACCATCCCCAATGCTCACAGGATCACWTGGCATGGCAGATCCAGGAGGAAMAAAGGAGGAAAATCTCACTTGGATCTCTCCCAAGGGACTGAGAGAGGCTCTTACCACTGCCTGGTGAATGCTGGGGCAGTTCCCACGTGGGAAAAGCCTTTAGCAGGAGTGACAGCCCTGTGAKGCTGCTCCATGGTTCCTTCCATCACCCTTCCTGTGAGCCAGGCTCCCCTTCTCACCCATTCTCAGCCTGAGCCAAAATTTCCATATCCTGCTGCTGGGMATCCAGCTGGAGCTGCCAACTGTGCCTGGGAATATCCAGGGAAAACCTGGGGAGAACCTGCAGCTTTCCACAGCTTGGCACTCTGGGTATGTGCCCAGGGGTTTGGATTTGGGCAGAGGCCCTGCAGATAGGGAAAGATGGGTTTGGAGTTATGGATCAGGCTGCCCAGAGAAGCTGGGAATGCCCCATCCCTGGAAGTGTCCAAGGCCAGGCTGGATGGGGCTTAGAGCCACCTGGGATAGTGGGAGGTGTCCCTGCCRTGGCAGGGGTGGCACTGGGTGGGATTTAAGGTCCTCTCCATCCCAAGCCATTCCATGAGTCTGTGACTCAGCAGCAGAAGAAACCAGGGGTTATTTAGAGAAGATTCCTGTTCATGAAGATGCACATCCAGCAATTAGCCCAGAGATCCTCAGCAAAGTTTCTTATCCCAGTGGAGAGCCTAAAGGGGTCAAAAGCAAAGTCTGTGCTTGCTCTCCATTGGGAGTTTCCCATCAGGAAAAGACACACTGGGATCTTATTTCCAGAGCTGTGAACCCAGAGTGCCTCCCTGGCACGGGAGGTGGAGGTGGGCAGGGAGGGATGAATCAGGACAGGGGATTGAATGTGGCACTGGGCATCCCTGSCAGGGATCTGAGCTGTGCACTGGGAGTGAGAATCCAGGCTGTGTTTCCAGACATTAATGGCTTATTTGTTGTCTAAGAGGGTGGAAAACCMGAGCAAACCCGAGGCCCCAAGGAGCTGTTTGATTGTAACAGGGCACTGTTGGTGCAGCCCGGGCTGGAGAGCCGGGCAATTACCGAGGCAAACTGCCCCAAATSCAGGGGCTGGGCTCTGGGGGGCTGGCAGGATAAAGCTCTGATTCATGCACACATCTTTGGCTCCTTTCTTTAGCATCTCTGCATGTTACACATGCAGACAAGCAGGAATGTCATTTTTTCCAGACTGCTTTCTTTGCATAAATTAGGATTGTTTGCTGTTCATCAGCTCACCCTGCCGTGACCCCTCCCTCCAGCCCCATCCCGCTGCCCTGCTGGAGCCCCACGCTGGCTTTGGGAAGGGGGCAGCAGGCTGGGGCATTCCCAGCTGGCTTGTTTTGGGTTAATGAAGCACCCAGAGTGGGCTGTAGGGCAGTGCGAAGGGTTTTCCCTCTCTAGGACTGGTGTGCCTGCCCCTGCCATCCCCGAGGACGGATCCTGGGATAGGATCATGCCCTTGGGGCTCTGCGGTGCTGCCTGGGAGATGCGGAGCGCTCCATGAGGCAGCCTGGCTCCGGGAAAGCTGCTCGGCCTCGGGAGCGCTGATAAATGGGATGCTGCTGCTTCCCCTCCCACCCACACACTTCCACTTTCACTTCACATGTGGGACCCAGCCCTGCAATTCCCAGCCCGGCCATAAATAACCCCTGCAGCACCAGGCAGCACGGGCACGGCGTGGATTCAGCCAGAACGTGCCTTATTGATCCTCCGGAGCTCKGGGTGTCCTTCATGGAGGGGACATCACACCCCGGGGATGTCACCTGTGTCCTGTCATCCCTCCTGAGCTCCCCTGACAATCGCCAGAGGASACAAAGGAGAATCTGTCCCAACAGCCTCGGTGCAGCTCAGGAATTAAATATGAAAAGGCACAGCTGTTCCCAAAGCCTAATCCTTGTCACAGACAAACTYTCCTTGACCTGGAACCGTGTGGAAAATAAACAGAGAGGTAAAGGACACGTTAATAACTCATTCCCACTAAACCCAGCCTCACTTTTCTGCTACTGGGATTTTTCCCTCTGCTGCTCGCTCCATAACAAGAAGTGTTTCTGAAGGTACAGATCATCTTGCATTGGTTTAGACATGCAAATAAAGCATTGAAAAGTGTTCCATCCGGGAACATCTCACACCTTCCATGCCCTGTGGGAAAAGCAGGACAACATTTCCTTGGCTGAGTGTGTTCCTGGCATTGCTGGGAGGGTGGTGGGGCCCAGGAGGGCTCAGCTCCCACCTCGGCCCTGCTGAGGTCACGGCTCCAAGCACTGAGCCCTGGCTGTCCTTGTGTCTGTCAGCTGATGGAGAACACAAAGGTCACTTTGAGACTGGGAAAAGGCCTCAGGAAAAGGAGAATTTCCCAGGTTTATCAGCTCCCCACGGAACCCMGCACAGAGAAATCTCTCCATCCCTACGTCATCCACGTCCTTTCTCCTSCTCCTCCTCCCCACACAGGGGCACTTCTGATGGGAAGAGATGTGAGCCGTGGAAGGGGAGCCCAGGGATTCAAAGGATGAGCTGAGCTGGGCTGGAGTTGAGCCATGAGCCTGACAAATGGATTTGGAACCTGGGMTCACCCCTGGGCACAGGAGCTGGCTCATGGCTCCAGCTGAGCCCTGTGCTGGCCMCTGCTCCTGGRTGTCCCTGTCCTGGGGGAACAGMCCCCACCAGGCCTCCAGGASCACCCTGAGGGAGCCACATGCARAACCTGGGCTCTGCCTTTGCAGTCCCTCCTCCAGAGGCTGCTCCAAGCCCCTGGCTCAGGGAATTTGGGATCATTGGRGTTGGAAAACTCTCTGTGACCATCCAAGTGTTGCCCCAGCACTGCCAAGGAYCCAGCCTTGTCCCCAGGTGCCACATSCACTCTGTTAAACCCCTGCAGCAATGGGCTCCATCCTTAGGAGCTTTATCACCCCTCAGCCCTTCCCCAATATTTTTGGAGTCACTGCTTGCCAGGAAGGAGGAATTCCAAWCCCAGGAGACAGAAACCACCACACTCTGCTGTCCAGGCAGGGCCACCTCCACCACAGACACCTCTGGGGACGGAAAACTTTGAGATGTGCCCTGGTGTCCTCRGAGAACAGCCAGCAATAACAGGAATTCCAGCTTCCCATTCATTCCCATCCCAGCTGATTATTTTCTGGATGGGTTTTATGTGACATTCTCAGTGCAGTGCTAATCTCACTTTTTGAACAAGAAGCTGCAAAGGGAAGCAGTGAAATGATCTCAATTCACCCCCTGTGTTTTTACACGGGCTTGGGAAGTGGATGACTTTTTTTAAATGTCATGATTTTTATCAGGGCTTTGCATTCCACCCTTGCAAGATGCAGGGAATATTTTAACAGATAAAAGAAAATAAAAATATCTCTTGGTTTTTTTACCCCCCCATGCTAATAGTAAGTTAAGTAATAAAGAGCAAGTGATTAACTGGTTGCTGAATTGGTTTTGAAATCTGGCCAGATGTGTTTGAGCAGGGATTGTTGGCTGACAGCATTTTTATAAATCTGATCTCTATTTATGCGCCTGCCTGGGAAAAGAGCACTTCTGAAATCTGGCTTTATAGTCCTCGATTAAATGATTCTGGATGAGGATTTGAATTCACAGTTTGAAGAGGGTGTGTGTGTGATGAAATCCTYRCTGGTTTTTTGTCTGAGTGTATCAGACTAATCAAAGATCCTTTTTCCAACCAAGAGGCCAAATTCTTCTTGCAATGGGAGAACTTGTGAGTWAGGACTGATTTCCCAGTTAATACTGACAGAAATGATAATTAATTTACCTTGTTCTTGCAGCTTTCAGGACTTTGTTAATGGTGTGAGTAGGGCAGGCACCTGCACAGAGGAGTTTGCAATGAAAATGTTCCCATTGGCCTCTAGAAAACAGAACAGGTTTTGTGCCAACTCTGCAAAATCCACAAGTCTGCATCTCAAGGGCACAGGCTGGAGATGTTTTGCTTGGAACTTCCCCAGAGATGTTTCTTAACAGCAGAGTTAGAGCTGAGTGGAAACTTCTCACTTCCTYTTCCAGATGAAAACGTGACCAAATCTCAGAATGCCAGAATGGATTGGGTGGGAAGGGRCCTCAAAGCTCATCCAGTGCCACCCCTGCCATGRAAGGGACACCTTCCACTRTCCCAGGGTGTTYCAAGCCYTGTCCAACCTGGCCTTGGRCMCYKCCAGGGATGGGGCAGCCACAGCTGCTCTGAGCACCYTGTGCCAGGGCCTCACCATCCTCACAGGGAAGAAAATGTTATCAGTTTGATCTGGGGTTTTCTCACCTCTGTACACATCGATGTATTTTTATCCATGTGAATAGAGATGGAATTTTTTCCCACCTCGTTTCTCACCCAGTCCTGGCACCTCCAGATATTCCCTGTTTAAAGCCCGTTTTTACATGGATCTGGTCTCCCTTAGAAAAGTGGGATAARCCATGGATGAGCCAGTTCATCACAGTTATCTTGGCTGATATGGAGGAGATCCACGTGCAGCAGCTCYCAACTGAAAAGAGCATCACAAAAGTCATTTTTGGGGCAGTTTAAGCATTCCGGATATTCCCATGCACCCCAAATTTTTCTGTTTTAGTGCATATCCTGCACCTTCACATCCAAGGTAATGGACACCCAAGATCTGAGCTCCTGTCTGATCCAAGGGTAGAAAAAGCTCCTTCTCCTGCTTTGGAGGGCAGAAATTCCCCCTTAGCTCGGACATTCAGCACCCTTGGGCTCCACACAGGGGGGAATTCATTGGGGTTGGTCCAGAGGGATGAGCTCTGTCCCTGTTGGCTTTTGAGGCCAGGCAGTTCCAGAGGGTGTCAACACCTGGATCCCAGATGTGCCCAGCTCTGGGACCACGGAACATCTGGGCACAGGCTGTGAGTCACACTCAAGTTCTGAGGAGGGGCAGAGGGAACGTTTCCCTGGGCAAACCTGCCATGGATTTCCAGGCACAGGGAGCTCCTGATCCAGCTGTGTCACCTTCTCTCAGGGCAAACACTGAGAAGGTTCCTCAGGAATCTTCCTCCTTTGCCCTGGGGTAACACCAAAAGCAGAGATTTGTGTGCTCAGGATCATTTTGTTGGTTCATTTTCTGCTTTCCAGAGTTAGATGGAAATGGGGATCCATGAAGGGCTCGTTACAGGCAGCTGCTCCCCTTTAGTGGTTTGTGATCCACGGGCAGGAGCACAGGGAYCTCTCCCTGGAGAGGAACCTGGGGCTGTAATGGAGTGGGATTGGGGCAGGTGACAGACTCAGGACAGGGCTGAATTTTGCCCAGATGATCCAAACTCACTGCCCAGCTCCAGCAGACAAACCAGGACCATCTCCAGCTGCAGGCACCCTCAGAGTGATGCTGCTCTGAGCTCCCATCCCAATGGTGATGAGGATTTCTCAGGTCAGAGGGAAAGGGGCTATTTCTGCTGACACCAATGTGCTGCACCTTTCAACAGGAGCCTGAGTGCCCCCAAATTTCAGCAGCCTCTGAGTGCAGAACCTGTGAAACATCCCCAAGACATCTCCAATTTGGTGAAGCCATCAATAACYGCTGCAGGGAAACATTAAGGGATCGCTTTATTTTTTATGAGCACAGAGCAAACCCAAAGCAGCTGCCATGGAAAGTGCAATGACTTTATGATCAATTCCATGAGCTGCCCGAAATTTAACCCAACTTTTTGTTGCAAGCTGAAGCAACTGGTTTGGGTGAGTGATGTGACAGCAGTGACCCTGAAACCAGGCAACCACGTGGAACCTGCCGATCTTCACAGTCCCTTCCCACCCAAAGCATTCCATGGCTCTGTGATTCCAGGTCCCAGGCTCCCAGCTGGCTGCACAGCCACTCCACAGAGCTGTTAATGTCTGGGTTGCTGCATCCCAGCACCCTCCTGAGCAGAGCAGCCAGGCAAGGACATCTTGCTCGCAGCTGCCAGCGGGGTTATCCCGGGAAGAGTCGCCCAGATAAAAATTGATGGCTGAACACATTCCACTCCTTTGGAGCTCAGATGTGACAGAGCCTTTGTAGCAAAGCCCAGGAGGCTGGAAACTTTCCTGGGGAGATGGAACCCTGTAAATCATTTCCTGTGTTAAAACAGCTACAAGAGGGAGCCGTGCCTGGCGAGTCCAGCAGGTAACGGATTTGGGCCACCTGGAGCTGTGTGTTTCTAAATTCAGGGCTAAAGGAGAGATTCATTCATCATTTGGGAGCTCCTGAAGGACCTGGGAATAGTTTTATGTGCATGAATAATGGGTTTTTTTGCTATTTGTCACTTTGTGCACTTTAGCAACCTCCTGGTCTGGGAGAGTGGGACAGGAGGGACCTTTATCCTGTGAACACTTGTTTGGCACATCTGATTTCTGTGGGGAACATTTGGCAGCAGGAGATGCCACAGGAGCCCTGTGCAGGCAGAAATTATCCACGTTGGAGCAAACACAGTTTGGATTTGCACTTTGCAAATGTTCACTGTGCTGAGAGTACTCCAAATACCCAGGGCTGTGCTGGGGGAGGAGTCTCCAGGAATKAATTATTCCTCTCCCCACACACGGTTCCTTCAGCAGTGGCAGCACTCAAATGCACAGGCTGCTTTGTGTTTTTCCATGAGCGTGCTGCTAAATTCCCTGGAAATCAGCCCCTGCTGCAGATACTCTGCAAGCAGAACGTGGTGGTGTCAGTGCAGTGAGGGCTGAGCCCCAGGGCTGGGGGCTCTTTGCTGCTGCCCTGTTACAGTTCGCTGTTAGGATCTCCAGGGGAAATCCCAGCAGCTGCTCCCAGCCCCCAGCTTGTCCCGGAGCAGCACACACGGAGCCCTTGGTGCCTGGTAGGGGCTCGTCCAGGGCTGCTCATGGAGACAGCGGGATGGGATCGGTGCTGGAGCCGGGCAGGATTTCCAGCCTGGAGCCCTCTCCTGGAGGAAAAGGCAGCTCTGCTGCCTGGGGAGCGAGGGAGGGAGAGGCGGGATGGACTCACCCTCCTGCACCCGGGGTTTGGGGGTGCCACCGGCGTYTGCAGCTCCCTGGCCAGKCTGTGAGGAGGAAGACAGGCAATCYCAGACTGGGATTTGTTCGGCAAAGGCAATCCCAGATCATGCTCTTCCCGAGCCTCCAGATAATTCAGAGGGGCGTTAAAGGAGCGAGATCACTGYGGGCTGTGTTTCTGCCCCACTCCCTGGTCCTGGCCAGCCGGGAATGTGCTCTCCTGCCCTTCTCCTGTCCGGAGAGGCCCCGGACACTTCCAGCACCTGCCTCGGGACTGGGATTTGGAGAGATGTGGGCTGGGACCATCCACCCCTGTCCGAGCTGATCCAGGGGCTCCCAGCGCTGCCCGAGCAMATTCCCGCTCCAGCTCCTCACGGAAGGAAGCTTCCTTCAGCCTTCGGGCTTTTAAAAGCAAACAGCGGCCACCAGGGCGTATTTTTGGTTCCAGAGGCAGATGCCAAGGGTTTGCAGGATTTGCAGCAGGCTGGATCCATCCCAGGGCTGTGGGTAAGGCACGAAGCAGAGAAGAGATCCCTGGGACACACACAGGATCAGGATCAGGATCAGGGTCAGCAGAGCTGCCAGGGGCCCTTTAGGAGGGATTTCTGCCTTAGGGCAGCATCTGGGCTGGGATTTGGGGATCAGGGCTACAACAGCCTCACCTGGCCGTGCTCTGCCAGCCTTAATTTGGTCCCTGGGCAGGAACAAACTCCGCTCACGGGACTTTGGGGGCCGCAGCAGCGCTTGCTGGGCAGGCTGGAGCCTCGGATGGATTGACAGGGGACCCCATCCCCACCTCCAGCAGCGGCTGGTTTGTTTCCCCAGCGCCGTGACATCGGCCAGAGGTGGCTCTTTGCTGGCTGGCGGCGTTCGCAGCGCCCTGGCTGCGGGGCTGACCACTCCCCCTCCCTTTGAATAGCAGCCCTGCCTCGAACACTATGGTATTTCCATCCTCCCCGGCTCCGGCGCCGAGAGCACCAGGTAGTTGGGAGGAGAGCGGACACAAGTGTGGGAAGCCGTGGASAATATAAAGCTTTTCCCCGGGTCCTCCAGCTGAGCCGTAAGTGGTGCGGGGAGAGGCTCTTTGAACTCTTGCGGGGGTTGGAGGTACCTGTGGGCATTTTCAGGACAATCAGATTTGGTTTGTGGTGATTTGCTTTTCCTCTCTCCATTTCCAGTTTCACCCAGCAATTGATTTGTGTATTTGCTACTTGCAGGATCTTCTGTAAATGTTTCAGATTATGCTTCCMTTTAAAAAAGAATATATCTATATATATATATGTATTTGGTACATAAATTTTATACAGAGATTTAGGAGAACATTATTTTCCTCATAGAGGTGGGAGGCTGTGCACTGGCATTAGTACAGTGAATTCAATTTGCAGTTCCTTTGCTGTTTTGAATTGTAATTTAGGTTTTGGTGTAATTTGGTTTGGTTTTGCTGTGAGGGAGGAGAGATCCAAAATGCCTGGAGTGGGACAGACAGAGCCGGGGCCCATTCCTGCTTTGCAGGGATGATTGGAAGGATTTGCTGGGACCCCTCCAGGTGATGCCATCCCCTAAAGGGATGCCACAGGTGMCAGCATTTGCCTGGAGTGTGACAGCTGCAGGGATGTGCTGCCGAGCCGCTGCCACTCCTTGGCAAGAGCAGAATCCTGCCCACCCAGCCCAGGCAGTGGGAATTGTGAGTCCCTGAGGAGCCCAGCCAAGACCTTCCCCCCTCCCATTCGCCTGTAAATCATTGCTTTGCATGCGGCCACTCACTCGGTGTTAGAGCCACCATCAGCTTCCCATCCTGCGCTGTCAACTGACACCTTTGGGCTGGGGCCGCTTTCCTGCTGCAGCCCAATCCCTCTGCCTCCCRTTCCCCTGGCTCTGCAGCTTCCCCTGCCTGCCACGGCAATAATGTTCTGGCAAGCCTGAATTTTTGGGGCATTTTCTCCTTGCCCGGGGCTGGGGGTGTGTGGAAGGCCGAGGTGCTTTTTGTACCCCAGCACTGGGATATGTGTGTCCCTCATCCTCAGGTTCACCACAGAGCTTTTGGGGCAGTGATCCAGATCACAAAACTCTTTCCTGTCTGACGAGTTGAGGGGCAAAGACACACAAGGTAACCCCACCTTAGCCAGTGGTTTGGAGCCCTGGAGAAGAGCAGGATTTGGTGGGATTTTCAGAGCAGGCTGGTCCAGGTGTCCCGCTGAAGGTCCCACAGGATCCTGGAGGGCTCCCAGTGGGGCTGTGCAGCCCTGCCCAAGCCCCTGTGCCACGGGAGAGGCTGGGCTCTGTGACATGGGGAAGGTGTGAGGGGTCAGGTGCCACCCCGGGGCAGGGATTGATCCCACTCTGAACAGGGGCACACTGATCCCCTTCCTTCCCCTTTGGAGGGCCCGGCCCGCGGCATTGTGCTGTGAGTCTACGGCTTCACGGAGGCAAATTCGTGAGTGAAATAACGGCTGACCTAATTAACCCTCCCTTCMCATGGTCCTGCAGCTGCCCGTGGCTGCTGTGAGCAGAGCAGGGTGATTTAATGGCAACAGCTCTGGCATCCCACCTCAACCCTCTSCTGCCTGACCCGCGCTGTCAGCTCGCTGTGCATCTGCTGCGCCTGCTGATGGGGGCATTATCTGAGCTTAATTAGCAGCTGAGTAATCGATGGATGAGCAGAGAGCGGGGGAAGCGTGGAGAAAAAGCAGTTTAATACAAGCACAGAGAGCGAGGGCGTTGTGAGACTGGGCCAAACCTGAACCACCCCGGCTCTCCCCCACGGCAGCTGTCATCCATTCCAGCCAGAGTTTGTCCAGCCGAACGGGAAAGGCTCTTGAGATGCCATCACACGTCCCTCGGGCCTGWCGGGCACCGGGGGAGGGCAGAGCCCCGCGTTGGGGCAGCCGGGGCTGTGCTGGCAGGCGGYCCCTGCCCTGTCCCCTGCAGCCAGCTCCATCCCCGGGGCTCACACCCTCACTTTCCCTGGGTGACCTTATCCCGGCCCTTTAACCTCCCGCAGCGTTTGCAGCGGCTGCAGAAGGGCTGTTTTATTTACCGCTGCCGCTCCATTGTTCCCTGCAGCACCACCCACTGCCCCGCCCGCCTGCCCCGCAGGAAACCGGGTGCGAACACTCCGAAGTTATACAATCAGAAGAGATGTGGGCTTTGGTGCTGCCAAGCTGCTACAAACCATGGCTGTAGGTGTACAGAGCACTGCTCCGCTCCGGCCTTACGGATGCTGCTCTTGCCGAGCCAGGGGCTGATGAATGGCAGGAGGTTTCGGAGATGCCAACACATCAGCAAGCCCTGCTCCCCCTGGGAACGGAGCTGGCCTGGAAAGTGCCCGGATCCCAAGGGTTAAAGCCCGGCGGAAGGATGTCATTTCCACCGGCTCTTCGCCCCACCCCCTCAAAGATGATAAATTATTGCTCGGTGCAAAAATGAAGTGGTTATCACTGAGCAGCTCTGGGGCAGCYCGGGGAGTGTGGCTGGGGCTGCTGCGGGTTTTTAAAGCTTTGAGTCACCTCCTTGAAGGCAGAAATATTTTGGTGGGGTCGCTGATGCTGCCCCATCCTCCTGGCTTCCCATCAGACCCCATGGAAATGAATTTTCTCTGTTTATTGGGCTGGAGAAAAGCACACGGACAATGTTTGGTGGCTGTCCCAGGTGTGCCACCCTGCAGTGACACCTTCCCTACGTGCCCAGCTGGGGCTGAGGGATGGGGGATGGAGCTGAGGGTGGTCCTGCAGCTCAGGAATTGGGGAACAGTCTGAGCCTCAGGACTYTGCAGCAGAGGATGGAGCATTAAACTGGAAAACAGAGATGGGACTTGTCCCTGTCACTGGGAAGTCTCTGTCATTGCTCCACTTCCCTCTTCCTATCCTTAAAAAACCATAAAACCAAAACATCRTATGAAAATACTGCAAAGYGYCTTTATAAATCCATCAGAAAAAGTTCACTTTATTCTAATATTAATTTTTAACATCTTCCCAACTTCTGCAGGGGTGTGTGTGTGTTAATCATGAGCACAAACAGATTTTCCCTTTTTAAACCAAGCTTGGTAATTGACTTAAAATTAAAAGAGCYCCAACCTTGTAAAAGAGGAGGGATGGATGTTGAAATGAAATTAAAATTTTAATTTAGTTTAGAAATGACCCAAGAGTRTAATAGCTTTGACTGGTACTTGATCAAGTCCCAGAATAAATGCTGGTTCTCCCACACGTGTTTTCACAATAGGACAGGAATAATAAGAGCAAACAATAAGGCTCAAGTCAAGCTGTTAAGTCATTAAGGATTTTACCAAATGGTTCTGATTCCCCTCTATTTACTAGCAGCTCTCAGCAAGCTGTGGCTCTGGATTATCTTGATGTAAATCTGCAGTGATTTCCTYGGGATCAGCCAAATTACCTGCCCGGAGAGCTGCAGCCTGGAGTGAGCTCAGCTGAGCTCCCTGACAGCATCCAGGGCAGGAGAGGAACTCTTCAGGCTCTCATTAGAGGAAGCTGARGAGAAGCAAAATATCACTCAGCCATCAGGGAAACTTGCTGACAGTGTGAGATGTTTTGGGCTGTGAAGTAGTTTCCTCTGGGAAGTGGTGGAAGTTCTGTTAAAATTAGCCCGGACAAAGCACAGCAGAGCTCTCTCTGTGCTGCCTCTGCCTCCTCTTCCACACTGGCTTTTCCAGAGCACAATTGTTCCATGCTCCACTCACCTTTTCCAGCAGGGATTGCCACCTACCGGGTGCCATCTCTACCCATAGTGGGGGCTTGGAATGGTTCCTTCTTTGGCGATTCCATGATTCCAGGTCTTTTCCACAGCCTGTCTTTCTCTGTCTTTTAACCACTGTCACCCACAAAACCTGCATCAGSTTGGGGAACTGGTTTAACTTGCGTTTAACCAGGACTTCTCTTGAACCCACAGACATGGGGATGCAAATCGTTGCTGAGTTTTGTGTTGTGTTCCTGCCCCTCTCTTGTGCTTTTTAACAGCTTACCTTGGAGGGGAAGAGAAACCAGAAAGCAGACTGGCTCTAAATGTCTTGGAGCTGCTGTCTAGAGATGCTAATTCACCTCTTGCGGGCTGGTGTGGGGGTTTCAGGGGCTGCTCGGCAGCTCTGGCTGAATCCCATTGTTATTCCGTGTCGCATGAAGCCTGTCCTGGGTGTCAGGATGGGTTTGGTGCTGTGCTGTCAGCGCACAGCCGCGGCCCTGAGCAGCAGCGTGCGGTGCCTTGCTGGAAGGTTCAGCCTGAGAAAGATGCAAACGACGCCCAGCGAGGCGTGAGCGCGGCTCTCGAGAGCTGCTGCGAGCCGAGTGCCTCGATCAAAGGGGGAAAAACCCCAAACCGAACCCAGCTGCCACTGCCTGAGCTGCAAAGCCGAGAGCAGAGCTGCTCCCGGGGGCTGCTGTTCGCCTGCTCCTCGGGGCTGTCACTGCTCGCYCTGGGACACGCGGGTGTCACTGCGGCAGGGGAGCAGCCCCCAGCTCTCCCGGGCTCCCTTTCACCCTGTCCTGCTTTGTCCGGCAGCATCAGCCTTTGCTTTAGGGCAAGAGCAGCCCGAGTTTACCGGAGCCGGTTTCCGTGTGCTGAAAGCTGGGGTCAGGACTGGGATTGAGCACCTTGCCCTGCCTTAGGGGATGCCCTTCATGCCAGGGRTGCTCCACTCTGRAAGTGCTCCAGGCCAGGTTGGACAGGGYTTAAAGCACTGRTGGAAGGTGTCCCAGCCCGTGGYAGGGATGAGCTTTAAGGTCCCTTCGAACCCTGCTGTTCTGTGCTCACTCCGGTTGCAGCAGTGGGCTCCTCGCACTGTTTTTGTGTCGCACAGCTGCCCCAGCCGCAGGGACATTAAAGCCAAGGCGCTTTAACGCCTCGTYGGGGCGGGCTGGCAGGGCGTGCACAGATGCTGAGGTTAGTTAAGGCTTCTCAGCGTCACTAACTCGAACWCGGTGTGGTTTTGCGTACAGCACAAAGAGAAACAGGCTGGTTGTTCTTCCACCACGYAGGGGTAGTTTTCAGCCTTGTGAATTAAAAAAGAGAAGTTTGAAAAAAAAAAAAAATCTGCCGGTGTTCGAGGCAGAGTTAGTAATAACCAGCAGGAAATGATGATGATAATTTAATACCGTGCACATGCAGGTGTTTTGTGTTGGGCCATTACTCACAGGGCACGGGGGAGATGCTCTGGGGGTCCCTGYTTGCTGAGGTGCTGAGTGAGACACAGCCAAAGCAGCTCTGCCCTTCCCCCGGGAGTGGAGAGCTGCAGAGAGCTCCGGCAGCAGCAGAGCTCCCGGGGAAGGAGCAGAGGGAAGGCTGGGAGAGGATCCCAGGGCCTCCAGGAGATGTGCAAGAGTCCAGTGGAGAAGTGGAGGCTGGAGGAGATGTGGTTGTGCTGGTTCTGCTGAGAGGAGCTCAGCACAAAACATGTGGAGCCTGATKAGGGAGCTGGGGAAGGGGCTCAGCCTGAGGAAAAGGAGGCTCAGGGGGCCCTCCTGGCTCTGCACAGCTCCCTGCCAGGAGGGGACATCYGGGGGGAGTTCAGGCTSTTCTCCCAGGGAACAAGTGACAGGAGCAAAGAAAACAGCCTCAGGTTGCAGCAGGGGAGGTTTAGGTTGGATATCAGGARCATTTCTTCACTCAGAGGTTTGCCAAGCACTGGCACAGCTGACCAGGGCATGGTGCAGYCACCTTCCCTGGAAGTGTGCAAAAATGTGTAAAGTGGCACTTGGGATAGAGGTGGGCCTGGCAGKGCCAGGTTAAGGGTTGGATTGAATAGTTCTGGGATTTTGTTGAAGGAATACTCAGCCAGGTGTTGGCAGGTGCAGTGGTCACAGCCCAGGGCCCTGCAGGGATGCAGAAGTGTCCCAAAGGATGGGAGCTGTGTCCTCAGGGAGGTTAAAGCAGCTCCTCTTCATCGCCAGGATGGGAACAGCCATTCCCTTGTCTCCAGGTCCCATCCTGCCCAGCCCAGGCTATTCCCCTTCCCTCTTTCCTTGGAGTCACATCCCCCAAAGCACAGGCAGTGCCCTGGCCCTGAGCTTTGCACTGGCATTGCAAGCWGAGAGGGAGAAACATCCACACCTCTGAAAACAGAGCCATGTGGCAGCTCCTCCACCACAGCCACACAAACGGGTTCATTGAGAATTAAAAATCTCAGTTAATGAGCAGCTCTGGCAGGAGGACTTGCTCAGGGGAGAGAATCCCCTGTGAGGGATGTGCAAAAACAGAGGATGTGCCCTGAAAACGCCAAAGTCCTTTGTGAGACAGACGGGCCTGATGAAGCTTTCACAGGAAAGGTGTTGACCTCAAGAAACTGCTGGGGTTTTTTTCCTCTCTCAAAAGAAAAAAAAAATTGGCAACAATTTCCCACCAATTCTCCAGTAAAGGAAATATGATCTCATCTTCCCTCTGAGCAGCTCTCTCAGCTTGCAGGTGATAATTCATTCCCCATTGTCRGGCTCTCCCCTGGTTGCACTCCTGCATCTGGGTGCTGCATTGTTGATACAACCCCTCTAATCACARCACTTCCTATTAATCCAGGTATTTTTCCTCTTCATGTTTCCAACCTAAACTCGTTAAGGTGACAGTCTGCTCCAAGCTTTGTACAGCTGTGGAAAGCTTGGATTCAGCTGGTGCTGTCAGTTCTTATGGCATGGAATCTAACGCCGATCTTCATTCCTGCAGGCACCTCCAGGATGATGAGTTACTACATGGACACAACCATTGGCAACACAGCTCCTTATCCTTTGGCTCGGCCTGGAATGATGGTAAGGAAYGGCCAGGACCAGGGGGAATGGCCTTGCACTGAATGAGGGTGGGCATAGATTGGATTTTAGTAAGAAATTTKCCYCTCTGAGGGTGGGGAGGCCCTGGAATWGAATTCCCAGAGAAGCTGTGGCTGCYCCTGGATCCCTGGAAGTGYCCAAGGCCAGGCTGGATGGGGCTTGGAGCACYCTGGGAYAGTGGAAGTTGTCCCTGCCCATGGCAGGGGTTGGAGTGAGAYGGTCTGTAAGGTCCYTTCCACTCCAAATCTTTCCATGACTCTATAAAAGACAGGAATTGGGGCCAGCTTCCTACCCCAGCAGTTTTCTCTCAGGTTGYTGTGATTTCTCCAGCTCGGTGCCACCTCCTGAGTATCCCAGRTTTTAGGTAGTTTGGAGCAGTCCTGAATCCCAAGTGTTTACCCAGAGCTTCTGGAGCCTGCAAAYCTCCCCTGGAAACGGGATCGTGCATCGGATTTCCTGTGCTTGTGTTGGGAGGGCTGTCAGGGGGAGCTTTGTCTGGCTGCCTGCTCCCCCTGCTGACCTCCACCTGGGATCAGTGGGACCAGCACACAGCAGGGCAGCGTTCGGGAAGGGTTCCCATGCTTTTCTGGGGTTTTGGGATCACTCCGGTGCTCCCTATCCCGAGCCAGCTCTGTTCTGTTTGCAGCTGATGGGTGGTTGTGGATAATAAAGGTGGGAGTGTGATCCTGGGACAGCTTGGGCAGGGATTTGAGCCTTTTTTAGGACAATCAGATCCATATTTAGGGAAACCTGGTCCATATTTAAACAATCAGACCTATATGCAGAGAAATCAGACCTCTTTTTAGAGAAATGACATTTTAAACCATCTTTCCAAGGAACTGCTGAGCGTTAGAGGTCAGATAAGCTCTGGGCTGACACCTCAAGCTGCACAGAACTTGTGCTAAAACCCAACATTTTCCCCAAACTGGGAAGAAAAGCCCACCCTGAGCCATGAAATATTCCCAAGGCAGCTCCATAGCTTTCCTTTAAATGGTTCTGAGCAAGCATTTGGCTTTTAAGTATTGATTTGCCATCAAGGAAATCTATTCCCCCGCAGGGAAATGGTAACAATGATGAAAAATTCAAACATCCTGCATTTATTTATAGATCTGTGCATGGTATTGTCCTCTTCTAGGGAGACAAACACTTGAATACAATGTATTTAGTATATGGTATATATGTGTGTGTGTGTGTCCATGGTAAATATATATAATAATATATACACACAGATGCACGTAATAAATATGGTTTGTACATATATATATACACACTGTTTATACATAAATGTATATGTATAAAATAAGTGTGTACAGAATAAAATAAAAGTTATATCCTGGGATTTTATTAAAGCTTTGTTCCCACTCTAAACAAATCTATGTTTCTAAATACCTCTATGTCTATGTCTAATAAGTATATTTTCTTTATAAAGTATACCTTTAGCTTCGTATGCAATAAAAATAAATGTGTAATTTATATGGAGTTATAAACTAGGATTTCAGTACATCTATAATGTATTGTTAACACATAATTATGTGTTAAYACATAATAATACAGTGTATTATGCAATGTTTGGGTAATAATACATTATATACATTGYATATGCATCTGTACATTTCATATGAGGTTTATAACTCATCCACCCGTGTGTGCACACCACATGTATAAACACGTCTGTGGACACAACAATAAAACCAATATAAATAGAAATAACCCAAATACACAGAAAATAATCCCAAATAATAGCCCTATAAATAGGAAGAGGAACATAAATATGACAGCTGGGGCCAGGCTCCCCCACAATGCCTGCGCTGGGCTGTGGCTCCGCACCCCCTGAATTTTGGGGTGTTTTGGGGCCTTCTGCTGCCTAAAAACAACACTCCCAGTTATGGGGAGTGGAACAAACCCTGCCACAGAGGTGTCCCCATGGCAGACCCCTCAGGCTGAAATCCTGCCAAGCTCAGCCTCACTCTTCTCCTAATATTAAAAAAAAAAAAAAATTAAATGGGTTTTAAAAAGGCTCTTTTTGGCCCCCTCAGCCAGACGAGTTGGGATCTGCCAGAGCAGGACTGGTTGCCTGATTTTGGGGGTKGCCCCACTGCCCCCTGCACGTTTCGGGGTCCCTCTCCCCCTGACAGTCCCTCTCTGCTCCTTCCAGAARCAAGGAGCCGCTGGTGCCTGCGAGGATTCCTGGGTGACGTGTGGCTTCCAGGCCTCCTGCTGCCAGCCCCGGCCCTGCTGCCCGCTGTGGGATGAGCCTGCCACACAGGAGGTGCCCACGGGGCTGGAGCACTACAGCACAGGTAGGACAAAGGGTTTTCTTGGGTTGAAAGACAGGAGTCTGCCAGGGAAAAGCCAGAGCCTCCCTTGCAATGGAGAGTGCAAACCCCCTCCCTCCAAATTATTATAAATTGGAAATTAAGGGGCTTTCAGGCAAAAGGGAATAGGAAGAACAGTTCTTTACTAGAAATATTAAAATAAAAAATGTATGATAAAATAAAATAAAAATAAAAATGTAGTAGTGCAAAACACAAACAAAACAAAAAGAAAACACTGACAGAGTCAGAATACAGCCTGACACCCTGTTGGTCAGGGTGTTGGCACCAGTCCGGTCCTCCTGCAGTGACAGATGAGGTTCTGTTGGGGCAGAGATGATCCTGTAGAACGGTGTAGTTTCCTTTTGAGGGTCCAGTGGTGCTGAGATGGGTCCAGTCTTCCTCTGGGAATCCAGTGCAAACAGGGGCTGTGCTGTGTTCTGACTCTCAGGTTTTATCCAGGTGGGAATGCTTGGCTCTTCCCGCTGGGTGGAGCATCTCCCAATGGGATGATGGAATTTTATCAGCCCTGCAGTGAGGCCTCAATGGCCCATTGACAGCAGAGATCCCCCTGGAGGGAGGATGGGTTGTGGAAGAGATAAAGAACACTGCCCCAGCTGGTTTTAATGGCTGGGCCATTCACACTCTTTCTCATGGAGTTAGAAAAGATAAACACCTCCCCAACAGATTTCAACAGATGGGAAATGGAATACAGACTTTTTTTGGTTACATCTTGTAACCCAAGACAGGGTGGCACAGGTAGGACACGGGGATGGCACAGTAGGACATGGGGATGGCACCTCCCCTGTGCTGAGGGGCTCAGAGCAGCCTCAGCTGGAAAAACGAGCCTGAAACCCCACCAGACTCTGCTGTGTCCTTCCAGATTTGCTTTCTGCCCCCGTCCTGCCTTCCTTTAGTGGGGTTTTTGCCCTTAGTGCCTCCCTCAGGCACAGCACAACAAGGTTGGTACCTGCCTTGATGGTGTCAAGGGTCTCCCTTAGGGAAGAGTGGCCCAGAAAGCAGAAAAAAACTTAAGTATGGGGGAATTTTGTATTTATTGTCCTCCTCTTGAAGTGATGCTGAAGGGTGGGAGCTTCCTGCCATGGTGTGGGAGAACTCCTCTCCCCTTTCAGCTGGTGATTTTGCTGGGTTTTGGAATTTTGGAGTTCTGTGTGCACCTCCCTTGCATGCAGGGGCAGCAGCAGGGTCTCTGGGAGGATACCATGGGCAGGGTGGACCTGCCAAGCTGCTGGTTGCATCCCCTGCATTTCTCCTGGCATTTGCAGGACTGATGTCCTGGCTCCTGGYTAGTGGCTTTGGAAAGTGGCGTCCATGGAGGCTTGAAAGGAAACAGGGATCCCCAAATTTCCATTCCACTCTGGTGGTAATTTTGGGTCTCTTGTAACTCAACGCTTTGCATTGGCACAAGGTGGAAATGTCCAGGGCTGGGACACTGGGAGCAACCTGGGAGAGTGGAAGGTGTCACTGCCCATGGCAGAGRGTGGTACTGGATGGGCTTTAAGGTCTCTTCCAACCCAGTTGTGGCATTTTATGATTCCTTGGGAGGCCGGTGGTCACCAGAGCTGGAGAGGAGAGGCCACGCTGGGCCATCAACTAAAGCAACTCCCTGCCTGGGCCTAGGGAATGCCTTCCTCACCTGCGTGTAGGGAATGCCTTCCTCACCTGGGCCTAGGCAATGCCTTCCCTGCCTGGGTGTAGGGAATGCCTTCCTCACCTGGGCCCAGGGAATGCCTTCCTCACCTGGGCCTAGCTGATGTCTCCTCCTACACCTTTATAGTTTGGAAGCTGAAAAGCACCAGTGTCTGATTCTTGCCCCAACACATGAATTTTCACGCTGAACTTGTGCTTTGGGCCATTTCTTGTGATGAGGAAGGTGGGGTGGGATGAGATGAGATGAGCTTTCAGGTCCCAGGGCAGCCCACGCTGGGATTCCAGGGCTCCTGTGTGAGCAGCTGGCTGGGCAGATGTTCTCTGGGCTGGGGTAGGTGAGGGCTCAGGTACCCCCAGCATGGCCTGGCCACAGAGCCAAGAGAGAAAGCTCAAGTTGCACAATGGTTGCACAATGGCTCAAGTTGCCAAGGGCCAAGAWGAAGTTTATGTTTCATTTCAGTCCCACATGAGCCTGTCCTGAAGCACTTAAACCCCATATAAGCTTTCCTGTGGCATGTGCTGCTCTCCTGTGAGCAGTTCCTGCCCCTTACTGGTACTCACYGGTCCCTGGGGAGGGAAAGCCCTGATGTTCAGAGACTTTCTGCAGCTGAGGAGTTCAGCAGAACCAGTCACTGCTGTGGTCAAAAGTACACTTTGAAAACACTCCTTGGCAAAAGTTCAGGCATTTCAGATTTTTTCCTTTCTCCTTTGGTGAGCAGGAGATGGACACAGAGAGCTGTGGCTTTGGCCAGAGCAAAGCCCCTCTGCTATTCCCAGGCGTCCTTATTCCAGCTCTTTGCTCAACTCCTGTGAGTGACCTCTCTCAGCATGATGTCAGCTCTGCTCTGATGAAATCTGCCCTGGCAGCATTTGGATTTGCTCAAACAYTTTGCAAGTCTGTGCCTGGAAAGTTTTTTTWGGGCTTTTTTTCCCAACCCTCTCCCATTTTCTGTGAAAGTGCTCTCTCCAGGGACCAACATATCTGCAGCTCAGATCTTCCCTACTCCRTGATGGCTCTGTGAACTTTCTTGTTGCAGAGGCTGGAGCCTGCCTCAACCATTAGTGAAGCCAGGGAAAGAAATCCAAGAACCCAAGCTGTTGCTGTCTTCCACAGGTTTTGGTCCAKCTTCTGTGAGTTGGGATGAGCAGGACAGACCCCTGTGTCTCTTACAATACCTAAAAGTTACTTTTCAGTTCTTCCTGTTGCAATGCAAGGTGCTCTTTCTCTGATTTGTTTTTCAATGCTGCTGGTTCTTCAGTCTAGAGCAGTTTCTAATTTTAAATGAGAGGAAACTCTTATTTGTATATGGGGCCAGGAACAGCCTTTCATTTCTCCTTTGTGTCTCGGCTGCACATGAAAACCATTTGTCATCTATTCTTCTGCTGCACCAGAGGCTATTTTGGTTTTCATGGTCTTGATGTTGGTGAAAGAAACAAGTCAACAAGGAAAATGCAAGTGTGAATATATCCTCCTGCAATAGAAACCCACAACATTTCTAAGAGTTTGAGGGCTGCTTATGTTTAGGGAAGATGCTTTGCCTTTGAAGCTTGGGCAAGTTTATTTACACTGTGCTTGAAGCTGATAAGATTATTCTGTGATATGGATAAAGGAAAGCCTGATGTGGATTTAGYTCATAGATAAAGCAAGAAGGGGTGGAGTTTTTTTGGCTTGAAAGGCCGACATTGAAAGTGGGCTGGAGTCAGTTTTATTTGCCAGCTTGTACCACAATGTGGGGTGGACATGTTGGGAATGTCACTGCCCAGGGATCACCTCAGTGAGGGAATGGCCCAGCACAGGGGTGACAGAGCAAGGATATCCAGAGGGGAGCTGCTGGCTGCTCATGGRCAGCTCTGCTCCTTGCACAGGGAGCACCTTGGCTGCCCCCTTGGCCACCCAACTGCAGGTGCCCCAAAGTGTTGCTGAAAGGATGCTGAAAGCCACACTTGGCACCTTATGGTGACTTCATGAGGAAATAGGATCCTAATATTCCTCCCTGGGAATGTTTTRTGGATTATACAAGGTTAGGTGTAAAACTGGAGTGGAATAAAAGATTTGCTGGTGGAATTATCAAATTATTGTGGGGCTCTGAGCAGCCTGATCTAGGGGGTGGCATCCTGCCCATGGTGCAAGGAATGATGGTGATTTTTAAGGTCCCTTTCCTCCCAAACCWCTCTGGGATTCTGTGATTCCATCACAATTTCAGCATGGAAACAGTGCTGGCTGTGCTGCCTTAGGAGCCAAGGCCACTTTAACAGCCCCTTCCACTCAGAGTGGGTTTGTTTTCCTTACTGATAGGGGAGATAAACCTGTTGTTAATGGCAAGTGAGGGATGGAACAGCTCCCACTCCAGCGGAAAAGGTTTTTACAACTCTTGTGCTGAATTAGCATCCTTGGACTGAAGGTATTCCCAGCCTTCTGGACATTTCTGGAGCATTTCAGGGAGTGCTCCTGGCTTCACTGAGAAATGAATCACGGAATCCTGGAATGGCTTGGGTTGGAAGGARCCTTAAGGATCATCTCATTCCAACAGGGGCAGGGACACMTTCCACCAGAGCAGGTTGYTTTRAGCCGTGTYGAGGCTGGCCTTGAACAGTTCCAGGGATCTTTTGGAGAGCAAAAAGCAGAGCTGGTGCTTCATGGGCATCAAAGSCTCACAGCCTGGGCTGCCCTGGTGTGGAGCTGGTTTGGCCAGGACAGCCAAGCCCTTGCAGCTGCAGAAACCCCTCGGTGTGCTCTGCCTGCTCACAGAGCAGGGGCGATGCTCCCCTGTGCCCCCACCCTGTGATCGTCCTTCCAGCCCAGCTCCCAGCCCCTCCTGGGCTGCAGGCTGGGCTCCCAGGGGCCACCACAGCCCTGGCCAAGCCTCCCTGCTTTCCCCACGTGTCTGCTCCCCCTTTGCCTGCTCGTCTCCCCATGGAGAACCCCGCAGGAAAAGGTTTTCTGTGAGCGCTTTCTGGGCCATCTTCCAGGCCCACGCTCGGAGGAAGGGGGCTTAGGGAGGAGGAGGAGGAGGAGAAGGGGGGAAGGTAAAGCTGACCAGGCTCAGCCCGATGGCTTCTCCAGCTGCAGAGCATTTTCCGAGCGAAGCTTTTTTCTTTTTTTTCCGAATCTGCTCCTTTTTTTTTTTTTATGTCCTTTTATCCTATTTTTAACTGTGGCCTCCTTCCTTTTCTCAGCCTCCTCCAACACTTCCCCCTCCCCTGTGCTGTGCTGCCTCCCCCGCACGCTCTCGCTGAGATGAATGGGCGCCTTCTCACAGGGCACGCACAGCTGCTGCTCCTGCCTGCAGGACAGCCAGGCTGAGCCCTGGGCCAGCTAGGATCAGCTCTGGGCCAGCTAGGATCAGCCCTGGGCCAGCTAGGATCAGCCCTTGGCCAGCTAGGATCAGCTCTGGAGCAGCCAGGCTCAGCTCTGGAGCAGCCAGGCTCAGCCTTCGGCCAGCCAGGATCATCCCTGTGCCAGCCAGCTCTTTCCTGGGCCAGCTAGGATCATCCCTGTGCCAGCTAGCCCTTCCCTGGGCCAGCCAGGCTCAGCCCTGGGCCAGCCAGCCCTTCCCTGGAGCAGCCAGGCTCAGCCCTGGAGCAGCCAGGCTCTCGTCACCCCCTTTAACAAACCAGGAGCAGGCAGAGGGGGATGTGCAGGAAGGTGAAGGGAAGCAGGATGGGGGAAAATCAGGGTGAGTCTCACAGGGAGGGATGCACTAGATGGGAATTCATCCCATGGCTCAGATAAAGCCCTGCACGAAGTCCTGCCCCTTCCCAACCTCCTGCAGCATTCCCTGATGCACAGCTCTCCCTGGCCAGGGGCTGAGTGAGGGTTCTGGGCTCTGTTGTCACGCTCTGGCCGCTGAGGTGACACAGCCCCTCTGGGTCTGGAGCTGTTTAGGGCCTGGCTGGAATGGGGGTTTCTTTTCCTTTGGGGATGTTTGGGTATTCCATTGGCTCCAGTTAAAGGCCAGTCCCGGCTGCTGTGCTGGGACAGTCTGGGCTGTTGAAGGACACACATCATTTTCYCTGTTAAGGGCACTTTCCAAGCTGTTTGTGAAGAGAGGAGATCCCTTATGCCTTGGGAATGAACTGCAGGGCTGTGGGGTGCCTGAGGTGTGTTTGAATCTGCTGGGAAGGATGAGCAGTCCCTGCTTTGCTCTCAGCTCAGTGGGAGCTGCAGTGCCTGATTTTGTGGATCCCAGGTGAGGAAAACACAYACAGGTGTTCCCATGACACTCAGTGATGCTGGGACCTGCTGCAGCTCAGCCCTTGGAGAGRATTATTTGCTCTGAGGCTACAGAATGATAAAAATCCAGGCTTTCACTTTTCCATTTGTTTCCTGCCTGACTCTGGAAAATTCCCTGCGTCGCCTCTCCAAGACAAAACCCCAGGGAGCTCCCTSTGCCTTGGCCATCAGCAGAGAACGAGCTCAGAGCTCTTTTCCCACTTGAGCTGCAGCCTGGAGTCAGCTGGGGATGAGGGATCATGCCCAGAACAGGGCGTTGGTCCCTGGGATGAGGCTGGGAGACAGCTGGAGTGTTGGTTTTGGGAGAAGCCTGGGGATGTGCTGGGGTTCTCAGGTGTAACAGGGGGGTGGAAGCTCAGCAGGACAGAAGACTCAAATTTTCTGCAAAAAACTCATTTTTCTGGAGCTGCAAAAATGAGCAGCAGCACCAAGAGCAGCAGTGTGCCTTGAGGAAGGGATAATGGGATATAGAGGGAAGAAGGAAACTGAGCCACAGCCAGACCAGGGTTTCTGTGATGCTCTGAGGCAGAAGAGGTCTCATTTTGGGGGGCCCTTGGAGCAGGACTGACCCCTCTGTAGGGATGGAGTGAGCTGGATGTACCTGTTTGGTTTTCCAGAAGCCATCCTGCACCACCAAACACTTCAGACAGGCCACCCAAAGCAAAACTGGGGGGGAGAGGGGGCCGTGGTGTTTGAGCTTTCTCAAGAAAACTCCTCGGAACCATGACCAGAGGGTTTGGTTGCCCAGGGCCAGCCCTTGTAGCAGGGCTTAGGGGGGTTTGCTGGGCTAGTGAGGAGCAGGGAGGGCAGCAGAAGTGGGGGGAGAGATTTGGAACAGGCTTCCCAGAGAAGTGATGGAATCCCTGCCCCCTGAACCGTCCAAAAAATGTGTAAATGCACTGGGGGATGCAGTTCAGCGGTGATCCGGCAGCGCTGGGGGAATGGCTGGACTGGATGATCCTAGAGGGTTTCTCCASCCTTTAGGATTCCCTGATTATATTTTCTCCCTGGCTGSACRAYGGGATGCCAGGAGAGCACAGCAGGGCAGGCAGARGGGCTGTGGGGAATCCAGGACCCTGCAAACAGCCTGATCCTTTCAGCTCCTGGCAGCTCGCAGCACCTCTCTCTCCCTCCAGATGTTCCCTGTGTTTATGGCTGCTGGAGCAWGAGCCTGAACTCTCAATTAATGCCTTTCTCTCTCTCTCTTCCTCCCATCGAAGCCAGAAGTCTCAGCTCCGAGGCTGCAGCTGGGAAGGAGCTGGGGTGAGGGGTGGGAGAGGGGAGGGAGGTGTGCGCCAGCCTCCCGTCCCATTCAGCTCCCCCTCCGCTTCCCTCCCCCCCGAATCCTCCCAAAATACACATGCCCTGCAAAAAGAAAAACACTGGCAGATTTTTTATTTCAGAAAGTAAACACTTAGGCCATGGGGGTCTGGAGGTTATGGGAAAAGAGGAAACCATTGGGCTAATCAGGCCGGGACACACTTCCCCTGCTGAAATAAAGCAGAAATCGCTGCCTCGCAGGGCRCCGCTGTGGTTAACCCTGGGGCTGCCAGTGCCATGGAGCCTTTTCCCTCCATCCCTGGGATTTGGTGCCTTGTGGTTCACTCTGGTGCTCCCAGTGCTGGGAACTGGAGCCTGCCCTTTTGTTTTCCCTCAAACCCTGCGATTTTGGGGCTCATGTTTAACCCTGGGGCTGCCAGTGCCATGGAGCCTTTTCCCTCCATCCCTGGGATTTGGTGCCTTGTGGTTCACTCTGGTGCTAGGAGCTGGAGCCTGCCCTTTTGTTTTCCCTCAAACCCTGCGATTTTGGGGCTCATGTTTAACCCTGGGGCTGCCAGTGCCATCCATGGAGCCTTTGCCTTCAGTCCCTGGGATTTGGTGCCTTGTGGTTCTCCCAGTGCTGTGAGCTGGACCCTCTTGTTTTCTCTCAAACCCCGGTATTTTGGGGCTCCTGGTTAACCCTTGGGGCTGCCAGTGCCATCCATGGAGCATTTCCCTCAGTCCCTGGGATTTGGTGCCTTGTGCTTCACTCTGGTGCTCCCAGTGCTGGGAGCTGGAGCCTGCCCACTTGTTTTCCCTCAAACCTTGCGATTTTGGGGCTCATGTTTAACCCTGGGGCTGCCAGTGCCATGGAGCTCTGTGAGCTGGACCTTGCCCACAGGTTTTCCCTCAATCCCTGGGTTTTGGTACCTCCTGGTTCACCCTGGTGCTGCAGAGCCCTGGGAGCCCAGAGCTGCCCCCTCATTTTCCCTCCATCCCAGTTTTCTGGCCAGGGTGGAAGGGGAGCCAGCACTCCACAGAAGTCCYGTGGCCCTTTGGGAATGAGCCGTTGGGAATTTTTAGTAGGAAATGAATTTTTTTCTCTGGTTTATGAGCCATYCTATAGAATTTCATCGTTATTCTTGCCTGAGAACTCTGCCTGCAGGCTGCAAACCTCTGCAGAGAGGAAATCTCTCTCTGCTTGGATCAGCGGGATTTGGGCAATTTCTGCAGAGCTTTGAAAGGTTTTCAGAAAGCTCCATTTTCCCACCCTTGCCARATTTGCATGAGGTGTATAAATGATTAGATTGTGGATTCTTTGGTCGCAAACCYTCCAGGGAGGGATCCTTCCTGCTCTCTTTCACTCCAGTGTCCGTAGAGCACATGGAATATGGGATCTGGCCAGGAGATGGGAGATCCTTGGTGCTCCCACAGGACCAGGAATGGTCTGAGCCCAGGGGCCTTTGTACCAGATCCCAATTATCTTTCTCYGAGCCTTGTCTTAGACTTCCCAGCTCCTTTCCCATCCTGGGCTGGGCACTAGGAATGGGTGCCGCTCCCACCTTTTGCAGCTCTGTGTGATTTTGGAAAGACTGGATCTCTAATCAGGAACGTTTTGTGAGTGAATATCAGAGACTGGCCTTTGCTGGGTCTGTTCCACCAGAGCCAGGGATTGCTGCCTCCCTTTGCATCCTGCCAGCCAGGATTGCCAGAGARCCCGGGGAGACCTTGCACCCACATCCCTCTTGCACCCCAAACCTTGGGGTGCCCAATGCCCACACTGCCACGGTCCCTGAGGGAATTCCCAGCTCTGAGATGTCCCAAAGTCTGGAACCACTGAGCAGAGCCTGAGAGCAAAAGCCAGCACGGAACAATCTCCAGCCAAGGGAAAGTGATCTTTCCATGGGAGCAGAGAAGCTTTTCCCTCCGTCCCGGGGGTGCTGAAAGGTGCCGTCACCGGTTCCTTGAGCCATCAGCCCCGCTCTTGCGACATTCCCACCAGGAGGCAAATCCCAGATAGCCGCAATAGSGGAGCTGCAGACCTGCCGGGTCCCACCCTGCTATCTCAAGAATGCATTTGAACAGGAGCTGTTTCTGTAGCCTCTGGAGGTCGGGGCTTCAGATGGAAATCAAGCTTCAGAGACAGTCCCACGGGGCAAATTTCAGGACTTTYGGAGTTGGTGTTCAGCTCAGATAAGCCCTCGAGAGCACAGATACTTTATCTGGGCATTATCTGAGCTATTTGCATCACTTCAGCCTGAGAAACGGCTGTCAGACGTCTGGGGGGAGGGGGGCAATTAGGATGGGCTGTCGGTTCTTTTAATTGTTATTTCCAACACAGAGACACTTCCAGGAGGATGGGACTGTCCTGTGCCCCAGCACAGCTCTGGGAACTTGTCCAGGCTGGAGAGGGGAAGAGCAGGAAGAAGTACCAGGATTAGAGAAATAAGGAGAGCATTGGGAAATCCTTGAAAACCCTGTGAGAGATTGCGTATTTCTGCTCTCCTTCTAAAACGAGATAGAAATCCTGCTGTCAATTGGGAATGGAAAGCTCAGCCAGGGCTGAGCTTTCCAAAGGAGCTCTCTGCACCTCGTTTTCCAGAGCCTGCTTTSTGCCTGTGATGTTTCTCATCTTACCTGGAGCCCCTGGGGGAGTCCCTGATCTCTTGCTGCTCTCCCAGATCCCTCTCCATCCCAGCTTTGCAGCCGTCAGCTGTTGGACTGCAAGGACCCTCCTCTTCCCAGAGGGTGGAGGGTTCATTCACCCAAGCTTCAGTCCTGGTGACTCTTCCCAGCACCCTTGGTCATGGAATCAGAGAATCCCAGAAGGGTTTGGGCTGGGGAACCTCAAAGCTCATCTTGTTCCCTGATCGGGGACCCCTTCCCCWGGACCAGGCTGCTCCAARTCCTGTCCAGCCTGGCTTTTTGTGGCAGAAGGGTTCTCAGGATAAGATCTAGGAGGCAGCTGGGGTTTGGAAGACCTTGGCTCTWTCACTTACCAGGAAGTCTTTAGGCACCTCAACCCCACTGCCTGCCGCTGGAGCGAGATCCCCAAATCCCTGCAGCCGCTCCTGAGAGCCCCTGCACAGCAGTTTCTCACGTTGGAGATGCAGATGATTAATTCAGTGCACATTTTATTGCCATACTTAATTCAGTGAGGTCAGGAGAGTGGCTGAGGGTCCCTGGAGAGCGGGGCTGTGCAAGAGCTTCCCATTACACACAAAAAGAGACGTCTGAAGTGATCCTTGGCTGCCCTGGATCTGCTGCAGCCTCCCCAGCATGTGCTAGAGTTTCCCAGCCCTCGGGATGGACCTTCCCCTGTGGGCTCTGGGATCAGTAGGCTCTGGAAAAGCTGCAGTGGGGCAGTTGTTGGCTGTAGGACCAGAGCTGGAAYGTGRYTTCTCTCTGTGCAGCTGCTCCYGGRGAGGGATGGGCCCCTGTGGAAGCAGGCAGGGRTAACGAGGTCCTGTGTGTGCTGGGATGATGGTTTCCCTGGGGGACAGCCACGGGACACTCCTGCYTCCAAAAAGGCTTCAGTGAGGTGTGGGAACAGCTTGGAATGGAAGGTGGSCTTGGCACATGGGCTTATTTCCAGCTTTAGGCTCACCAAAGGAACTTCTCCATGCTGGGAGCTGCCTTTGGAGACCTCTGATCCCCTCGTACAGACAGGGCTTCTCTTTTGTTGTTTTTTCTTTTCTCTTTGATGCTGCAAGGGCAGGTTAGGATGCAAAGGGATCCCCACAAATCCCTGTCAGGAGGGTGGAGCCCAGTGGGGGTTGGGCTTTTCTCAGGGGTAACAAGGGACTGGACAAGGGRGAGCAGCCTCAAGTTGTGCCCAGGTTTAGTATTTAGGAAAAACAGAGAAAAGAAACTGCTCCACCCAAGGGGAGATTTGATTCCTAAGGAGATCCGGCCCAAACTCCTTAACTCAGCAGCAGCTCTTTTTCAGGAGTCAGGAATGCCTTTCTCCCAGCTCTGTGTGATTCACTCTCCACATTTGAGGTTCAGGAGGGGCCAGGGGGCTCTTGCTTGGTCAGACYGATGCCAGTGTTGAGGTAGAAAAGGAAAAAAGGAAGAGATGCCACAAGGGAGCCTGTTCATGGAAAAATTCTAATTTGGTCCATTCCAGGCATCTTGCAGAGGAGTCTGCACTTGGGAGATTTCAACCCAGTTTTCCAGACTCCAGGGACAGGACTAATTCTGGAAGGCAGTGATGGAAATAAAGCTGGCATCTCCTGCTGCCCTGCATCAGCTCCTCACCACAGCTACCTTGGGGTGTCTGAGACATCTCCAGAGGTGACCAGGCCTGCTCTTCCTGTGCTTTGCATGCAGCCCTGCCTGACCCCAGGAGAGCAGAGGCRGCTCTGGCTGTGTTTCCATCCAGGCAAACAGCCACTTCACGGAAGTAGGAGCAGTTTTCCTTGCTCTGCAGTAATCAGCCTGACAGGATAACGAGGCAGCCCAGGARCTTTGCTTTGCCTTCCCCTCGTGTCGAGTCCCAAGCTGGGTGTCAGCTCAGTCCCAATATCTTGAGGAAAAACCTCTTTTTTTTTTTCCACTTTCCTCCTTGTTGCTGCCAAAAAGTGACAGATTGTTGGGCGGAAATCATCAATATTTTGTCAAAACCAAATCCAAATATTTCCAGCCAAACCTCAGCGTTTTCTGGTGCTGATGCAAAAACAAATCTCCGTGGGAAATGCCAGCAGGGAAAGCAGAGGGAGCAGTGGGCTGGGGGGTTCTGCTGTCCTGGCTCTCTGGTTGGGATGTGTGGCTGAGGGGCTGCCAGGAGCGGGGTGGTTGAACCCAGGAGCTAAATTTGGGCTGCTCTGTGTTTATTCAGAGCACAGTGGTGTAAACAGCCGTGCTCTGCTGACCTGCACGAGCAGCCCTGGCCTGGCCAGCTCATCCGAGTCTGGAGCTCTGCAAGCGCTGAAATTCCCTCCCTGCTTTCCAGGAGCAGCATGTGCTGCTTCATCCCAGCCACACTCTGAGCTCAGGGAATGATTTTGGGGGTTTCACCCACCTGCTCCTGCCTGGCTGTGCTCACCCTGCCCTCTTCCCCCCACATTTGCTCCCAGCCCCCGTGTTTAGTACAGCCATACTTCCAAAAAAAAATCCCTCCTCCCAAATCCCTCACAGCTCCAATGGCCCTGGATCATGGTGGGAGGAATTTTCCCCTCCACAACCACCTGAAGTCAGGGRTTTTTGGGGCTCTCCCACGCCTGCCAAGAGCACCTCACCCTCACTGGCCATCGCTGCTGCTCCTCACTTCATTAGCACCAGGGATGTTTATAAATGGCAGGATAATATTTTTCGTTTCCAGTTTGGGTTTCCAGGGCAGCCACTTGCTGAAGCACTTAGGAAGTTTAGAGAAGACGAGGTTATATAAACGGTTTTTCCCCCCTGGGCCCTTATTAATCAAGTGGTTGTGGAGCCATTCCCAGAGCTTTGGGATCCAGGGCACTGCTGGGTGAGGGGAGGCAGCTTTTTCTTGGCTCCTGCCCTTTATTTGGGAGTTTGGGATGAATGGAGGTCTCAGAYGTGGCTGTGGGCTTTGAGGGCTGCTGCAGAGGCTGCTCCTGGGTTCTGTTAAACTGGGTTTGGGGCTGGGCTCTTGTTTAGCCCCTTCTGGGCCTTTGTGTGAGCTGTAGGACATCTTCTCATGRTGTTCTTCCTGGCCCTGTGGATGCATCCCTGTAAAATTTGGTTATTTGGTGTAAAACCTTTGCATTTCCCGAGTGCAGGGCAGATGTGATTTCAACAATCACATGAGTGTGCATCAAGTTGGTCCATTTTTCCAATGAAACCCTACGGGTGTGGACATGCACTGATTAATAATTCCCTGATGCATTCCTAAAGCTTCTCAGCTTTTTCCCACCCAAGCTCCCCCAGCGGCTGCTCCTCAGGGTGGGTTTGGAAAACAGGAGCCAGCTTTGGTTTCCTTTAGAATGAAACAAAGCTCTGCCTCCTCCTCCTCTGTTGTCCTCCCTCCCTCTGCCTCCTCCCCACAAGCCATGAGGATTGGGGATTTTCTGTTTTCCTTGGGTGGATGGAGCTCTGTCTGCAGCAGCAGGTCCAGCTGCTCCCAGCCTGGAGCTGCAGGTCCGCAGGAAATCAGCTCATCAATCTCTGGCCCCACCTTCCCAGCCCTCCAGCCAGGCTCTCCCGGTGTGAAAATGATGATGGGAATAGCCAAGGGTGGGAAATGATGATTTAAAGGGGGTAAAAAGGGATATTTGCAACTCTTGCTAACTGGGGCCTTGACAGAAGGAAACTGAATTTCTCCCGGGTCTTTGGGAGCGTGTGAGGAAAGGTGCTGAACATCTGGAGTGATTTAGGAGTTCTGGGCTGTTGTGTTCAGCCTGAGGAACTGGGCAGGGATGGGGGGAAAATCCCCCCGTGGCTTTTGGCTGGAGCTGGTGCAGGTTGGGTGCTCAGAAGGTCCATGTCCACCTCCCCCAGCGATGGCTGTGGTGGCCCAGGACATTTCAGGCAGCCCTAAGGGTGTTTGAGGCATCATCTGAGTGGATTTTCTGCACTTCCCAGAACTCCTTTTCAGATTGGAAGGAAACCCCAAGCCCCAGAGGTTATTTTGTTTCATCTCACACAACGCAAATCAACTTCCCAGCTTCCCTCATCCAAGAGCTTCTCCTCCCACAGAATCCTCCTTGAAGAGGTGAACTAACTGGGTGAAAAGAGCTTGTTAACAAATTATTTTTAATAGGCCTCTTTTTTTTCCATGTTGCAATTCCTTCCCATATTAAAAGTGCAAAATTAGAAAGTTTTAGCTCTGGTTGAATGACACAACATTTTCCTTGTTTATTTTTTTCCCTCTGCTTTAACCCAACGAGAAGTGTGGGAAAAGGGAAAAAAAAAAAACTTTACAACAAACTGGTCTGTATCAGCCAGGAACATATTTAGAAAAAATATTTGCATCTGATTTTTTCCCTCCAGCCACCAGCAAAAGCATGAAAAATAGTAAATAAATAATCTGTTTTCATGGCTTTTGCTGCAGGGAAGGGATAGGGAAAGGACAGGGGAGCAGAGTGTGCTGAACCCTCTTATATCCCTGGATCTCTGTTCAACAGCTTCCCGAGGATGGGACAAGGGAATGGCTTGGGGCTGGAAGAGGGTGGGTTTAGTGGGATATTGGGAAGGAGTTCATCCCTGGGAGGGTGGGGAGGCCCCGGCACAGAGSAGCTGTGGCTGCCCCTGGATCCCTGGCAGTGCCCAAGGCCAGGYTGAACGGGACTTGGAGCAGCCTGGGACAGTGGAAGGTGACACTGGATGAGCTTTAGGGTCCCTCGAACCCCCGAAATGAACGGTGCTGCTGTCCCGGGGTGACCATGTCCCCTCGGGATCCGCAATTCCTGCCAGCAGCTGTCTGTCTGTCTGTCTGTCCCCATTCACACCCGCGAGGATTTAGGACCTCGGCGAGCTAATCAGGAGCCGCTGCCGGGGAGAGAGGCGTGTTATTTAATTAGCTGCACAATGGGCTGGCTGGGAGGCACGTGGTGGCTCTGATGGCAGGAGATAGATGTCCTTTTAGCGGGGCTAATTGTCGGGAAATAGCGGGGGCTTTGTTCAGCCCCAGCGTGGGCTCTGTGATCTCGCAGAGCCCGGGGGCTGCCCGCTTTATAATTTTAGACAGATCTATTCAAGCCTGCCCTGCAGCGCGGGGCCGAACAAGCCGGGCATTGTTGCAGAGCCAGGAGCGGCGGCCAAGAAAACCACCCCGAAAAACCCAAACACGTGTAGGGAGGAATATTTCCCCGGCGTTTATTCACTGCCAGGCCAGGTTGCCAAGGGCGGACAATTGCGGGAGAGGAGGTTTCCAGCGCCGGGAGAGGGTTTTTTCCTCTTTAAAAAGCGTTTGCAGGCGGATCCCTCATCCCGGCAGCGATGCTGGGGGTGTCTCTGCTGGCAGARGCTCTCTGGGGAGCGCAGCTCCAGGGCTGTGGGTCTCATCCYGGGATTTCTGTGGACATGGGACACTCCTGCCCACCCCTGAAGTGCCTCTCTGGAGTGACTGTGTGCACCTGTCACCTCACGGCCTTGGCAGGACAGTGGTTTGGGACCTTGGCTGTTGKATCTTGGTTGGATGTGCCTCCTGTGGAACAAGGGGTTGAAATCCCAGTTYTCTCTCCCTCAAATCTCTCTCTGGAGAGACTCCATCATGGTCCCCAGCCCCKGAGCTTTTCCTTTGGGACTGCTGAGCTCCCGGCTCCTTGGGAAGGGAGAAAGTGTTATTTAAAAACAGGATGGTGGCACCAAGGTGGAAATACTGACCAGGAATTAAACTTCCATCACTTTAACTGGCCCTGGCATTAACCTGGGGGGTCACTGCAGTCCTGGGGTTTATTTTCCTGGGCGGATCACTTCCAACTGGCTGCAAACATGGGATTTTCCTGGCGGCTGCCACTTCTCAGGCTGTGGATTCCATACCAGAGCTTGGAGCTGGRCTGACGTCCCTTGGGACAGGTGTTTGGTGAAGCAGTGGGTGGTGTTSTGGTGGTGATGGGTTTTTGAAGGGCAGATAAGTGTCAGTGATCACAGCCTGGCTGTCAGGAAACCGTTTGTGAGCRACGATTCCTTTGCCTCTCCTTTGTGATGCCTCTGCATATTCCAGGGAAGGGAATTTTAAAGGCTAGCAGGGATCAGCTCAGTAAGGAGGGACTGGTGAATGCCAAGAGTGCAGCCACCGGCAGAGCTGTGCTGCTCAAACCTGAGCAGGCTGCTTTGTTTGTGCCCTGGACGAGAGAGAACTGAGGCCAGAGAGATCCGAGCAAAGKCGAGAGAGGTGTCCTGCAGGTGAGRTTTGATGTGTATCGGCTGCACGRTGAAATTGAGAATATTGGGAGTCCAACAGCAAAACCCTTCAGGATGCGTTCGTACCAAGAGCTCGGTGCTGTGACTTGAKGGGAGTGGGAAAACGTCCGGAGAGCAAACAGTGCTGCAGAGCAGCTTATGAGGATTTTCCATCCAGCTACTGCTTCCAGCAGGGACACGAGTGAGTGACAGCACCCCCGCCAATGGAATTCCCGCCAGGATGGCATTGCCGGAGCCCCGAGCAGGATCAGCGCCTCCGGGAAGCCGGGAGCAGGAGGCGCTTGGAGATGCTCAAGCAGCCTCCGAGGCTGRCTCGGGGTCCCCCGGCGTGTGACGGGGCCGTGGCTCTGTGTGACCCCCGCTGGCCACAAAGCGGCTTTTGTGAGCCCTCCCCGCCGGGAGTTAATGAGAGCAGGAGCCGCGGAGGCTCGGAGCCCGGGGACACTCACTCACAGCAGCGCTTTGTGGCAGCGATGGCTCGGGGCTGCGCCGGCCCGGGGCTGGGCATCCCAGCGGGAACACTGCCCTGGTTCTCCTGCAGCCCGAGCCCAGGCTGGGGGCCTCGCAGCGCCTCCAGCCCCACGGCSAGGGGACCCCAGGCCAGGGAGCAGCCAGGCCCTGGGCACGGTCATCACCCCCGGGACCCCCGCGCTGGGCGTGGGAGCGGCCCGGCTCCCGCAGGGCACACGCAGGATGTGCCACTAACGAGTCCTGCCCSCATGCCAGAGCCAAAAACGGGAGGYTGGAGTCAGCAGGGCTAATCCAGCCTCCTCCTACCAAAATACTCCGGTACTTCCCAGCTATTGCGGCGCTTGRAGGAATTTCTCGTATCATTTTAAATTCCAGGAAAGGTATCTCCCAGGGGAACGGTCATGGCAGCTGCCTGCTCTTTCCTCTCATTGCACAGGGCCACCTCCACACCCAGGGCCACCTCCCTGCTCTTTCCTTTCTTGGAGTGGTGGCTGCTGCTCCTTCCAACAATGTCCCCGTTACGATAAATCCTTTCATGTCTCCGTTTCTCCCTGGAGTTGAAGGACAGATTTTTTTTTTTCCTTTCCCCTTTGCTCCTGATTTTTGTCTCGTGCCCTCTGGGTATTGTTTACTTGACAAAACATCAAACCCAATCCCTGACCGCTCGCGGTCATTAAAAATCCCATGGCAGTTTTGGGGAAGGCTCCAATTTGGCTAATTACGTTCTGCCATAAATATCCCCCTGCAGTTTTAATTGGATATGGTGTTCTTCATTTCCTGGCCATTACAGCTGGGTGGATGCTCCACGTTATTACGTGGCCGTTACATTTCACCCCGTGTTTTGGGAGCAGCAGCGCACGGAAAAGCTCCCCCGCCAGACCAGAAGTTCCACCTAATTCCTGCTGGAATGGCAATGGGGAAATGCGAGGGAAAGGAGAAGCTGTCCCAGCTCCACAACGTCTGAAGGAGAGCCAGCAGCTGCCCTGAGCTGGGACAGGAGTGAATTTGGCCGTGGAGAAGAGAAAGAGCCATCCCAGCCAGGACAGAGGTCATGGAAGGGCCGTCCCCGCGTTCGGAACTCACAGCAAAGTCTCCGCTCTCCTGACACCTTTCCTCAGTGCTAAATGAATAATAATTATTGTWGTTCTGTTGACCCAAGGTTAGTCAGCGGCTCTGGGAACAATGGGGCACGACTGCCCATCCTCTCTTTGTTCCCAGCAGCGGCAAACAGTGGGGCTGCGCTGCGGAGGGAGGGCAGATGGTTATCGCCCATCCCTGGGCTGCAGGGCCGCTCTGCAGCCGCCGCCCTCCCTCCCTCCCGCGCTGAGCCTGGATGGATGTTAGCGCTCCGTAACGGCACAGTGGAAAACGAGCGTGAGACTTGGATGGGCAAGAGGAAAGATTTTCCTAAAGCCTGTGAGCAGCAAATAGGAACCAGTTGCTGAGGCGAAGTCATGTTTGGCAGGTCTTGGAAGGGGAACGGTCACATCCCAGCTGAAGAAACTAATCAATGGATTCCTTCCATGCCTTCTGCGAACACTGAGCCATTGAGCGGCTCAGCTGGAGCTCAGAGCCAGGGCTTTCATGTTGCAGCTCTGAAGTGAACACAAATTAAGGCGGCTGCTGGGATGGAGTTCGAAGSAGAGATTCAGCTGCCCTGGGAGGAAACCTCTGTCCGCAGCCACTCTGTTCTCTTCCTCCCCTTTGGGGATTTTTGCCCTCGTGTTACTTTTGGAAGCTTTTCCAGTTTCCCTGTGTGTAGGGGTTGCACCAGCAAAATGGAGCACAGATTTGGGGAGGCACAAGGGGGTGAGGCAAAGCTCAGAGCTCCTCTGCAGCCACCCTGCACCAAGCTGGGCTCSGTGTCATCGGCTTTGTGGGATCAGGGCTCAGCCGGGATGCCAGGAGCGTGTGGATTTCTCCTAATAAAAACCACACAAGCTGTGAGAAAAGTCTTTATTAGCACCTCTGTCCTGGTCCAGAAGAGAAGGATCTCCAGTACAGGTGCCCTGGAGTTCAGCCAGTCCTGGAGGCTGTAACACTGCAGGAGAGGCTGAGCCAAAAGCGCCTGCCCAGGGGAGCAAGGCTAAAGCAGAGACATCGCAGGGCTCCTGCTGCCTCCTCTGTTGCTGCACCCCAGTCTGTGGCAGCTCCATGCAGGGCCTCTCTGCCCAGGAGAGCCCTGTGCTGCGTGCCTGTCCCCGTCCGTGTTCGGGCCAGTCCCAGTGACCCCGCAGCGCCTCCTCCCCTGTTTCGCTCCGGGGGTTTGTGGTTTGCTGCAGCCGCGCTCCGAGCGCTGAACGATCCGCCCGGGGGGGTCATTTCCATACGGTTGGGACCGCAGGTGCTTTCTGCTGGCTCCGGCAGGCAGCTGCACAAAGCGGCACCCCCAGGCAGCCCCCTCCCCTCCCCTCCCGGCCGCGGGATCCCAGCCCGGCCGAGCGCAGCAAGGGAAGCACTCGGAGCTCTGATAACTGCATCAGGTTTCCCTTCCCAAGCCTGCTCTGGAGGGATCASAGATCAGACAGCAAGGCAGCTGTTTCTCCTGAATCCCCTTTTGATTTTCARCTAGAAATGTTCTGCTAAATCTCCTCTCTGTAGTTTCTTCCTTCAGCCGTTGCTGTACAGGGAAGAAAGAAACCCAACCGAGGGCAGGTGTAAGCACCTGATCCTGTCCCGGGGCGGGAGCACATTTTATCCTTGCAGCCATCCTCTTTCCACCTCCGGATTTCCAGGTTCATTCCTGTGGTAGGTTTCAAACCACCAGCCCTGTGCTCGGCCTGAGCACGGCTCAGCTTCTCCCGAGCCCTCGGCAATCAGTGCAGGGAGGTTTCTCATCACAGCAAAGCACCGGTCCTACTCCACTGCTGCAGGAATAAAACTGAGCTTGCAAGTCAATTGGGAACAAGATTGTCTGTGAAACGGGGAATGGGAGAGGTTGTCACAGGGTGAGGGAGATGAGCTTTGGGCTGGAGCTCCCTGCCTRGCTTTGCCAGCTCTCAGCCCTCCTGCCGCTCCACCTGCCTGCCTTGGCACAGCCGAGGCACAGCCTGAGCCGGCTCTCCTCGCCCGGCCCCGGCTCCTCGCAGCTTCTTTCAGTTGCACAAACTCTCTGCTATAAATACGCCCGTGCTGGCTGAGAAGGGCCCCGCTGCAGAAGCGAAATAATCTAAGCTGCACTGTTTGCATCTGCAGCGTTTGCATCTGCAGTGTTTGCATCTGCAGCGTTTGCATCTGCAGTTCGCCTTTCGGGGCCTGGGGAGGTTTCAGGGGTGTTTGCAAGCAGGACCCTGGTCCATCCCAAGGGCTGGGCAGTGTCTGTGACCCCGGGCAGCTGCGGGCCTGTGCTCACTTGAACCCATCTTTGATGAGAACAGCCTGATCTGTGCCGGAGTAGGAAGCTGTTAAAGACTTTCAGAGTGACAGAACCACAAGATCTGGTTGCTAATGATTTTTTTTTCTCCGTACCGGTAAGCTGACATCTGTGAGTCATACTCTCCTGCCGGGCCGTTTGTGGTCTGAAGTTTGTGCTACTTAAATACAATCAAACAGATTTCATGTGAAAACCAATGTTCTTCTGTTGGTGCTGGCATGAAACTCATCTTGCATCTTCAAGATGCTTTTTATCCAGTCAGTTCCCAACTGTCTTTGGCCTCCCACCTGTACCAAGCAGGCCTGGGAACAAGCACCCCTGGCAGTCCCACCACAGCACAATGTGCACTGCTCTGTGCCCCGGAGTTTGGATGTGCTTGTGGTTGGGAGAGGGTCAGGCTGCTCCAAGCAGGATGGTGGGAATGTGATGGAAATGTCAGGAGATGTGAGCACGAAGGGGTGATGGGAGCTGAAGGGGTGAGTGTGCAAGGCTCACACTCGTGTCGAGACAGGCAGGGTGAAGACAACTGGCCTGGCTTCAGGAGCCATCGCTTTCGGGCAGCGGCTCCAGCCAGGGCTGCCTGCAGCCAGCGTGCTCAAACTCTTATCCCGTAGTGTTTGGGGRCCGGGATGCGAGCAGAGCTCGGGGCGGAGGAGCCCCGGGCGCGCTGCCCCCGCTCCGTGCCCGTTCCCCCGCTCCGTGCCCGTTTCCCCGCTGCCCCCGGCAGCTCCGGCTCCGCTCCCCGCAGCGCCGGGGGCCGGGGCCGCCCCTGGGGCGGGGCGGGGCGGGTCCCTGAGCCGCTGTCACCGCTCGGGGCCGCCCCAGCGCCCTCCCCTCGGCTCAGCCCGGCCGGGGCGGCGGCGGCGGGGACGGGGAGCGGAGCGGGGAGCGCAGCGCAGCCGAGAGCGCGGCGAGGGAGCGCGGAAGGAAGGAAGGCAGGAAGGAAGGCGGAGGAGGAGAAGCAGGAGGAGGAGGAGGAGGAGAAGGAGGAAGAGCAGAGGGAGGAGGGAGGCAGCGCCGGCCGCGCTGCCCCGGGAGCTCCGCTCCGCGCTCGGCGGGGCTCAGCCGCCGCCCCCCGCTCCCGGAGCGACGCCTCCGCGGCGCTGCCCCAGCCATGAAGGCGGCCGTGGATCTGACCATCATCAAGACGGAGAAGGTGGACATCGAACTCTTCCCGTCCCCCGGTGAGCGCCGCGTCCCCTCCGCGCCCCGCTCCGCGCAGCCCCGTCCCCTTCTCCCTGCGAGGGCGGCGGGAGAGGTTTGGCCGGGGGGGAGAGGTTTGACCGCTGGGGAGGGGTTCAGAGAGGCGGCTGTGGGGTTTTTGGGGGGTGTCTTTGGGAAGGGAACACGGAGCGCACCCCGAGTCGCAGCGCAGCGGCGCCGCCCGGGCTCTGCCCGCTGCCGAAGGCGAATTGACTTTCCGAGCGCTTTTATGGCTTCCCACCCCCCTCCTTCTCTCAAAATCCATCCTGCCGCCCCTCCAGCCTCCTTTCCTCGTGCTCCTGGCATCCTTGCCGGGATGTAGGGGAGCCCGGCCGGCGGGCAGGCAGCAGAGATGCGCTCCCGCCCGTTCCCAGCGTTAGCTGGGATGTGCGTTCCCCCCATCCCTCGCTGGAAATGTCTTGTGTGGTCCAAGCACTCGTGGTATTTGGGAAACACAACTCCAGCGGTGACTGCTCTGGTCTTAGCACGTTTAATCCAGGAAAACCCGCCGCTTTTTTTGTTTTTTTTTTTTTTTTTCCTTTTCACCCTTCTGGAGCTGGAGAAATGGGTGGAGGGAGGGTGCAGAGAGCAACACGTTTCCGAAGGGAGGCGAGAAGGGGTTTTTGCGCGTTGTAGCGGTGAGTTCAGCTGCTGCTGGCTGTGGTTACTGCTCCGAGCAGAGCCCTGAGCAGAGTGAGAGCCGCTGTTCACACACTGGCGGCGTCTCGCTGAGCCCGGGCGCTCAACTCCTCTCTGCCCTGCCCAGGCGAGGTAGAGGATGGAGCTTGGAGGACCCGCAGGAAAATAAAACAACCCTTTTATTTCTGCATAAAACGCGTCCTGTTGCTTCACCTCTCCCTGCTGCAACTCCCACTGTGCCAACCTGGAAGTTTGCTGGATTTCGTGCAGCGCCTGTGCGGCGAAGAAAATCAAATTAAAGATTTGAGTTGTACGTTTCTCTGCAGTTAGGGAGTTTCTAGGAAAGCCAGAAGGGAGACACAGCTCCTCCAGGCATTTGGATTTTGGACTGCATGTGGAAATAAAATGACAGATGAGGGCTGGAGCCACACAGAGGTTGGTGCTTAGACTTCAGTAGAGGCTGGTGCAGCATCAGCTGGGCTGCAGAGAGTTCCTAAGTCAGCATCAGCCTGGGCTAAGGAGTGTCCAGTGCAGGAGAGTCACCCTTGGGATCTCCCCTCCCGCCCTCCCTGGCTGCGGGGAGCACCCTGTGCTGCTCAGAGGGTGCCAGGGTTCCCTGCCCGGGCAGCAAGGCTGAGCCTGGCTCCCAGCTGTGGGCTGGGGAGCACCAGGCTTCAAAATGCCCGAGAGGTGCTGAGGCTGCACCTACACGGCCGAAATGAGAGGCTGGAGTGGAGCTGAGGAGCTGTTTGTGCCTATTTCCTAAAACTTTGGWGAAGGCTCATTCCTGCCCCTGAGGGCAGCCTGTTTGCTTGGAGGGGAGGAAAATGGGATAGGAATTAACACCTGGACCATCAGGGTGGGATGGGGCRTGCTTTTGACTCCAGAGTAAAGCATCTGTTTAAATTTGCACTCTCCTGCTGTGGGTGAGAGCTCCCACAGAGGCTCTGGGTGTCTGAGCCCTGGAGCTCTGGAATTCCYTGGAGCCTGAAGGGAGGACTCAGAGTTTCACCCTTAAGTTCATTTTCTTCTGTCCCTGAAAGCTCTTTTGCAGCTGATGTCAGCAAACTGTTCTTAGAGCTGACCCAAAGTTTAAACTTGGGCAGGAAGAGCGCTGAAAACACAACCCCAAGAGGCAGGAGAGAGCTGCCCCCGCCCTCGGCCTGGGCTGCAGCCGCTCCTGTGCTGGTGGCTGCTCGCTGGGAGCCACAAAGGTCAGGGCTGTCAATTAGCTGGCTTAACCTCATTTCCCCTCCAGCTCGGAGAGAGCGCTGCAGCTCTCTGCTTCGGTGGGATTGCTGGTGAGGGAAGGAGTGTGGATGCTGCTGGGATGTGTTTTGGGATCCAGCCGTGCCCCGGGGAGGGAACATCACTTCTCTCTGCTCCTGGAGGACTCACCTGCTCCCTCATGGCTCCTTCAGCCCTGAATCTGCCACCAAACCTTCCCGTGGTCCTTAATTCCAAAAGAACTCCAGCCCCTCATCCCTTCACGAAGCAGCTGGGATCCATGGGGTTAAGCTTGGGCAGGGAGGGTCCCTGCAGCCGGAGGATTTCAGTTGTGAAGGACGTTTGATGTGCCAGGTGCCTGATGCCCCATGAAACTGCTCCTCTGTGCCCTCTCAGCCGCCAAAGCAGACCCTGCTCCACCCCACACCTCTGCCTGCACAACCCCAGGGAGATCCGTGGTGTGTCTGAGGGGTTTAAAAATAACCTGGAAGGGACGTGGAGTTGTAGAAAACTCCCAAAGCCAAATCCACCCCCTCCACCCTGGCTATTACCAGCAGGAATGTGGGAGTGAGAGGAGCAGGTGAGAGCCAGAACCCCATGGGGTGGGTTCTCCATCAAGGTACAATTCTGTGTGCGTGGATGTTTTTATGAGGATGTGATGGAGAGTGTGGCAACATCACTTGTGGTTGCACATACGTGGCTGATCCACCAGTGGCTTGGTGGGACATTTTCTGAGACAGTAAAACCCCAAACCGTGCAAAATTCAGCCCCAAGGGGAACTTCACCTGGGGGCTGGTGAGCACTGCCCTCCACAAATCACTCTGTTTCCTGCAGCTCCGCCAAGATGCGTTTGCTGGCTGTGGGCAGAGTGGGAAGGATCTCCCCGGCCCTTGCTGGGAGCTCTGGGAAGCAGCTCCCCGGCCCTTGCTGGGAACAGTGGGAAGCAGCTCCCCGGCCCTTGCTGGGAGCTCTGGGGTGTAACTGGGGGCTCTCATTTCTTGCTGAGGAAGCTGCGGAGTTGCCACTCCCGAGGCACCAGAGTAGGGCTGTAATCCCTGGTGTCCTTCCTGGCCGTGCCAGTGGGAGCAGGGATGCCGAGCTCCCCATCCTGCAGCCAGCCCTCCTTTCGCCTCCTTTCCCTGGAGGTGTGGTAGGGGAGCAGGGCTGTGTTTGTTCCTGGAGAAAGGATTTGCTCTGTGCACGCACTGCACAGAAATCCGGGCTTTTTTGGCTTTTCGGCTCTTCCCATGCCTACCCTGAGGACAGCTGGGACATGGACACGTTGTTTCCATTGGCCTGTGCGTGGGTGGCATCCCAGGGGTGTGCTTTTATCTGGCAAGAACCTTTCCCTCTGTTTAGGATTTGGGACAACATCACTTCGAGCTGAAGCAAGATTTTCCCTTCCAACCCAAACCTCTGTAGGATTYTGGTTCTCTTGCTGTGGTGGTGCAGGGTCCAGCGAAGCTCCTACACAGCTTCCATGCTGCTTTTGGATGTAGGACCTGCCTGAATCGTGCTTCTCCCCCTTCCCACAGCCAGGTCAGGCTTTGCTTTCACTTTCAGTGCAGACTGAGTTTGCATTTAAAGCGAGCCTGGCAAATGCAGAGCTCCTCCACAGAGCCTCGCCGCGGGCAAGGGGCAGAGAAAATCCCTCTTCTTTAGGTTTTAGGAGGGGGTCCTCCATTCTCTCCTCCACCCTGTCTAGTGAGGACAAGTTCGCAGCCATCCCCGRCTCCCAGCTGTGCATGGAACGGGGTCACAGCTGGATCCGCCCGGCACACGGGGGTCAGTTTGCTGAGCTGGTCGAGGTAAAAGTGCTCAGGGACTTGGGACATTATTCTCACCCAAAAGAAAGGTTTGATCCTGCCTCATCCTCGCAGGACTGAGCCCTCCAGCTGTGTCAGCTGCTGTGTGGCTCCGTTTCCCTGCTGCTGACAGGCGCTGGCTCCTGCATGGCCACGTTTTCTTTCCATGCGGGATAAACCACAGCAGAGAGCCCGCAGCATTTCCCTCCCTGCCCTGGCTCGTTCTGAGCCCCTGCCTCTGCCCGAGTGGCGCTGGGACAGCGCTCACCTGTCCTCCCGGGGACCCGCAGGATGCCAGAGCCTGGGGAAAGGAAAGCAGGGATTGGCGTTTCCAGGGATGCGGGGAATCGCAACCGGTTCCTTTGGAATGCTTTGCTCGGCGGTGCAGCCAAGGTGAGAGCTGGGCTCGGCCGGGGATGCTCTGTGTGGGCTGGAATCAGCAGCAGCGAGGCTGAGGCTCAGAAACGGAGGGCTCGGGGCTGCTCTCGCATTTTCGGCGCTGATTGCCTGCGGAGGAGGTGAGAACTCARCTGAAGAAGAGCAATTACCTCTGTATGCGCTGACAAAATGCCCATTACTGTGATATCCAGCCGGGATGCGGGAATGCGAGGTTCCCAGGAGGGGGGACCGCCTGCACTCGGCTGCCACCCGCTTCAGCCTTTTTAGTGTCAGCCTCGCACCAAAGCTCCAAAAAGGGGTGGAAAGAGGGCCGCTCATAGAGCTGCCCCTCAGGGACRCACCACCAAAGTGCATCCCTGGTTTTTAACCCGGGTCCAGGGAGGGAGATTTGCAGGGAACAGGAACAAACCCCCGTTCCTTTCAGGTTTCCATCCCGAACTCCCCAAAGCACGCACCGAGTGTGTAATTACAGTGTCGTTACATGAAGTGGCCCCTAATTTGCCATGTAATTACAGCGTGCCATGCTTTGATGGGCCTTGCAGAACGCAGGGATAACACAGGCTTACGCTGGAATGCTGCACTCCAGCTCGCCAAAGCAGCTGCTGAGACATCCCAAGGTTTCCTGCACTCCCAAATCCAGAGCAGATTGCTGGCAGGCAGCGAGGGGCTGGGACTCCAGCAGGGCTGTGGCACGCTGAGCTTTGCCACGGGATTAGCACAGAATCCCAGAATGATTTGGGCTGGAATCCTTGAGGATCTCATCATTCCACCTGGGAGACCTCCCCCTAGCCCAGGGTGCTCCAACCTGGCCTTGGACAGGTCCAGGAACCGGGCAGCCACAGCTTCTCTGGGAGCCAGCTCTGGATTTGGTGCTGTGGAGGTGCAGTGGCTGCAGCCTCTGGGATGGATCCTGCTGTGGGAGGAGCTGGGGGCAGCTGGATTAGGCTGAGGGTGCAGAGGTTGTCCCATAGATTAAACATTCAGGTGGGTGTGGGTAAGACCAGACTGACTGAATACATGTCAGGGATGTGACCTGGCAGAGCTGTCACCCTCAATGGCTCTTGCCACTTGTGGCACCAGGATCCGCTGGGATTCTGGGGAAGAAGGGAACAAATCCAAGTGAATCTGAGCCAGATAAGGCAGGAGAGTCTTTTCCTTCTTTCACTGTCAGCTGGTTCTTGCATGGCACAAGGTGAGGGGATTGCATGGTTTAGGATAGCAAGTGTCACTGCTGTCCCTGATCCAAAGGATGGAGCTCTGGCACCCTCCAGGCTGCCAAACCTTGCCTGGTGGAGCGCCTGTGCTGGGTGGAATGTGCCAGGAGGCTGAGGAGGTGCACAAGGAGGGGATGATCTGCTCCACTTGACCACTAAAATTCCCCTGGAGCCAGGGCCTGACTTCACCCCCTGTGACTGGGGATCCCTGTGGGAATTGGGATGTTCCATGGTGCAAGGCTGTGCCTCTGTAGGCCAAGCCCTGACTCCCCAGTTTGATTTTGGCTGGGAGTTCCTGGTGGATTCCAGTGTCTCTCCAGTGCCTGCTGGTGCAGCTCCAAGCCCCATCCCCGCAGGAGCCAGTGGCACTATCTGCAGCTGATCTGAGCAGCACAGCTGTCTCACAGCCAAAAATCAGGCCTGCAGCCCTTTTTTTGTAACCCCATGCCACAGTTATCCATCTCAGCTCTTTTGTTCCTCTTCCGTGACTAAGCTGCTCGCTGCCTGTGTTTCTTTTTTTYCCCCCTTTCATTGTGTAGTTTATAATCTTCCAACGAGATACAGACAAAAATTTGTTTGCAGYGCTGGCCAAGAAGGCTCTTGTTTCCCTGGCACAGCGCCATGCTTACATCTCCAGTCAAAATACTGCTGGTTAAACAATAAATATTTATCGATTCTCCTACGAGCTCCTACATTTTTTCCCAGGTGCAGTGGAATTTGAGGGGGGAAAGCACTTGAGTGCTGCCCATGGCAGAGCTGGGAGATGGCTCTGGAGATAATGAGCGTGGCCCAGACCTCCTCCTGCAAAGGTGACCCCTGGGGAGCTGGGATGGGTCCTGCTGCACAGCCCTGCAGAGCTGCTCTCATCTTTCCAGCCCAGCTTTCCCAGGTTTGGGGATTTGTGCCTGCAGGCTTCCGTGGCAATGATGGGAAAATGTGGATATCCACAGTTGCTTTATTGTGCCTGAATATCTCCTGGAACAGGGAAGGGACAGTCTGGGATGGACACAGAGTTGGAGGCCAAGTGCACAGAGATGGCAAAAAAAGATAGAAATGCTTGAATCCCAGAGTGGTTTGGGTTGGAAGGGACATTAAAGCTCCTCCTGCCATGGCCAGGGACACCCCACACTGGGCCAGGTGGCTCAGGGCCCCATCCAGCCCAGCCTTGGACACTGCCCGGGTGCTTTCAGTTTGTAATTTGGTGCAAAGGCTCAGCCACGGTGTCTGAGTGCAGCCCCAGCTCTGGAGCCATSCAGGCTGCAAACGCTGCCCTGCAGAGCCCGAGCCCTGCGTGTGTGAGAGGTGGGGGCAGAGCCTCGGTGCTGCACTCAGAGCTGCTCCAAGGTGTTCCCTCCTTCTCCAGAGGGGTGGCTGCCTCAGAGTAGCTCTGGATGGATCAAACCTTGCTCTCTCACTGTTGTCTCTTTCTGAACTGAAACTCTGCATTTTTATGTTGAGGTTTTGGGGGTTTTTTTCACTCAACTGCCAAAAATCCAAGACCAAATTTGTTCCTCTGTGCCGAGAGCAGCACCAGCTCCTGGGAGCAGTGCCCCCTGTGCAGGAGCAGGCAGGTGACAAGTTTTTCCCTGTCCCCTCCCCTGGCTGTGCTGCAGTTTCCTGGCTCCCCAGGCCATGTCCTGCTCTGTGCAGGGCAGGTGGACACGGTGTTTGCAGGAAAGCAGGAAGCTGGTGCAGCACAGCCCCGCAGTCCCACATCTGGTTCCTGGAGCCCGTGGATAAAAATAACCTGCCAGAAAAACATCACAAACTCACCRAGAAACAGCAGCTTGCTTTCCCAGAGAGGCAAATCCCCTCATTTCTGTGGCTGCCTCTGCTCTGGGAATGAGGATTGGAGTCATTGTGACAGCCCCACTTGTGGATTGGGATGTGCAAAGTCACAGGGCTCTGTCTGGGTCTGAACTGGGCTCTGGGGCTGGAATTCCCATTCATTCACCTCCCAGTTGCTGCTGGGCACAACAGCAATACCTGCTCCAGCAATTTCCAGCTTTTTTCCTCATGTTAAACCTTCCCTAGAAAGGCAGAAGAGTGAGAGACCTCTGGCTCAGGTGGCTGGTGCAGGAACCCCGGGGTTATTTGGGCTGGAACAAATGTCCTGGGTGTGCAGGGAGCTCTCCTATGGGCTGTAGCTGTGTGCAGGGTCTCTTCCCACTGAATCCCATGTTTCTGGGATGGCTGTGGGGCTGCAGGCTGCCTCCTCACCCCAGCTGAGCATCCAGAGCCTTTTTAATGAACAAAACGCATTTTCTTACACGGAGGGGATCCTAAATTGGCTCCACATGGATTCTGTAGGTTGTCACACTTTCCCGGAGGGTGATGGCATGAGCAGGAATGTGGGATTGATGAAAGAAGCCAGACACTGAGTCAAAAGCTCCCCCCCTCCCCTCGTCGTGCCCCCTCTCCCCCCATCTCATCTCAAATACTTGAAGGGATTCCAAGGCATTCTTCACATGGCTGGTGGGGAGCACAGGAGAAGCCAGCCCAGGGGCTGGGCTTGTCTTTGAAAGCTTTTTTATCTAAAATGTTGGGGCCTTTGACCCCAAAAGATGTTGAGGAAAGGCTTGATGAGACCTTGTTTTTAGGGAAACTGAGGCACRACACTCCCATTGCACCGCACCAGGGAGGTGGGAGCATCCTCAGGTGGGTGCTCCAGGTCTCCCTCTGCTTGCAGGATTCCCATTCTCCATGGCCTGTGCTCACTGTCCAGCTGCTCTGCACGAGATGGACCCATCCACCTCCCAGAATTCCCAGTCTGGGGGTGCTGGGTGACTGGGGCAGGCTCAGCATCCCTCGGGAGCCAAGTCTGGCACAGCAGGGTGGGCCTTGCTGGGGTTCCCACTGGGATTCTCCTGGGATGGCCTTGCAGGATAACACTGCTGACTCAGGGAAGCTGCCACAGCCACCAAGCAGACCCCAAAAGCTGGAGCTGGACACTGGGCAGTGCTTTGGGGGTTGTTTTCAGTTGTTTTCCCCCTGTTGTCAGCACTTTTTATCACAATTATCAAACTGTGGCTTTTTGACCCACATGAAAGTTTTTTTTGTTTTTTTTTCAGAGGTGCCTGTGTGTGTTTGTGCAAAGCCACTGAATTTTGGTCACTGCTCTGGAAGCAGCAAAGGGGATTTTTGTTTTCTTACCTTTTAGTTTTGAGCAATTGTTTACCGAAACCTGAACCCTCTGAAGAAACAACTTGCAAATGCTGAGTAGCCCTGGCTTTTTCCACTGGAAAATTAAAAAAAGATGGAGCAGGACACGTGAAATTTGGGTCTTTTTTTCCCTTCTTTTTTTACCCATTATTGTTAGAAGCGGTTTGAAAATGCAGTGCCAAGAGCTTTCTCTTTTCAAGTGCTCGAGGCACAGTACCCAAATGCTCCATCCCTCAGACTGCTCCATGAGGTCAGAAAACGCAAATCCTCCCGGTCTGCAGCTGGAAATGAGGAAAAACTCCTTTGCTCAATGCCTGGCACCAGCCGCAGGCAGCAGAGGAGCCCCGCAGGTTGGGAGCGGCACCGCGGTGYCCCCAGCCCGTGGCATTTCCCAGCCCATCCTTGTGAAGGGCTGCCAGGGAGCTTGGCCTCGCTGTCCGAGCTTGTGCCGGCTTCTGGGAAGGCTGGGAGAGTTTCCCTTTCCAGCGGCAGCGGCGGGGTTTGGGATCCGGAGCTGTCCCGGTAGCCGCGGCCGCTCCTCACTGGGGCTCCTTCCATCGCTTTAAGCGGCTCCAGATTTGAATTTGGCTCCCAAGGCCGGCACATGAAAGGCCCCGGCCCTGCGCCTGTTTGCCTTCGAGCGGGATGACTCGCACCATTCCTGCTTCCAAGCAGCCGGGCCCGGAGCAGCCGGGGCCATATGGATCCTATAGAGTGACCCGGCGGAGCGGCACGCAGGGATGGGGAGGGAAGGGATCAGGGGGGGCTGCCCCGAGCTGTGGCACCCCCGAGCTGGATCCTTTCCCCCTCTTCAAGGGCTTCTGTCTTTAGTGGCCGCCCGTCCCAGGCACCCACTGAGAGCCAAAATTCGGCTGAAAGAAATTTAAAAATTAAAAGAAGAAATGAAAAAGGGGGGAAAAACCCCGGAGGAAAAGGAGGAAAGGGAAGGGCAGTGCAGGGGAGGATGATGTGCCTTTAAGCCGCGTGTGTAACTGCTCGCTAATCTGGTGACTAACTCGGTGCGCGGCTGCCAAAGCCGGGATCCATCCCCAGCCCAAGGCTCGGGAGTCATCGGGTCCCCTCCCTGCCCCATCCCGCGCCCCGCCGGGCGCCAGCCCCCCCCGGGCCCCCCGCGCTCCCCGGGGCAATTTATTTACTCATCTGGAGGGCACAGCCCCGGCGGTCTCTTGACTCAGCAGTCCGGGGCCGATGGGAGCTGCGGGAGCAAATTCCAGGCAAGAAATAATCTCATGACTAGTCTCGGAAAAGATTGCTCCGCACAGATCCCTGACGGTCACGGAGCGCTCCGTGCCGGCCCCTCCGGCAGGGCCTGAGCAGGCTCCCGATTTCCCAACCTCGGGCAGCCGGCCAAGCATCCCGGGGGGACTCACGGCAGCTTTCTGCCTTGGAAAAACAGGGGTGGATTTGGACAGAGGGGATGGCACGGGCACCTCGGGGCCGATGCCTGTCCCTGTCCCTTCCGGGGAGCCGGAGCTGGCTGCCAGGGGCAGGGAGCCCAGAGCTTGGGCTGTGTTGGTGTTTGGGGATTTCCTCCTTTTCTTCCCCTCCACTTTCCAGGGAGGGTTTAAGCCCTTCCTTCATCCCCAGGCAATTTTGGTTCCTCCATCTGTGTTTTTGCCCAGGCACTGGCAATCACCTCCGGGAGGGCTGGCACCAACGATGACTTTCGAAGCACATTTATCCTTCGGGCTTATTTTTTTCTTTTTCCTTTTTTCCCTCCTGTTGGCTCTTTCTCATCCTACATTTCTCTCATCCTGGTCTTTTTTGCCCACCTCCTCCCCATGCAGAGTCACTGGAGTTCCACCCCTCTCTGAGGGCTCTTCGGGAGGTCTGGTCCCTCCCCACGGGCGCTGGGAATGGGGTGGGATTACATCAARCTGGGATCTTTACAAACCTGCATTTTTCTGGGGGGAAAGCCCCGGGGGCGGGCAGGGCTGTTGGGCTGAGAGCTCCTGTGCCTCCTCCTSAGCTGGGATTAAGGAACACAGCTCCTGGGGCCATCCCACCTCCCTGCAAGGGCGCTGGTCCAATGCGCAGTGCCCTTGGAGATGAAGGGAGAGGAACCAGCCTTGGATCACTCCTGGAGCTCCAGGCCAAGCTCCCAAGGGAATCTCACACCCSTCAAACCACACATCCAAGTCACTGCCAAAGCTCCTCCGGCCTCGTTAGGGTTGATGGAGGATTCCTGGAGTTCCTGGCAAGGGCTCCCAGCTCCCGAGTCCCAAATGCCGCCCCCTCCGCCCCCTCCTCCACTGAGCCTCTCCTGAAGAGCCTCTTGGCTCAAGCAGCCGAATTCAATCAGCCCTTTCACCATCTGCTCCCAGGCACTTCTGCCGGGGAGGGCTCGGGGCCAGGGAGGCTGTAATTCCTTAATAGCTTCCGGATGCTTCGAGGGGTGGATGCGAGGCCTGGGAGTGTCTCAGCCTCTCTCCCCCAGCCCTCGCAGAGGTTTCCAAGCTCAGGCTTCCTCTGGGCAGATCCAAACCCCTCCAGTCACTCGGATTTATCCCTGCCTGCCCTTCATTCGTCCCGGCTGAGGCCAGGAGGTGACATAATCCCATCCTGGACAACGCTTGGCTCTGGGATGGGGATGACTGAGGCTGATGGGGCAGCTCAGCTCGTCTTTGGCTGCCTTTCCCAGCTCACTCCCACCTTCATCTTCCCAGGGCTTGGTCTGGCCCAATCCCTGCACTGGTCCCTTCCCCGCTGGGATGTTTCCTAGAAGTAGGAGCTGGAAGAGAAGAACTTCCTGGGGTCGATTAGGAAAACCCTTGTTCCTGTGCCTGAGGAAACCTGGATGTTGCATGGTGTAACACAGCTGGGCAAAGCCCAGGAACCCTGTGCTCAGCCTGGGATGGAGATGATTAATCTTGGGGCTCTCCTGGAAAATCCCCTTTGCTGGTTTTCTTGTCTGCTTAGAAATTTATAAAACCAGGAGAATTGTTCCTGGGAAGTTGTGAAATGAAATGACTTTGGCACTGCTGTTCCTGAGGCTGGCGTGGGCTGCAGAGCTTCAGTTCCCAGGTTTCTCCCAGGCCCCGTCCTGCCTTCCATCCCTGGGGGAGCTCAGCTGGGACAGGGGACAGGGAGGTGAAGAGGTGTAGGGCTGGCAGGAGAGCCCAGGGATGGTCTTGTCCCTGGTTCCCTCCTGTTCCCAGGTGGGAAGCTGATCCTCATTCTCCTCTCAGCAATCCCTTGGCTTTCACAGCTTCCAGCCCAGCCAAGGGCTGCTGTCCTGTTGTGGCTGCTGGGATCATCTGCTGTGCAGTGCCTGTCCTGGGGCTGGGGGGGACGTGCAGTGGGTGGGACACGAGTGGTGCCCTTGCAGGGGTCAGGGGGTGGCATCAGCAGAGCCAGAGTCCCGAGGAGAGCCGAGGAGGTGGGGCTGGCTCAGGTGCCAGAGCAGAGGGAGCACGTTTTMCCTCTCCTGTCCAGCTGGTTCTCCATCCCCTCCCTCCCTGGGAGATGCAGTTTGGGAAGGTGCTTGGAGCATGCGGTGACTGCTCCCTGTGAGCTGCCCTGGGGTGGGTTCCAGCTGCAGGGGGGCTGCTGGGTGKGTGTGTGTGTGTGTGTTTGAGTGTGTGGTGTGAGCCCTGGCCAGGGACACCCTCAGAGAGGGTCAAGGCACTCGTGAGGGCAAATCTTCAGGGCAGTAAGTCCAGGGATGCAAAGGAGTCAATCCATAACCACGCAGGGGAATTGGAGGCATGTGGATCGTTACTTGCCATCTCTTGGCAGCTGCCAGCAGAGTTGACTGTTTGCTCTAAAGAGTTATAAATAATTTTGTTGATTAAAATGATTGATTATCCTTGGTCTAATATTATTTAGGCAGAGCAAACAGCGCTGAGATTTACCAGCTGCTCTCTGACCTCCCAACCCTGATCTGTTTGCAGAAAGCCTGTGCAATTATTTGTTTGATTTCAAAGCTAAATATCCTAATCTTCCCTCTCCGCCTTTGGAAACTGCAACTGGCACCGGGACAGCTCTGGCTGATAAGGGAGGGCAGCCCTGGAGTCCCCGTGTGCAGTGACACTTCCCTGGGCACACAGGAMTGAGGGGGGACATGGGGTGGTCACAGGTGAGGACAGCGAGAAGCTCTTGGGCTCCTCCTCCTCCTCCTCCTGCTCTGCACACGCTCCTGGAGCGCTGCCAGGTGTGTGGAAGGAAGGGAAGCTGTCAGAGCCCGGCGGAGAGAGGGGCTGTCCGTGGGCACGGCAGCCGCATCCCGGTGCCACCCCTCTGCCAAGCCGCGGCTTGCCCCTGCCATTGAGCAATCCCGGCCGTCTGGCTGGCATCGCCCTGCGGGGAAGGGGTGGCCGGGAAGGCTGCGGAGGAGGGGGTGGGACAGGCAGGAATCTGCAGCTGCCGAGCGGCGCAGGGCTCGCCCAGCGCCCGCCGCCCGGGGCAGCGAGTGGAGGTGACCCGGAGCTGCCGAGCCTCCCTCCCTGCCTCCCTCGTCATCCTCAGATCCTTCCGTACCGCCGCCTCCGTGCTGGCAGCATCCTACGGGGAAGTTCTGGGCTTCAGGAAGCCGCAGGAACATCCCTAGGGACCTTCCACTCGGGGGTGCATGGACGCACCAGTGCGTCTCCACAGCAGGTCCAGCTCTGGCAAACATTCCCGGAGGATGAATGGGAGCTGAGGCTTTGATGTGGACAGACGTATCTGGAGGCTTGGACATCATTGCAGCCCCAGGGCATGGCCACTGTCCTGCCATGTGCTGCCCTCGTGTCTGGCGTGACTCGGCCCTGGCTCGGCCCGGGGGCAGGGGCTGGGGCCAGCACACAGAGGGATCAGTCTGCGCAGGGGAATCAAGGGAAGGCTGGGGAATTCTTCGGGACAGACACACTGGAGGTGTTTGGCTGCGCATCCCCGTGTCTAATCCCTTCCCAAGGCAAGGATCATTGAGGCGCCTGTTGGGACCAGTGAGTTCCCAGCAGCAGGGACAGCTCTGGAGTTCATCTGCCTCAGAGTGTCCCGGTGATGGGCAGCACTAATGACGGGGTTTATCCAGGGCACGGAGTCATTGCACAGGGATCATCGGGGCTGTGGGATGAAAACATCCCGAGCTGTGAGCTCATGCGTGGCTGCTCACAAAGCGTGCTGGCACAGTTTGTTCTTCAGGTGTGTTCRAGCCGCCTTGGAGGCTTGGGATCCTTTGTGAGTGATGAAAGAGCTCAGCTTGAGTGAAGGTTCCTTGGCCCTTCTCCTGCTGCGAGGGGACAGCCCTGCCAAGAGATCTCAGCCTTCCTTTTTCACACTTCCCATCCTGACAGCATCTTCCCCACACAATGTTCTGCCAATTATCCTCAGCCTGGCCTTGCTGCATCCCTGCTCTCCCTTCCTGGGAGACTCTGGTGCGTGGTTTGGCAGCCCCAGCCTGCAGCAGCAGCTGGAGGTGTTGGACCTGAATCCTCTTTGTGTCTGTCCCTATTCCTGCATGATGATGAAGGGGAGGGAGATGAATATCTGCAGAAGAGTCTGAGGGGATGGAGGGATGGAGGGATGGATGGAGGGATGGATGGAGAAATGCTCCATCTGAACTGCTCAGGGAGTACCTTGGGAGCATCCCATGGGTGCTTCTGCAATCCACGTCAAGGTTCTGGGATGGGTTCATCCTCCCCTTGGGACAAATCCTCCATTCCCATCCCTTCTTCATCAAAGATGCCAGACATAGCAACATCAGCCAGGGACGTGAGGAGAAAACAGCACAGTTCCCGAGTTTAACCTGGCTGGAAGGGAGTGTGAGCTCTCAGGGTGGGTGTGGATGACCTGGAGCACCGTGTCCTCCCTGAGTGCCGGAGCCCAGCGTGGGATTGCTCTGGAAGGGCTGGGCTCCCGCAGCCCTGGGAGCCTCCAGGGGCACGGCTGGGAGTGAGAGCTCCTGGCCCAGCCCGGGGACAGCGAGGAATTTCAAGCAGCTTCTGGTGGCAGGCGTGAGCCCCGTGGACACGTCGGGCTCTGTGCAGCTCTCAGCTCCAGCAGCAATATCTGTGCTTGTTTGCTCGGTGCTGAGCGCTGGGGCTTGGCAGGGCTTTTTCTCCCTTTTCCCCCCAATTGCTGTTGAGCAATCCGAGCTCTGTGGGGCGTGAGGAGCGGGGTTKGGTTGAAAGGAGCATCCCTGAGAGGTGGGGCAGTGCCGGGGCATGACCTGGGCCGGCTGGTCACACCTGACCCGCTTCCAGCCGCGCTGGGTGTCCATTACAGGCTTCTGCAGGCTCCGGGACGCGTGTGTGCCCCCGCCCGGGGATTAGAGCTCTTTAGGCGCGGTTAGCAGGGATTAGGGCCATTATCCCCGGGGAAGCGTGCCTCACAGGTTTGCGCCAGCCTGGGAGGGTCCTCCCAGCCCTGCTGAGGAGCCATCCCAGCCTGGAAGTGAGGTGCTAATCCTGGCTCCGGAGGGGACGCTGCTGCTGGGGTATTCCATTGGGAAAGAGGGAGGGGAGGGCTCTGAGATGGCTGCGAGAAGAGGCTTTGCCTCCTGAGCAGGAGGGGTTTGGGCAGCTGGAGGTTGCTCCTCGCTGGCTGCAGCCTCCTTTCCTGGCTGTCTCCAGGGGTTTGATTAACCTGGGCTCTGCCCTCAGCCCAGCGCRCTGGGAAAAGGCTGGTGGGAGTTTTAGGATGTGATGCTGTTAAATTGAAATGGATTGCAGAGGCCATTTAGAGCTGATTCAAGGGTGGGAGGGTCTCATGCTGAGCTGAGGGTGCTGCTGGAGCTGAACCACTCCAGCCTTGTAGCATCTCCTCCGAGAACCCTCAGATGGGTTGGGTTAGAGGGGCCTTAAAGCTCATCTCATTCCACAGGCACCTTCACTGTCTCAGGGYGCTCCTGGCCTTGGACACTTCCAGGGCTGGGCCAGCCACAGCTTCTCTCAGCAACAGTGATGGAATTTTATTGATGACCAATCTTATTTCTGACTTCTTTGATGGTTCCAMCAAGTGCTGTTAAACCATGGCCACTTTGCTCAACCCCAGAGGTGATGGAGTCTCCCCAGGGTTTGCTTTACCCATCTGTGCTCCTTCCAGCAGCTGAAATGGGGATGATGGGGTGASTCCCAGCTGAGGAAAGCCCCTGAGCTGCTGAAGGAAGAGGAGCCATGGGCCCTGGCCCTGCTGAGCTGGGGGAGCTTTCCCATAATAGCAGCGAGTGTTGACTCAGGGGCTGTGGTTTAGCTCAGCTTCAGCCCTGGCCTTTCTCTAGCACTTCGTTCCCTCTTCTCTCCCACAAAAGCCAAGGACAGAGTGAGTTGCCCACCAGACTGCTCCCCTGCAAGCTCCTGGGACTCTCAAGGATGCTGCTTTCCCAGGATTGCCATCCAACACCCACATTACAGAGCAGGGAGAGGGAGGGAGGAGAAGGGGCTGCAGCCTGAGCAGGGCGGGCTGTGGCTGCTGGTGGCTGCAGAATCCTTTCCCTGGGCCTGGTTGCTCACAGCTGCCAGATCCCAGAGCCAAACCCAGCCCTCCCTCACCTGGGGGCTGCTCTGTGTCCAGTTTTCCTCATGGACACGTCTCTCCCCAAGGCACCCCCCAAGGCAGGGTGTCACAGGGCTGAACCCCAAAACCTGAGCAGAGCATCCCAACCCCTCGCCCACAGCTGAACCTTCCCCTCTGGTGCCCCAAGTGCTGAGAGCCCAAACTTGGGACAAAATGCTTTTATCTGCATTTAGGGAGGACAGTGATCAGGCCCATTTTTTAGGGGAAAAGCTGGCCCCCATGGCACACCACATCTCCCTAAGAAAACTGCTGAGGGCCGGAAAAAAGCCGGCTTTGTTGGGCTTTCTGCAGCGCTAAGCACTGTGGGCTTTCGGTTTCCTCTCTTGTTTTTCTCTTGAAGCACAGCTTTCATCTCACAGTATTTATTTTTCACTGCTTGAAGGAGGGAAAAAAGGACTTATTTTTCTTCTTTTCTTTTTTTTTTCTTTTTTTTTTGAAGAAATATATTTATTTTAAATTAAAATAGCAAATGTCTGCACCTTTTGTGCCATCCTTGCAGAGGGAAGCAAGGCTGTTCCCTGGCAAGTTGCTGCAGGAAGGGGACCCAAATCTCCCCCTATCCCATCCCCACAGCCCCAGCAAACACCTCTTGCTGTGCTTACTCCTGCTTCCCATCCAGATTTCTTCCTGGTCCCTTTTTTCCAGCTTTCTATCCCACTTTCCCTTTCCCCCCCTGGAATCTTGCTGCCCTTTGGGCCCGAGGAGCCCTAATTGGAACAGGCCGGCTCCTCTCCTGCTTCCTGCGTGGGAGTGAGAGGCAACGCTTGTGAAAACAGTTCAAAAGTGCACACAAATTTTTGCCTAATCCTGCCTAAATAACAGGGGGCTCAGCCAGGGTTGTTTGCCCGGGTGTCCCTGCTCGGGGCGGGGGCACCTGGGAAAGGCAGAGCTGCCCCAGGGGCTGGAGGTGCCTGGGGGTGCTGGAAACCCGAGCTGGGGATGTGGGGACGTGATGGGGACGTGGTGGGGCCGTGGTGCCTCGCTGGGGAGCGTGGGAAGGGTCTCAGCTCCCGGCCCCCTCTGCTCAGCCTCCTCTGATCCTGAGAAAGGTTCTGGGCTGCTGAACCCTCCCAGCTGGGGGACGTTGGGAAATGTGTGCTCCAGCTTCCCCCAGCTCCAGCTCTGCCCTGGGTTGGATGCTGGGGAAAGCTGGGACACCGGGGGCTCAGGGCTGGAGTGGGAAACCACGGACTCACTGTGGGCTCGTGGGAAGAGGGTGGGAGGGTGAACCCCTGTCAGAGCCTCTGGGAAACTCCTGCTCCACCCTCATCCAGCAGTGGGGGCACATCCTGGAGTGTGGGCAGCTCCAGAAGGATGGGGTGGGGGCTCCAGGGGGATCTCAGCTGCCTCAGAGCTCAAGGATTGAGGCTTCTGAGGGACACAGGCACGAATTCATGGAGCCCTTGGATGCACAGTCCCTTCAAATGATCTTGTTTGAAACCAATGTGCATCTTCCCCCTAATTTAAACATGGAATCCTGGAATGGTTTGGGTTGGAAGGGACCTTAAAGCCCATTCAGTACCACCCCACTGCCATGGGCAGGGACATCTCCCACTGTCCCAGGCTGCTCCAAACCCCATCCAGCCTGGCCTTGGGCACTGCCAGGGATCCAGGGGCAGCCACAGCTGCTCTGGGCACCCTGTGCCAGGGCCTGCCCACCCTCGCAGGGAAGGATTTCCTCCTAAAATCGAATCTAAATCTAAATCTACTCTGTTTCATTTAAAAGCCTTTCCCCCTTGTCCCCGTGCCTCTGCCAAAGGCCTGGAATCTCAGTGACATCTGTGTGCTCCAGGCCTGGGAAGGGGAGCCTGAGGAGACCTCGGGTTCCTGCCCTTGGTGCCCATCCATCCATCAGGGCAGGGACAGGAGGTGCTGCGGGGTCAGGGGGCTCTGCTCTGACCCTCCCCATTTCCAGCAGCTACTGGGTGAAACCCCACACAGGGACACTCTGGGGCTCTGATGGAAAAAAAAGTGAGTGGCCGAGGGGAGCTTGGAGGAGTCACTGACCCCGAGTGGAAACTCTGGTGAAAAATGATTTTGCTCCCATCCTTCTGCTCGGAGCATCCTTTTTTTTTTTCCCTGCCTGCCATTTATTTTCCTTCTGCAATCAGCTGCAAATGGCTTTGGCGTGCAGAGGAGTTCTCTGCATTTGAAGGTCAAAATCCCTAAAGTTTGTAAATCTGAGGCCTTTAAAAAGATCAGATGTGTGGAAATAGTTTACACATGCAGGGCCTGGTGGGAGCGGAGTGGGAATTTGGCTGGGAGATGAACTTGGTGATCTTGGCCTCTTTGCTCCTGGTTTTCTCTCAGGCTCCATGTGCCCCTGGCTGGGGGGTCTGGGCAGGTCCCCCTTAGCACAGAACCCACCAGGGCAATGTCAGGGTGTTTTATCCTCTGGTCTCTCTCTCATCCCATCCCCAGGGATGTCAGGGAGCTGAAGGAGCCTGGTTTGGAGAAGCCACGGAGCCCCCAGACCCCTCTCTGCCTTGGAAAGACACAGCCAGATAAAAGCTGTCCCTATGCGAGGCCAATTCTGCATCTCTGCTGCACAGATGCTGCAGATGCTGCTGACACAACTCTCCAGGGTTACTGCAACTCCTGGCAGAGTTTAAAAATCAAACCATAACTCCCTGCCTGCTCTCCCAGGAGGGGAATCAAAGGCGGCTCTGTCGGCGCAGGACGAGGACATGGCATCCATGCAGCCCCGTGCACGTGGCAGCCGTGTCAGGGGGGCTTTGATGGGCTCGTAAAAACCAGCCAGAAATCCCAGTCTGGCCCCTGCTGCTGAGCTTGCTTTCGGGATTAAAGCCCCGGCATTCCTAAGCTGGGTTTAGGTGGAACAGCTGGGCCCCGGCCCCTGCACACCGCCCTGTGCTCTGTGGGCAGCACTAGAGGAGAGGTTTTATTGGTGCGAGGTTTGATTAAAATCTTGCAAACAGGTTTCAGATGGCACTGAAAGCTGATACCGGGGGCGGCTTAGCCGGGCTTGTTGCTTTTGTTCCTGAAGTTCTGCTCAACTCTGACCTTTAGGCACCCCAGACTGGGGGCGAGGGGCTGGACCACATTGCCAGGGCTGGGTTTGTCTCTGTGAAAAGGAATTTCCCTGCGCCCAGCAAAGTTCATAGAGTTAGAGGATATTCCAGGTTGGAAGGCATTCACAGGGATCACTAAGTCAGACTCCCGGCCCTGCACATAAACCACCCAGTTTTTAAAAAAAATACTGAATTATTTTAATAAATTCAGCACATCCAAAGCAGAAGAGGCAGAATTTAGAGTAAAAACTGCCCATCCACCYCATCCTTCTCAAGCCACCCAGCCAAGCCTTGTCTCCAAACACATCTGCAGAGCTTCACACCCACGTTTGGTTTTCCCTGGGTGAGTTTCCCCCAGCTCTGGGACACTGCTGACCCAACCTGCAGGCCAGGCCTTTGGGGCCACTTTGTCCTCAGCAGAAATTTGCACAAGGGGCTGCAACCTCGCAGGAACAAACCAGATGATGTTTCATTCCTAAATCTGCCGAGCACAACATATTTTGCAGAAGCCTTGAAATGCACATTTGGGTTGATTTGGGTGTTTAAATAGAAACCGTCCTCTGGCATGTTTTTTTTTTTATTATTTTTTTTATTTTGGAACAGACTGTTTGCTTCCCTGTGACCTCTCCCTGGGAATCACTTTTAAGTCTCCCCTGTTTTGACAGGTTGTTTGTGCAGGGCTCAGCGTTCACCTTCCTAAACAGAAATCTTATCCTCCTGCTACTGAAAAATTGATTGGCTGGGTCTGTGCAAAGCCAACCCCATGGATCCTGCACGACCAAACAGCAGGAACAGGGATGGGCCCTTGCTATTGCAGAGATAAAAACACCATTTTTCACCCTGTTCTTGGTGTCTGGCCTGGGGAGCTCACCTCCACACAGGTTTTCATGCGTGAATCAGTGTTAAAATTGGGGTTGGAACTGTTTTCTCAGCCTGGCTCTGACTCATCTTCCCAGGGCAGGCAGGAGCTGCTGTTGAGGCAGGCAGAGGGAGCAGATTCCTGGGTGGTCCCTGTGACCACAASCAGAGGGAGAGCAGAGCATTCACATGTAACTTGAGGATGAAGGGAAAGGGGCACTGAGCCACTTTCTCCCAGTGTTATCTCAAGCAGCAGATGGGGAACAGAGATAGCGACAGTGGCTGCTCCTTTTCTGTGCCCTCTCCAGCCAAATCCAGTAAATAATGAAGTGTAATTTGCCAAATAGCCTTTGGATGTGGGATTTGCTTTCAAAGGTCCTGATCCTGCCACTGTGGAGGCAATCCTGGATTTCTGTGGCAGGCTGARGGCAGGAATTGTGTCCTGAGAGACTCTGTGTTGGGAATTTCACTGTTCCTACCTGAGCCAAGAGTTTGCAAATCATTTATGGAGAGCCTTGGGGACTTGGTTGGAGGATGAGCAAAGGGAAGGGGAATTTTTGAGTTGGGGCTGAGAGGTGGAAGGGGCAGGAGTGGGGACAGAAGTTGCTCTGTTTGGCTCAGCAGTGGAATTGCATTGGGAGCATCCAGTGGATAATTTGGGGATGCTTTGCAGCACTGTCACCCCCACCCTGTGCTACAGAGCTGCACGTGGGGATTTATCCATGGAATCACASGATTGTTGAGGTTGGATAAAGCCTTCCAAGATGATGGGGTCCAACCATGCCCCAGCACTGCCAGGCCACCACCAACCCATGTCCCAAGAGCCACATCCACAGGTTTTTTAAACATTTCCAGGGGTGATGACTCCACCACTGCCCTGGAATTGTATTGACCCAACCCCCAGATTCCCACTTGGAAAAAAAACCCAGTGTTGGGTTGTTTGGTCTTCAAATGATGCCCATGAATTTGGCTGGGGAGGAGTTGAGTGGAGCAGGAATTCCAGGCTGGGAAGCAGCTGGGCTGGCTGTTCCCAGTGGCTGCAGCTCTGCTTCCATCCCTGACTCTGTGTATTCCAGGAATACACCAACACTGCCTGGGACAAGCCCTCAGCAGCATTTTGCAGGTTCATTAAATCAGGAGCTTAAGGAACTTGGAGCCCTGGAAAACTGCAGTCCCTGAGTTTCCACAAGGCACAGAATTCTTTGATTTTCAATGTCTGCATCCAGATTTTCATGAGAACACCAAAGATTTTGCCCATAGTGTCATTTTTCCACTGAGCTTTCATGGAAAATTTCCACCAGGCTGGAGAGCTAAACCAATCTCAGGTGGAAGATTTCCATCTCTGCTGACCAAGTGCAATTTTTTGGGGTGGTGGCTGTTCAAGACTTTCCTTCTCCATCAAAGATGTTTTTCAGGAATTCTGAAAGCATGGGGAAAAGAGCCAAACCTCTATTCAGATATTTTGCCTCAAATTATTGCTTTTATTTGTGCGACTCTTTGGTTACAAAGATCCATCTCTTTCCAAATAAATTAGAAAAAGGGATTAAAAAAGGAAAGGAAGAGGTTTAGTCCTGGTGAGGCTTGGCCCCGCTGTCCCATGGGATGGCTGGAGGTGTCCATGACTCACCTGCTGCTCTGTGCTGTGGATGTGCATGATGTAACTCTGGGCTAATGYGGGATTTTCCAGCTCTTTGTTTCCCTTCCCCCCTCACATGGGTATCCTGCCACTTCTCCATCCTGTCTCAGCCTGCTGGCAGCTCACTTTCTCGTGGAGTTGTGGAATCATGGAATGGTTASGGATGGAAGGGACCTTAAAGCCCATCCCATTCCACCTCCTGCCTTGGGCAGAGACACCTTTCACTATCCCAGGTTGTTCCAGCCTGGCCTTGGACCCTTCCAGGGAAGGGGCAGCCACAGCTTCTCTGGGCAGGGCCTCACCACCCTCACAGGGAAGAATTTCCTAGGATAAAGAACTTTCTGGGATTCTTTAATTTTCTCCTTGCTTTTCTTTGGACTGGGTGGTAATTCAGGGACGCTTTTCTCCCTCTTTCTTGCCCACCCTGGTGTGGGACTCTTTGCCTTCCTCAGTCACTTCCCAGGCTCCAGACACACCTGCAGTGCTGAAGCCGAGCAGGCTGATGTCTGCAAAGTCCTCGATATCATCATCCACACATTCCAGAAGCGTAGGGATGCCATGTGCACCTGGCTAACATTCCCTGACATCTCTCCCAGCCCTGTGTCCTCATGGCCACGTCTCTCTCCTGCTTCTTTCAGACATGGAATGTGCAGATGTGCCTTTATTAACGCCCAGCAGCAAAGAAATGATGTCGCAGGCCCTGAAAGCCACCTTCAGCGGCTTTGCCAAGGAGCAGCAGCGGCTGGGAATTCCCAAAGGTAAGACATGGCTTCCCATGAACTGCCAGGGGTTGGAACCCTGGATGCTGAAAATTTTAGTTTTCCTGTGTTAAAAGGTGCTGACTCTCAAGAAAGCACCACATTTAAGGCCTTGGGACAGGCTTCCAACATTGAGTGACAGCACTGAGTTTGTGGGTGTGGAGTTTGTAGAAGTGTGTGATCTCACAGGGTGAAAACTTAGATTTAAGATTTTAGTATACAGTAATGTGTGTGAGCCAAGATGGAGGATTTAAGGTGTTGTCTGAGTGCTTCTTTTCACTTTCTTCTTCATGAGTTTGGGCAGTTTTTGTGACTGGTAAGAAAAGTCTGCAATTCAGACCACAAGTAGTTGGTTACTGGGTTTAAAGTAAAAATAATGTAGGTGACATTTCATAATTGGCTGATTTGTCCTTGAAAAGATGTGGTAGAGATAGAGAAGGATCTCCATTTTGTGCTCAGTGAGCTGGAGTGCAGAGCTCACAGCTTCTGAGACTGTGAAGTAGGTAAGAATTAATAAACACCTGAGTCTGAGAAGAAATTTGTCTTGTGCATTCAGCTCCTGGCTAAAAGTGAGGCTGAAAAGAAGCCTAAACCCTGGCACCAGGGTACCCACAGGGGTTGTGTCCTCCTTCCAGGCTGCCCTCAATTCTCCCTGTCTCCCATCTCCCCCATCGGGTCTCCCTGGGTGATGCTGCCTTTCGAACACCACCTGGAGCTTCTTGGAAGCTTCAGCTGGAAAAACRTGGACAATCTCCACTAAACAGAGAAGCAGCAAGGAACCTTTACCAGAGGTTGGTGACAGGGAGAAACCAAGAAAATTGGAGAAATGGGTGGGAAAAGGGGTGAGAGAAGTTATGGGATCTTTAGAAATCCCAAACAAATCCAAAGCTTGTTCCTTGGATGAAATGTGTCTGCATTAAGGCCGAGCCACACTGGGCATGGTGTTCCTCACACCCTGATGCCAGTGGGCTGCCAGTCTCCATAGATGAGGCTGTGCTAGTGCAGGGCAGCCTGAAGCACTGTCTGTGTCCTGTTTTCCTGGGAAATCTGCCTGTGGATGCTCACTGCTGGATCCCTCTGCAGACCCCCAGCAGTGGACGGAGACGCACGTGCGGGACTGGGTGATGTGGGCAGTGAACGAGTTCAGCCTGAAGGAAGTGGATTTCCAGAAGTTCTGCATGAATGGAGCTGCCCTCTGTGCCCTGGGCAAGGAATGCTTCCTGGAGCTGGCGCCTGACTTTGTGGGAGATATCCTTTGGGAACATCTGGAGATCCTGCAGAAAGGTGAGTCCTGGAGTCTCCTGGATGAACAATTCAGGGCATCCTGGCCAGCCTGGTTTGGGGGCTTTCCATACACCAGGAGGTGTTCACCTTGAGCTTTAATCCCAGGAAAAACATCTTCCAAAGCCCAGCTTTTCAGTGGGATTCCAAATGGGCATCCCAACAGCAGCGGGCAAGGCAAATCCTGGCAGTGCCTCAAAGAGTCAGAGCGTTTGTGCTGGCTGCTTGGCAGAGATCCCCAGTGGGCAGGGACTCTTTGCCTGCCTGGAATCMGTGGGGGGATTTTCCAAAGCATTTTTCCTCAGCCTGTTCAGCTCCTGTTGTGAATTTTACTATTTCCTCCACTGGAACTGGGTACAGGAATGCAGCCAAAATCCTGCCCAGATTTCCCGGTGGCGAATGGAAGCTGCTTTGCTTTGTTCCATATCCCCAAAAAAGTGTGTTTCATGTCCCCAAAACCAGCATTTCTGGGAGGAGAAGCCATCCATGCCATTCCCTGCWTGACAGCATCCAGGGGCATGAACTTTCAGCGACTGGGAACACACACTTTGATTTAGGGTGTTGATTTTCCATATCTGGCTGCCCAGGAACACTGGGATGGTTTCTGAGGAGCAGGTGAGGAGCTGAGCACCTCTACCTGAGCCACAAGCAGGAGCTGCAGAACACCTGGACTCTTTTTCCAGCTCCTTTCTCTGCAGAGCTATTTGCTTTCCTGGAATGTCCCCTGTGCTGTCCTACTGACCCTGGTGGCAGGAAGGGGAGGGGGAGCACAGTTATTCCCTCCAGGAAACCATTGACAAATGGATGTTAATTGCCCATTACTAATTTTACTGCTACCTGTGGTTTGCAGAAGGTAAACACGGCCCTTCCCGGGCTCTGGGCAGGCCAGGCTGTTTTCCTGCTCTTGGGCTCTAAATCTGGTCTGTCCTTTTTGTTTCGCATGTTTTTCGTGGCGTGCTTGGATCAACACCAAGCAGTTTAACCAAACAAAGCCAAACYTTGTGGTCAGCCCAATTTCTCCTTGCAGTGAGCCATTGCTTGCACCTTCCCACAGCCTTTCTGTCCCTGCCAATGGCTGGGAATAGGTCTTCAAGGTCCCTTCCAAGCCAACCCATGCCAGGATTTGGTAATTCTGTGGCTGTTTGGGCTGTGCCCGCTGGAGAGGGTGGGATGTGCTGCAGGGGCTGACTGAGGCACCAGGGCTGGGTTTGCACCTCCTCCCTGCAGATTCYCCATGCATGGAGCTGGACTTGATGCTGTCAGTTTGTGGCAGAGCAGGAATCATGATTTCAGACAGCATTGACACGTGTGGGTGTTCAGACACTGCAGTATTGGTGGTACAAAGGCCTGGCACAGGGAGGAGTTTTTCAAAGAAGCTGAAAATCTTTGTGCCTGCTGYGACTCTTCTTCTGAAAGGCTGAAAATGAATAAAGCTGAATTTCTGTCTTCACACTGTTGGTGTTGTCCTGGGAGCCAAGAAATCTCCATTCCCTGTTTGATTTCACTGGTGACTTTGCCACTCKTACACAAGCAGGGCCCTTGCTCCTCTGATAGCCTCTGAACACATTTCCAGTGAGGTTTTCTGTGAGTAACACAGAGCTTCCAAGAAATAACCAGCCTCCCCTCCCAGGACTGGTTTCTGTTCCCTGTAAGTCCTGGGGCTCATCTCCAACCCTGGCCAGAGCTGGGCTGTGCTGGTGCTGTGCAGACAGAACAGAGCTGTCCCTGCCTTGTCCCTGCCCATGCAGGAGGAGCTGGGGGTCTCCCTCTGCACCTGGATATGACATGGGAAGAGATCCAGGTGTCTCCAGGCTCAGCCAGCGCTCCAGCTTGTCTCTCCATCTTCCCCACCATCACCACTGGGGGTGTTGGTGCTGGGAGTGGTTCTCACCCCTGAAATGCCTGGCCTTACCTGTGCTGCTGGCCTGGGGCCATGCTGGGATAGGCTGTGACCCCGCTGTCCCCAGAGCTGACACTGTCCCCTGTGAGCACTGCGTGACTCACGTACCACAGGGTTTAAAAACAGCATTATGGGCACCTTTTTCCTGCATGGATTTAGGTATTTTCAGGCTTATTTTTCCATAATTCTTCCTAAAATAACCGCCTCAGTTACCAGCAGTCAGCAGTGCCCTGCACTTGACTCCAAGCACAGCCGAAGGTTCTCCCCTGCTCTGTGGTCACCCCCTGCCCCTTGGCAGACGCTGTGGAGAGAGGAACAGAGCATTTCTCATTAGTCCTCTGTGTTTGCACAACCCCTCCTTTTGTTAGGGAATATTTTCCAGCCTGCAGTCCCCAGGGGAGAGGGCCAAATTTAGGCTCCTCTAGGGCGAACGTGGGTTATCTGTGCTCGGCTTCTGCAGAGCCTTGGCAGAAACAAACCCAGCCCAGAGCTGCCCAGGGGTTTTGCTGTGCTTAAAGGAAAGAAAATCTCCCATCCCAGTACCCCTGCCCAGAATACCATGCGGGAGTGAGTCAGGTGTCCATGGAAAAACTGCTCAGGGTAGGGGCAGGGTGGCATTTACATGGGAAAGCAAATTCAGCTCAGCCCAGGAGGAGCAAAGAGCTCAGAAAAAGCCATGGGAAGCAGGGAATCCATGCTTTGACCTGCTCCATGCTCTTTCCCAATGAGTTATGCCTATGGAAAGCCAAAATTTGGCATTTTGACTGTATGTTTGACCTGACACAGGAGTTTGTGTCAGGAGTGGGGCCAGGGATAGTGAGACAAAGGGGTTTTGAACATGGAAGGTTCTGCCTACATCAGGTGCTGCTCAGGCTGGGAAGTCACTCGGATTTGGGGTTAGAGGAGCTGGGTTTGGGATTGGTTACCCGCTCCCTCATGCACACCTACTGCTGTTCTAAAAATAGGGCTTTTCCAGGAAAACAACTGTCCTTGTGTGGGGAGTTTTTCCAGGAGCTCACGCATGGAAGTGTGCTCAGCAACCCCCAGGAGAATGAGAGATGATAAAGCCTGAGGCAAGCAAGGAAATGATGCAGCTGTGAGCTCAGAGCCTCCTGGAGCCCTGACTGAGAAAGTTGTTGCTGTTTGGGTTGGGTTGGTTTTGTTGAAGTTTGGTCATACCTGCAGCAGGAATTCCCCAAGGACCCCACCTGCCCCAGGTTTATTTGGGATTTCAGCTCTGCATTCATTTGYGCTGCTCAGAACGTCCCAGTTTAACCCAGGGAGGAGATTTTTGGGAAGTTCAGGGCTCTGTGTGTCACAGCAAGTGTTGCAGAGCTCTGTGTGCCTTCAGACTGGTGACATTTCCTTCCTTTCCTCTTTGCAGAAGAGGTGAAACCGTTCCCAGCAAATGGAGTGAACACCACGTACCCCGAGTCCCGCTACACCTCAGACTACTTAATTAGTAAGTCTCAATCAGCAGCACCAATTACCACCATTATCATGTCTGGAAGCACTTTGGAGGAGAGATTTGTCTGCACCATGCCAGGGTGATGTTGTTTTTCCAGGGGTTTAGGGTTAATTTGGAAGCCCTCTGTACTTTTTGGTGGCTGCCCTGTGTGCCAAAATCTGATTTTTTCAAGCACTATTTGTTTGAAACTGTAGCTCAGGAGATTTTGCAAGTGGCCTCAGCACAGATGAGTATTGGGAATTTGGAAAAACCTGTTAAAAAAGAATGGGAATGGGGGCAGAAGGCTTAATTCTGTATTGCCAGGGAGGAGCAAAGCAAGGAGAGGTATGAGCCTCCACCTGCACTCCTGCACTTCCCACTGCCATTGCTTTGGAGATGTTCTTTAAGGGCACTGGAAGTCTGGGAGGTATTTCATGAACCAACAAAAAGCATAACTGACCTGAAGAGGAGAGATTTAGATGAGGTGTGAGGGAAAAATCCTTCGTGTGAGGGTGGGGAGGCCCTGGCACGGGGTACCCAGAGAGGTTGTGGACTCTACAGCCCTGGAATTGTCCCAGGCCCGCTGGACAGGGCTTGGAGAAACCTGGGATAGTGGAAGGTGCTCCTGCCCATGGCAGGGGTGGGATTGGATGAGCTTTAAATTCCCTTCCAATCCAAAACCTTCCAGGATTCCATGATTCTGTGGATTCCAGGCTCTGGCACGGGGGAGAGGTGGTGGCTGTGGAAGGGACTCACTCTTCCCAGCCAGCAATAAAACGTATTTGCCCTGTTGCTCCTTTTGCTGGGACTCCACTCCCCAGGATTCTCCAGCTTTCCCCTCTGGCAGCTCCCCTGGGAGGAGTTTTGTGCAGTGCCTGTGGAGGATGGTTGGGGTGTCTCATTTTGCTAAACTGCTGCATTTTTTAGACCCCATCCGTGTAGCTTCTGCACCCCTCACCCAAAGCAGTGCCCGAGGCTGGGGGTGGAGGATGCTCTGCCTGCTCGGGGCTGGCTTTGGGCGGCCTTTGACTCCTGTCGTTTGCCCCCAGGTTACGGCATCGAGCACGCCCAGTGCGTGCCCCCCTCCGAGTTCTCCGAGCCCAGCTTCATCACCGAGTCCTACCAGACCCTGCACCCCATCAGCTCGGAGGAGCTGCTGTCCCTCAAGTACGAGAGCGAGTACCCCTCGGTGCTGCTGCGGGAGCCGCCGCAGGACGCGCTGCACACCGACTACTTCTCCATCAAGCAGGAGGTGGTGACGCCCGACAACATGTGCATGGGCCGTGCCAGCCGAGGTAAAGCTGGGCCTAAACCCGGGGCTGGCTTGGATTCCTGCTGCTCTCGCCTTCGCTCCCCTGGGAACGGCTCTGGGGACACCCAGGCCGCCAGGGAGCTGTGACAACACAGCCCTCGCCCAACAAGTGTGGGTTCTCTGATGGTTTTGAGCCCTCCCTGCCCTTCTCTCCAGGGAAAACCCGAGGAAGGTCTTTCTTTCCTCTCCTCTGCTGCCTGTTTTTACATCATCTGCAGAAACAGCTCTGGGGACACCCAGGCCGCCAGGGASCTGTGTGGTGATAGCACAGCCCTCTCCCAACACACGTTGGATGGCTTTGAGCCCTYCCTGCCCTTCTCTCCAGGGAAAACCCGAGGTCTTCCTTTCCTCTCCTCTGCTGCCTGTTTTTACAGAAACAGCACATTTCTGGTGCTGTGCTTTGGTGTCAAACCTGAGTGAAATTGAACTGAGCTTTCATGTTCTCAGGGAGAACAAACTGCTGGGTGCTTGTAGAAATCCCATTTTTAGGAGCCCAGGTAAAGCCCCACAAATTCTTCACAAGCTGTCTGCAGGAATTGCCATTCAAGGCTCTGAAGAGTTTTGCACTCTGTGATCCAAAGTCTTTATCCATTATGTCCAAGGATTTGATGGCTGCTTGTTTGAAATATTCTGCTGTAGCCAATTCCTGAGCTTTGTTACAAGGTGCAGATATCAGGGGCTGAGGCAGCAGCAGAGCTGAGGACCCCCCATATGCTCCTCTCCAAAGAGTTATAGGTACATGACTCCTGTTTGAGATGGTGGGATTTAAACACCTGAACACTTTGGAGGATCTGAGCCCAAATACCTTCCCAATTAACGTTATGAGGCTGGGAACACGTGGGGCCCACATGTCTGACGGCTTTGTGATCACATCAGCGATGCCAGCCTGGGCATGGGGCTCTGCCTCCRTTCAAAGCAAAGGCTTCAATCCACAGAGCTCAAAGTCCCTCACAAGTGGGATCATTATCTCTGGATTGCAGGTAGGGAACCTGAGGCACGGGGAAGAGATGTGACCCACCTGCCACCCCCCTGAATGGAATCCAGGTGTCCCCAGGCCCAGAATTCATTACAGTGACGTGTTGCTGTGAGGCAGGCTTGGTGTGGAGCAGTTAAACCCATTTATCCAGAGAGCTGAGGATGAGCTCCCTTCCCAGAACTGCTTTCCAGGGCTGCATCACACGTGCAGCTCGTTTGAATTTTCTCACTATTTTTCCAAGCTGGTAGAGCTAATTACAGGGAACTTGTTATTTGTGTTATTGCCTCTCCTTCTGAGAGAGGTGACCTGAGCCAGAAGGGCAGCAGGGTTTTAATTTTGGGTAAACTTCTCTTTTTGGGGTTGTTTTTCTGCATAAATTTCAGCAGCGCCTTTCCCTGTTCTTGGCCTTTTCTTTAGCACAGGTGATTTCATCATTCTCACAGTGCAATGGTTCAGGAAGGCTTTTGCAACTGTACCCCGAGCCTGTTCTCAGTGGCAAACCTAAAAATGGTTTCAGGGGAGGGAAGAGAGGGCCCTGGGTGCTGCTGGTAGGACACTGATTGCAAGAGGCTGTGCTCACACAGTGCTGCATTTCATGGAAGGGCTTCTGGGGGACACAAATCCTCACAGGGCCRGGGGAAAGCCTTAACACAAAGCAGAGCCTGGTTAATTTATATTTATGTCCCTCTTTACCTTGTACTATCTTACAAGGTAGTCTGACACAAAGTCAAGCCCTTCAGCATCACTTCAGGGTGGAGGTTTTCCAGACAGTCTCCTTCTGTGGGGCCTTTGGGAGGAAATTTTGGGGTTCCAGAGGAGTTGTTTCTCTCTGCCCTGTAAATGAAGGGGGCTGGTTAAGAAGTGGAGCTGCCAAACTCATTTAAGCTTCTCCTGAGTAAGTGCAGGGCGTGATTGTTCCAGCTAGGTGGAACTTAGGTGAATTTTCAATGGATTGACACAAATCACATCTCTGTCAGATTTTAATTCCTTTTCTAAACGAGCCTGTGCTGCAGGACTGCTCAGGGAATTGGTTATGCCAATTAATGTACACACACAGAGCAGCACTGTGTTCCCCTTAGCAGGATTCAGGGAAGGACTGGAGTGTGAAATCCTCAAAAACCGAAAAGAAAATCGACAAAAGAGTTTGAAGCAGGGCTGTCCCAGCAGAATGAAGCCAATGGATCCCAGCTCCCAATGATTCCAGGCCAGCAATCAGGGCAGGGCCTGCAGTAGTTGAGTCTTTTCACAGCAAGTGCTCTTCAAACTACAACACAAACAAATATTTGGGGGCRTGTGCCAGCGCCCTTCCACGTTCCCCTTCCCCGGGGATTCGCTCTCTGGGCCCGGGCTGTGGGTAGCTCTGCCAATGGAAATTTCTCCAGGAGCTCTTGCACAATCCCAGCAGCTGTTTTTAGCCGGGTTTGGGAAATTAGTGAACTTGAATGATCCTGTTACGTTCGTGGCTTGTCAGGAAAGATGTTGAGCAATCGGCAGCGCAGGGAGATCAGAGGCAGCAATTTCAGTTTGTTCTTTGGGTCCTTTTTTAGCTCTGTGTCAGTACAGAGGCTGCAGGGGCTGGCTCTGCGGGGTGTAAATCAGCACTGCTGAGGATCTGGCCTCTCATGTTCTGGCTTCRACTAAAAATACCCCAGAGAGTGACTTTGACACAAACCAGCTGTGCTCACCTTACCAGAGCTGGAAAAAGCTGTTGGAGCTCTCAGCCATTGGCTCTCCTCCTCCATCAAACCTGCTGCTGGCTGGGGATTTGGCGCTGGCTGGAACAGATGGCAGCAAAAGGCTGCTGTGAGTTTGGGAAGAAACATCAAAATTAAAGGAGCTGGGTGTGCCCGAGCAATGTTTGAATAGGGCTGGCAGATGTAATGAGGGATTTATTGGAGACTTCCCATAATCCTTCAACAGCAAGAGAATCACAGAAATCAAACAATATAGGCAGGTTTGATTTGGGAGGGACCTTAAAGKTGGTTCCACCCCCTGCCATGGGCATGGACACCTTCCACTGTCCCAGGCTGCCCCAAGGCCTGTCCAGCCTGGCCTTGGACACTCTCAGGGCTGGGGCAGCCGCAGCTGCTCTGGGCACCCTGTGCCAGGGTCTCCCCACCCTCTGAGTGAACAGGTCCTGGAGTGCCCATGTTTAGGCTCCTGAGCTCAGCCTTGAGTATCTGTAGTGAGTTAAATCCCTGACATTGCCTTTTGGAAATGAGGGACCATTTCCAGTCAGCCCCAGGAACCAGTCTCGGGTAGAGGGACCAGATTTGGGTATTTCCCCAGTCTCTCTCTGCCTTGCTCTTCTGCCTGAAGTCTTCCAGGGCTCAGCCCTGCTCTGAATGGCAAAGGTAAAAATATTGCAGGTCTGGGATGCACAGGTGAAACACCCTGTGCTGGCCAGGTGATGCACCCTGTGCTGGCCAGGTGATGCACCCTGTGCTGGCCAGGTGAGACACCCTGTGATGGCCAGGTGAGACCCTGTGCTGGCCAGGTGATGAAGCACCCTGCGCTGTCCAGGCCCGTCTCACCTGCTGTGCCTCCTGCAGGTAAGCTGGGAGGCCAGGACTCCTTCGAGAGCATCGAGAGCTACGACAGCTGTGACCGCCTGACGCAGTCCTGGAGCAGCCAGTCCTCCTTCCAGAGCCTGCAGCGCGTCCCCTCCTACGACAGCTTCGACTCTGAGGACTACCCAGCCACCCTGCCCAGCCACAAGCCCAAGGGCACCTTCAAGGACTATGTGAGGGACCGGGCCGACATGAACAAGGACAAGCCTGTCATTCCTGCTGCTGCCCTGGCTGGCTACACAGGTAGGGCACGCTCCTGGGGAACCCCTCTGTGCCCCCCTGCACCTTGGGGAGCACCTCCCCATCCCCAGGGGCAGAGCCTCAGGACACTCTGGGCTGCCCCAGCTCGCTGTGGCTGGCACAGGGGTGTGAGGGAGGCTTTTGGGGTGTCTCTGGGCTGCATGTCCTTCGARTGTGGGCATCCCACACATCCCACACCTCACGGGGGATGTGGCACCTGGCTGAGCACTCGAGTCCCTGCTCTCCCCAGGCTGGCCATGGCAGGAGCTGGGYGTGGTTTGGTTCCTGAACACGAGGTGCTGCAGAGTCCCCAGCCCCCTGTGGTGGTGACTGGTGGCATCTTGCTTGTGGTGTGCCCCCGGGGCAGGAGCAGCCTCGTCCCCAGCGCTGCTGTGTGTGCTGGGGTGGATCCTCTCCCCTCTGGCACAGAGGAGGCCCTGCTGTGCTCTGCACCTCGGTGTGAGGCAGGGATGGGGCGCTGCCAGAGCCATCCCAAACATTTTCCATTCCCTGGGAGAGATGAGAAGGTGATAGGCCATGGAAACTCTGGCTCTTTATGACAGCCCTTCAGCAATCTGGCATCTCCAAGGAGAGAAACTTGGTGGGATGGGACTTCCAGCTAAAGCTGAGCTAATCCTTTCCAGCCCTTCTGTGCCATGGCATTTCCCTGTGCTCTGAGGGAAACTCTGGGGCAGCCTGCTGCCAGCTGCCCTGGCTCTGCACATTCAGATCTGTCCTGCCCCAGCTGGGAGCAGCTGGTGGAAAGAGTTTGTGCTGATAAAGATCATGGCCAGGTTCAGAGCAGATCCTGAGGTGTGACTGTCCCTGAGTGTCCTCCCACGCAGGGCTCATCTCRGGGCTGACACCCAGCCTTTGTGAGGGTGGGGAGAGGTGCAGGAGGGAGGAAAGGTGGGGAGATAATTTTAGGAGTGTAAAAAAAGGAAGTGGTTTGTTGCTACAGCTTTAGTTAGAAAGAGAGCTCAGCCCATCCTGCTGAATGGGGCTCTACCAAGGCCGTACAAAATATGAGTGTGCTCTGCATTCCTGAATGGAGTGGGGCTTGGGGATGTTGTGGGGAGGGAGAGGAAGGACTGTGACCCAGGGCTCATTCTCTGCTGTGCCATGAGAAAAGAGAGCATTAAGCACAAATTGCTCTTTTTCTTCCTATTTTTATTCCTATTTCTATTCCTATTTTGTCCTGACAATGCCCTTCCCTACAGCACGTGGAAGTGCTTTGGGTGTGCAGGAGCCCAGGATGCTTTTGAACAGCTGGGCAAACTGAGGCACCGAGGTGCTGGCAAGATCAGGAGCATTCTTTTCCAAGCTGGATATTTCCCTCCACGTTTGCTGCAGCTCATGGAAAAGAGTGCAAAGAACCTCCCCCAGAGCAAGGCGAGGAGCTGAAGTCAGGAGCTGAGCCCTGTGTTTTTCCAAGGAATATTAGCACCCCAAAGGCTGTCCTTGGAGCAGTGCCTTCGGGAAGGGGGGACTTGGGTTCATGCACTGTCAGAGCGCAGTTCCAAACACTTTGCTCTGTGTAACATTTTCCCTCGCCTCATTTCCAATCCCTCTCAGAGCTGGGAAGAGAATCCCTTGGCCCAGGCACTTTGGTGGGGACACCTGATTTATTTATTTATTTATTGCATTACTTCACTTAAGAGGCTTTCAGTGAGGAGAGAAAATTCTGGAATCACTGGGAAATGCTTGAGGTGGAGCTCTGTTTGCCTGCCCTGAAGGCTCCTGAGCAATATTCAGTGCTCTAGGCAGCAGAGCCAGCTTTTGCCATTGGGAAAGGTCCCTGGAGAGGGGATCCCGGCAGGCAGTGACTCCAGAGATGTCCTCTGAGCCATTTTAAAGCCCTCAGACCTTCAGCACTGGGTTTTCCAAGCAAAGGGAGATGGAGCTGGCTCACTGTGAGAGCAGGTCCTGGGGAGAGTGAGCAGAATGTGTTGGGTTCCAAACTGGAGGAGAACTGGGCACTCTCCACTCTCTGGGTTTGTGTCAGTGTGAAATATTCTTCTTGGGCTGCCCACTGAGAAGTGCTGGAGGTCTGGCCTGGGCCAGCTGAGCTCAGAGTGGGGACTCAGGCAGAGCTCAGGCCTTTTTGTGCATTGTTTTACTCCTACTTTACTCAGGGGAGGAAGTGCTGTCTGGCAGCCAGGGCAGAGGAACTCAGAGTCTGGGCTCTGCTTGTGGCTCTGCTGAGGAGGTGGAGCCTCCCAAGGAGCAGAGCAGAGCTCTGCCAGCCCAGGAGCCCAAACCACCAAGACCTTGGGGTTCCATTTCCCCCCTGAGGACACACCAAGGTGGCCCCACCAGACCTGGCAGGGTGAAGAGGGACATCACAGCCCTCATCCCCAGAGCTTTCTGTGCTGACTTTGAGGACCTGACAACCTTGTTCAGGTTCTGTCAGCGGGCCCCGTGGTGCCCAGGGAGGTGGCCCCAGCACATCTCTGATGGTATCTGCCCCAGAGGCGCGTTTTGGGGTGAGAAGGTGCATTTTGGCGGAAGCTCTGTTTGCCTTTGATGTGTTCTTCACCCAGCTCCGAGCGGCCTTTCAGAGCTGCCTTATCTGCCCCCACATCTTGACCTATTTTAACAAGTTGCCATGGTTGCTCACACAGAGGTTGATGCAATTTTCTTATCTTTTTTTTTTTTTTCTTTTTTTTTGAAGGAGAAATGTAATTGCTCAGGGGTGGGTGAACTTCAGTTTCCATCACTGCAGGGAGGGCCAGCCCTGGACACCTGGGTTTGGAGATTGCTCAAAGCATGGCCAGTTTGAGTGTTACCTGAGGGAACAGCTGGAGCTGTGTCAGAGCAGGGTTAGGTTGGTTGTCAGGGGAAGGTTCTTCCCCCAGAGGGTGCTGGGCACTGCCCAGGCTCCCCAGGGAATGGGCACAGCCCCGAGGCTGCCAGAGCTCCAGGAGAGTTTGGCCAGCACTGCCAGGGATGCCCAGGGTGGGATTGTTGGGGGGTCTGTGCAGGGCCAGGAGTGGGACTGGATAATCCTGGTGGGTCCCTCCCAGCTCAGGAGATTCTCTGGTTCTGAGATTCTACATTAAGCCAGATTTTATTTTTGCCATGACASAGAGTGTATCCCTGAAATCCAGGTGAGGGATGGCTCAGGGTGTGTGCTCACTGCTAAACCTCACGCTGGCCCAGCTGAGCTCAGTCTAAGCTCCCTGGTTCAGCAGCAGAGCTGTGTTTGGTGTGAGTGGGCAGAGATCCCTCCAGTGCCTGAGCCCAGCTGGGCTAAATGAGCTCAGCTCTGCCTCCACATCTCCTGGGGCTGTGCAGGAGCTGAATCCTGCAGCCTTGGATGATTCCTGTGGCCTGTGCTGCCTCTCCCCTGGTGCTGCAGGGCCGCAGGAGGCTCAGACCTTGCTGGTTTGCTGTGGCTGTTGAGCACTGAGCTGGTTTTGGGTTCCCTCAAGCAGCTGTGTGGCTTGGCAGCTGAGTTACGGGGTTTGTTTGCTCTGTGGTGGGCAGGACTGACACCCACGGGCTTTCCATCCACGGTGTTGTGCTGCCATGGCCTGGAGCTGCTGCTCCACATCACTGAGCACACAGCAGGGCCATCCCCTCATGTTCCAGAGGGGATGGGACAGGTGGGGTGAGTGCACACCAAGCCCTGGTCCTGCAGATGCAGGGCTGGGGTTGTTTGGGTGCTGCTGCCTGTCCTCTGCTCTGGTCCTGCTCAGAGGTCCTGAACAGTCCCAGCACTTAAAGAGTTAATGCCCCTTCCAGCTGATGTCACCCATGACCTGAGTGTCCCTCCTAGAGCAATGCCATCCTCATTATCCTGCTGGGCATGAGGAATTCCGGAGGCAGTGCAGGAACAGCCTCCTTCAGCGATGTTATCCCAGGGGCTGGACCTGCCCAGGCCAGGCTCGCCCTGCCCCTCGCTATCAGCACCCCCAGGGCTGTGTCAGGGGCCCAGCTGTGCCTCTCAGCCCCTGTGCAGTGTGTGGGCTGGCTGTGCTGCACAGCCCGGAGCCTCCCCTTGCTGTGTTTGTGAGCGATGCTTATCTGTGACCCAGCAGTGAAAGCACAACTGCTCTTTTGCAATAGAGTCGAGGCAGTTCCAAGGAAAGTGGGTCTCTTTCAGGACACCTCCAGTGCTGCTGCCCCTTCCCCTGGTGCTGTGCTGCTGCTCTGAAGCTTCCACAGGTTGAAATCCCCCCCGTGCAGTGGTCATCAGCACCCAAAAATCTGCCAGCAGCTGCTTTCCTGTCCTCTTTCCTGCTGCACTCCRGTGGTCTGGCTGTCCCTGCCTTTCCCAGCCTGTACAACATCACTCCTGGAAGCACCATCATCCTCCCTGCCTGCACTGCTGGGGCAGAGTGTCCATGTGGGCATCTGCAGCCACAGCACAGGAGTTTGGGAACGCAGCACAAGGGTTCCTCTGGCCCTGCCGGGATGCAGGGGGTGAGGTTACCCTGCCCCTGCTGGCTCATGCCCTTCGCCTGCCCTTGCAGGTGACTCCAGGGTGACCCTCCCCAGCAGCTCCTGCCCACTCTTGCCTCAGGCAGGCCCCAATGGGCTYAGTGCCCTTCTGGCCTCCCCGGGGTGGGGACGTGAGGGTGGGAGCAGGGCCGGTTCAGTGGCTCCTGCCCCACCTGCCAGACGTGCAAAGGAGAGCAAGCCCAGCCCCACGCGCCACTGCCCAAGCGTGGCAGAGCTCAGCTCTCCCCAGGGCTCCTGCAGCCCCTGGGGGAGGGCGTTGATGGGGGGGCAGCAGCTCTGGCTGTCTCCTGCAGACACACAGCTGGTGCTGCTCAGCAGCTCGTGGCCTGCAGGACCATCAGGGGGATGTGGAGCTCACAAAACCCCTGGAGCTTTGCCAGGTGCCTCTGAGCTCAGGGACAACGCTCTCAGGCACAGGGTGGGACTCTTGGGGCTGTCCCATGCAGGGCCAGGAGCTGGAGCTGATGATCTGTGTGGGTCTCTTCCCACTCACAAGATTCTATGAGATCAGTCCTCCCAACACCCCCTTCCTGAGAGCAGGGGAGCTACAGCAGGGAAGCAGCTCTGGCCTGGCCCCCTGGCTGCTCTGCTGCCTGTAACCATGGCCATGTTACTCCCTAAGGAAGGGGTTTCCTGGGTCTTTTCCTGCTTTTTCACGCCTGTTCTTTGGAGATGCCTCTACCCAAGCTCCACCACTTTGCAGTGCCTGCACCAGCCTGGGCAGGAGCTGGGGAGGTGCTGCGGGAGCTGATCTGACAGGAGAGTGATGGGGACCAGCACTGCCAACACTTTGGGGGATTTGGGGACCGTGGTGCCATCAAAGGGGGTGGGCAGGTGAAGTGGGGCTTTGGAGACGTTGCCAGGGCCGATTGTTTTGTGGGGTTGGAACCACAAACCACAGAGCGCCAGGCGAAGGTGCCTGGCTGGGGGGTTGGTAGGTGGGGGTTGGTAGGTGGGGTTTTTTTGTCTTCTTGTCTTGTTTGAACCCAGGGAAACAAAACAGGGGCCGTTGGGAGGGGTGGGTGTGTAAAACGGTCCCGAGAGAGATGACGGGGCTGGGGCTGTGCCCTCCCTGTGCGGTGCCCCTCTGCCCCAGCCGGGCGGTGCCACGTCACTGCACCCCTGGAACGGCCCCATCCAGCAGAGTTTGGGATCACAGAGGTTGGGAAGGAGGTGGGGGACCTGTCCTGACCAAGGAAAGATGGCAGAGGGATGGCGTGGCACCAAAGCCTTCGCTCACCACCAGGGCTGGGTGCTGAGGAAGCCCCACTCTGCCCAGCAGCTCCCAGTTCCCACAATGTCACCCCGCTCAAGAGGAATATTTTCCCCCTGACGCCACAGAATTCCTGTGGTGTGACAGGCCCTGCAGAAGGACCCTGTTCAGTGCCACCAAGGCMAGACAGGGCCCCCATTGTGGGGGCTATTTTTAGCAGCCCCGTGGGTGCAGGAGGTCGCGGCGGGTCCCACCCCTCTGAGTCCTCCCCTTGTGTTCTGTGGAGCCAGGGCTGGGTCTGCTCTGGGAAGCCCCTGGATGTGTCTGGGGGAGCAGTGACATAAAGCTGCCTTGTGCCCCTCACCTCGTGCTTGGAGCTGCATCCCAGTGCAGGCTGTGGGAACAGGTGGTTGTTTTGGGATAGCCGAGGCAGCAGATCCCGYGGTGGGATGCACCCACTGGCCTTGGGACAGCCTGGCTGTGCGTGCTTGTACCGTGGAGTGATCCCAGCCTGATGGCATCCTGATGGGGATTTCCAGCCCTGGCTGGGATGAGGGGAAGAGTTGGAGCAGAAGGGATGGAAAATGGGCGCTGCTCCCAGCTCCTGTTGATGAGGAGGTTTGGGGTGCAGAGACAAGCCTGGGAACTTCCCTGGTTGTGCTGTGACATTGAGGGGAGTGGCATTGCTGCACGAGCCACCTTGAAATCCTGTGGGAAGATATTCCCTGCTCCTTGCTGGCTGCAGTGGCTCCTTTGCGAAGATCCCCCTCCCAGCACTGGTTACAGCTMCAGCAGATGATGCCCTGACCTCCAGCGCTGCTCCCTGCTCTGTTCTCCTTCCTGCCAGTGCTGATTTGGGGCACAGGCCCGGGCATGTGCTGGGGTTTGGCTCCTGCCACCTCGCTGCCATCTCCGAGCAGTGCCACATCTGCCAGGCTCGGCTGCCTCCCCCTGGGGCAGGGAGGGGGTGTTCACAGGAGCTGGGACATGCCTGGAGCCCTGCATAAACACATTCCTCACATAATTGCCTGTCCAGAGGGAGGAATTTGGGGTTTTACGCAGTGTCCTGCAGGCAGCTGGGAATAGACCTTGGGAATCCCTGTTCCAAGGATGACACCACTTCCTTGGAAATCCCAAAATACCCAAAATACTCAGCAGAGTGGCACTGGGGGCGGTGGCAGGAGCCCTACCTTGCTTGYTGGAGAGAGGGCAAGAATTCCTGGGTTTCCCAATAGCTCTCCCTGCCAGCTGGCAACCAAACAGGAGTGGCACTGGTCATTGCCTAAGGGTCAGTGAGGCTGGAACCGCCAAAGATGCTGCAGGGCCAGGATGACCCAGGGTGTTTTGGGGGCAGTTCCTTGCCCAATAACCCAGCACCCAGGTGATGAATTTCCATCCYTCTTATTTCAGGGAAGGAATCAACTAAAAATCCTTATTCTTCAGTTGGGCAGGAGAGAAATCAATGGGAGGGTGTGGACCTGGCCTTGGACTCCTTGGACTTTGTTAACTTAATTTGGATGTTGGATGTTCCCTGGCTCTGTGTGGGGATTTGGTGCAAGGTCAGATGGGCCAAGAGAACTCATCCCTTTGAGAATTCAGGAATTCACCTGTGGAAGGCCTCAGGCAGCATCTAAACCTTTTCCCCAGTGTTTTCTCTGCATTTAGAGCTCACTTCTATAAATAGACCTGAGCCTGGAGATGTGGTGGCACTTCAGGCCAGGCTTTTGGCTCTCCCCTTTCAACAAGAGGTGAGGGCGTCATCTGAATTTCCTCCCTCATTCTGGCATGGATAATCCAGCTCCATCCCTACTGGAGAGCGCGGTTGTGGAGTCAACATCTTGGCAAGCTCCAGAGGAGCGACGGGCTGGAGCCTTTCCCTGCCGAGTCCCTTCCCATTTCCAGCAGAATGAGCAGGGAGTCCCTGTGATAACCCCCAGGCCTGGCGCCGGCAAACCCCTGGGGCGGTTCCACAGGGATAACAGGAGGGAAACAATTTGGGAAGGGCTGGATGGGACACGGCGATTCCCGTGTCCTGGAGCCAGCTCTCTCATTTCCTCCTCCCCAGCACCYTCTGAGTAATTTTAAACTTGGTGGAGAAGGGGAGCAGTCCTGCCTTCCCTCTGTGGGCTATCCCACAGCCACAGCTCGGACAGCATCCATTGTCATTCCTGGAAACAGCTTGTGCTCCAACCCTTTTTTCTGAGTCTATAACTCATTTTTTCCCTGCTTRAAGCTTTGTTCAGTGCTGTCAGCACTGGGATTACCCCAGCTAATCCAGCCTGTGCAATTCCCTGTGGGATAAATAATTTCCTCTCTCCTCTGGCTGTCTCATTATAATTATTGTCATTAGTGATCTATTGCAAGCTGGGTTTAAACCATGGCAGGGTCTCTCCCAAAAGAGGAGAGCTAAGGGCAATGTTCGGGGCATGGGCACATTTGGGAGTTGCTCATCAAAGAGATTTTAGCTCCAGAGCTTCTCCTCTACCTTGGATTTGGACACAAGCCCAAGGAAGAGATAAGCATTTCAAAACTTCTCCATGACTYCAGCCAAGCCCAGCCTCAGGCTCTCACTGGGTGCACTGGGACAAATTGGTGATGGCCAAAGCGAGTGATTGGAGGGGAGATGGAGACCAGGCATGGAAGGAGAGGTGGAATGCCCATGGCATGGGGATGTTCCACATCACCTCTCCAGCTGGGTCAGGGAGCAGCAGCCGCAGGGAGGTTCCTTACGGATTTGCTGAGGCTGATTTGCCAAGCTGGTAATGAGGAGATCCCGGGCTGGGGAGCTCTGTGTGCCCCCGCCCTCCCCATGAGCCGGCGGGGCCCATTCCTGTAGCAACACGCCCTGGAGAGAGGCCAAGGAATTCTGGTACCTGGGTCCCCCTTATCTCGATGAACAGCACAAGAGTCAAGGTCGGGAAGCGGAGTCTGCCGGAGTTCAGCCGTGGCCGGCGGCTCTTTGGCACCGAGGGCTTGGCRCTGCTCCTGTGCCAAGGCAGTGACTCCTCCTGTTTGTGTGCCAGAAAAATAATCCTATTTATGTAACTCCACGTGAAGCATTCCAGGGCATGAATATTCAGCTCTTCCTGCAAATAGGAAGCTGTTACCTGTAGGGTTTAAGTCCCAGCTCAGCTCCTGCCCTGTGGCTGCTGGTGGCTCTTTTTGACAGGAGAATGCTTTATTTTATTCAGTGACCACCTTTTGCATGGGAATTATTCCCCCTCTGTGATAGAACAAGCTGGGCTTTTCCTGGCATTAATATCCTGTGTTTCCTTTGTCTCTCCAGGCAGTGGACCCATCCAACTGTGGCAATTCCTGCTGGAACTGCTCACTGACAAGTCCTGTCAGACCTTCATCAGCTGGACGGGCGATGGCTGGGAATTCAAACTTTCAGACCCAGACGAGGTAAAGTGCCCTGGAGTTAAGCACAACCCAAATTCCTCAGAAATATTGGTGKGGATAAGCCTCTCCTCCTCCCTTTGGGCAGCCACTTTTTTTCTGATCTTGGGGAACCAAGGAATCAGAGTCCAACAGAAAGTTTGTTGAAAATTGGGATGCAGTCATCCTTTGGAAGCAGGGGTTTGTGCCCAAAGTTGGTGGGAAGTAGCTGAAACACCCTGGGGAGAGGAGCAGTGGCAAAGCTCTTCAGATAGGCAGGGTACAGGTGAGGAGTAATTGTCCATTGCTTTGGGGAACAGGTGGGATCTGTGTCCCCTTCCCTGGCTGGAAGGTGSGGGTTGGCCTCTTCTGCCAAGTACCAGTGACAGAACGAGAGGAAGTGGCCTCAGGTTGCACTAGGGGAGCTTCAGGGCAGATATTAGGGAACATTTCTTCATGGAAAGGGCTGTCCAGCCCTGGCASAGCTGCCCATGGAGTCCCTACCCTGAAGGGATTTCAAAGCTGAYGCCTGTATCCCCAGCATCCCTGCACTTCTTGTTTCTCTCCCTTCACTCTCGGAACCAGTCTTAAAGGTACAGAACACAATATCTAACACAGACAGAACCGATGACTTGGGGATGCAAGCATCATAAAGTCACCCTAGGACAATGTGGCACTTGGGGACATGGATCAGTGCTGGGGAATGGTTGGACTCCATTATCTTAGAGGGCTTTTCCAACCTAAATAATTCCATGAGTGACTGGAGCCTGCCAAAGCGCAAAAGTGACTGGCACTGGACCATTGCATATTGGTGTCATCTGGTTTAGAACTGGCAGAAGGTGGAGGAGGATCCTTGGGAAAGGGGTGAAGGATTTGGGATATGAGGATATATCTGAGGTAGACATGAAAATATCCTGATAAATCCTCATGGAATGCTCTGCCATGTTCGGCCATTGCACATTGGTGTCAGCTGGTTTAGAACTGGCAGAAGGTGGAGGAAGAACCTTGGGAAAGGGGTGAAGGACTTGGGATATGAGGATATAGCTGAGGTAGGACATGAAATTTTGCTGATAAATCCTCGTGGAATGCTCTGCCATGTTCTGCCAAGCATCAGTTCTTAGCGACGAGGAAAATCCTCCCCTTTCCCGGTGGGAGGGGGACGTGKCTATGGATATCCCAACCGAGCCAGGCTGACTTTTCCTCCCTGTGCCTGCTCCCTGCAGGTGGCCCGGCGGTGGGGCAAGAGGAAAAACAAGCCCAAGATGAACTACGAGAAGCTGAGCCGYGGGCTGCGCTATTACTACGACAAGAACATCATCCACAAGACGGCGGGGAAGCGCTACGTGTACCGCTTCGTGTGCGACCTGCAGAGCCTGCTGGGCTACACCCCCGAGGAGCTGCACGCCATGCTCGACGTCAAACCCGATGCTGATGAGTGACAGGGACGTGGGGACACTGCTGTCCTCCAGGAGACTCGTTTGGTSGTTCTTTTTTTATCGGTTTTTCGCTGTTCTTCCGCTTTTTTTTTCTTTTTTTTTTTCCTCAAGGGCCACTCGGATTTGAGGCTTTGAGGATGTCAGGGGAGAGGGGGGAGGAAAAGGAAAAACTCTGGGAAGGATGGGCTTTTTGTTGTTTTCCTGAAAGCTCAAAGACAGGCTTTTCTGGGGGAAAATTCTGAGTTTTAAGAAAGCCAGAAAAATGTAGCTCATTGAAAAAAAAAACAACAATCCCCTCCCCACCCTTGGCTGTTCAGAAAAAAATGCAATCRAATGGATCCCTTTGGTTGCTCAGACACAAACTGACAGGTCAGGAATGACAATATTCGTGAGGATCTGAGGAATTTAAACTTTTTTTCTTTTGGAAAACCAAAATGGGTAAATATTCCTGCTTTGGGGAGGGGCAATATAGGAAAAAACCAAGAACTGTTGTTCCTGTTCCATCACCTTTCTGTCCATTGTCTTCTTTTCTACAAGAAATAGAATTATTCCTAGGAGGGATCAAGATTTTTTTAATTTTGTTTTTTTAAAGGTTTTTTTTTATTAAATTCTGTGCCAGTATTTGTTTTTTGGGGTTTTGTTTTTGTTTTTGGTTTTTTTTTTTGTTGTTTTTTTTTCTAAATAGTCTTAAGCTCTAAGATGGTCTCAGTATTGCAATATTGTGTGTGTTTCTGTTCTGCCAGCAGAGAGTTTTATCCCAGGGAGGAAAAAGAGAAAAAAGAGGAATTAGTTTAGGTAGACCCCACTGGAGAATTGGAATGCTGGGACTGGGATGGGAAGGAAAATGAATTCCCAAGTGGCTCCTGTTGATGCTGGCTGGGGGTGCCACTCGTGTTTCCAGCCCCACACGCTGTGCTGATAATGCTGGTTGAAATCCCTGGGTTTTTTTTAATGTCTGGCTGCACAAATCCTCTCAAAATGCCTTTTTGCATTTTCCAAATCACTTCTTTTGCTCAAGGAACACTTTGGTGCTTACAGATAAAAACTTTTTGGGAGGGGCAAAGGAGAGRAATTCCCATGTTTTCAAAGTGGTAAACGGAAAATATGCAGGTTAATTGAGGGGAAAAAATCAGGAAAAAGTTCAAAACCCAAAGGGAAATGTTTTTTCCTTTCTATTTCAAGAAGCTCTGCCTTTATGGCCGTGTGTGGGCACAGCAGAAATGAAATTGTCCCTGCAAATGGGCTCTTTATGGCTCTTGGGCTGCAGCTCCCACCAGTCCTGTCAGGGTGTGGGTGACACGRAGCACGGCCAGTGTCACCAGGGATGCTGTGGGATCAGTCCCAGGGCCCCAAACCCTTCCTGCAGCTGGTTTGCTCTGGAGGGGTCACTGCTGCTGCTCCCAGTGCTCCCCAGCATGCTCTGGGCAGGCTGAGGACAAGGTCCCACCTCCCTTGGGTGTGCCTGGTGGGAGTTGGAGGCTCAGAGGTGCTTCCCATATCCCAGTACAATCCCAAAGCCAGATCCCCGCAGATTTGGCCACCCAAGGGAATCTTTCACCCCTCTCGGTGTTTGCATTTTGTACTTTGCCAGGATCCCTTCTCTGCGTGTGTCTGTGTCTTTGGGGCACTGGCTTCATACCAGAGGCACTGTGGGACAGCTCTGGGAATCAGCAGGTCAGAGCCTTCCCAGAGGTGCTGCAAAGTGATTCCTGATCCCAATGGATTGGGTGGCAGGACAGGAATCTGTGTAAAATAGCCAGAATATTCAGTCACAGCCCTCCCACACAGGGGCAGAGCTGGAGGGGAGCCCAATCCCAAAGTGATGCCCAGAGGTGCTGGGCTCTCCTCCTTTCCCTCCGGAGCTGGGAGGACCCAGCACCTCTGTATCCTAAAACTGGGCAATTTAGGCAAAGTCAGCCCCAGAATTGCTGTGTCCTTATAAAAGGTGGTGTTGGAGGGGAAATGGGAAGGCCAGGAGGGAGCTCCTGCCAAGGGGGTGGAAGCAGAGGGGGGTCCAGGAAGGGAGGTTGTTGCACTCAGGAGCTGCGGGTTGCCTGAAGGAAAGGGTGGGATGGATGGAAAGGAGGCAAGAGGGCATGAAAGGAAGGTGAAGGGAACCCCAAAGGAGGAAAGGGACACTGCCCACTGAGAAGTGGAACATGGGCTCATCTCCTTGGGCAGGCAGGGAGGAGGAGGATGGAGGCAGCCTGGCCAAGTTGGAGGGAGGAAAGGAACATCGGGATATCATGAACCAGACCCCCACAGGTGGGGCTCTGGGATAAAGATCCAGCCTGAGCCAAGGCAGCTGGCCAGGGAGCCAGGAGAGGTGTGAGGACACAGAGTGCCCTGGGAGGAGCTGGTAAAGAGCATCCCAGCTGGTAGGGTTGGATTTCCAGCAACTGGAGGAGTTTTTTGGGATGTTTGGGGTTGCTGCAAAGTGCCAGAGCTTGGGTCACTTCAATCTCCCTTCCACCCTTACAAAGGACTCCCAGACATCCCAGTTCCTGCCCCTGGCATGGGCCGTGCCCCAGGACATCCCTCCTGCTTTGCTTGGATGCTCCAGCTGAAAAAGAAAGAGAATGGAATAAAATTTCCCTACAACAGGAGGAATTGCAGGTTTGGCTACAACCCCATCCTCCTGCCAGGCTGAATTCCTCACCCACTGTGCTTATTCCAGGTTTCCAAGCTGAACTGTGTGTTCACAGTGATTTGGGGAGTTGGTTAAAGATTAGGAAAGGTGAGCCATGGGAAGCAGCTCTGGATTTTTGGAAGAAGCCTTTGGCTGGAGTTTCTCCATCGTTTGTCCTGGCCCTTTGCCCTCCCACCTCACAGCCTGTGAACAGTCCCAGACACATCAGCTCCATCATTTCCTATTTTCCTTTGCTTTTATTCCCATCCTAGAGGCCATCCCAGAGATGGATGCTGTTTATACACTGGAAATGTGCAGATTCCTCTTTGTTCCTTTTTCCTTGGTTCCTTTTTCCTTCTGCTCTTCACTGATGGCCTTTGGCGAGGGCTGTGCTGAGCCAGATGAGCTCAACCCAAACCCTCTGAGCTCCTTCAAATCCACGAAAATTTGGTTAATTCCCACCTGCTGGCCCAGAAGRATGGGTTTGAGAGGGATGATGGAGATCTGCCAGGGCTGGGACTCCCTCCTGTGCCGCTTCCTCCGCACAGGAGTGAATTTCCCCTGGCAGACATTGTTGGAAACGGGGTCGTTTTCTCTTGGTTTGGAATGTCTCAGGTGCTTTGGGGAAGTTTTTGGGAGATTTTCCGTGTCCTGTTCCTTTTCTGCTGTTTCTATCTAGGTTGTTGTTCCCTTGGCCCCTCTGGCAGAGCCTGAGCCCTGCTTGCAAACAGCTTTGGGGGCCTTGACAGTTGATATTTGAGAACTCAAAAATAAAGGAAAAAAACCCCAGTAATGATAAAAACAACCCCAATTATGATAAAAGCCACACCAATAATGGCAAAAACCACAAGCACTTTCCTGCTGCTGGTCTGTCTCTGTCTCCATGTGTTGGAATCACCATAATCCTTGGCACTGCGGGAGAAATAACCAAACAGGGCAGAAAATGAAGAATAATGTAAAATTTCACTTTGTCCTGTCTTCCCAAACCAATACCTCCTCCAAAAAATGGTCCCAGAAAGCACCAGATGCTGCAGAAAACATCTCCACCTTCTGAGTTTTGAYTGCTTTGGAGGGGTTTTCTCTGAGATTTTAGGATTCAATTGCTGGTTCCTTGTGAACATTGGAAAACTGGGATGCCTTGGTGTGCTCTGCTCCCTGGTAGGGTCTGTGTAACACCCAGGAGCTGTTCTACATTCCAAAGAGGTTTAAATAAAGGATAAATCTATGTATACATATATGTTATAATGGAATATCTCCAGGAATTAACTGCCTCAGTTAAATAAAGGATAAATCTATGTATACATATATGTTATAATGGAATATCTCCAGGAATTAACTGCCTCAGTT
>CADDXX010000687.1:192655-210444 GCA_902810485.1 Alauda arvensis
CAGTGGTTTTTAGGGCAAAGGAAGTTTTCCCCCAATGCTTTTTAGGGAAAAGGGATTTGTCCCCCAAGGCTGGAGCGGTAAAGGGGAATATTTCTCTTTCCCTGCTGCCAGCAATTATCACACGATCCTTATCTCCCACCATTAGGTTTGGAGCGAGGAGCAAACACAGCTCGGGGCTAATCCTCCTCCTGCCCTGCAGCACCCAGGGACACCCCAGCCCAACCCGAGATAACATTTTCCATGGGGAAACAGCTTCCAGAACGGCTGATGGGAAAACTGTGCCAGGATTAACCTTTCCAGACCCCTCTTGGAGTTCGGAAAGTGGCTGGGTATTTTTTTTCTCGGAGATGTCAGGCCCAGGAATAAATAGATGAGAGAAGTTTTCCAGCACTCGATGATTCAAATCTCCTTCCCTTCCGCTTACAAAGGATTTTTGGGGGTTTTTTTACTCTTTTGTAAATGCCTTTCCTGATTTCAGCGCAGATTCTCAGCAGAGGGGCTGTAAATGGAGGATTAAAACTCCTCAGTAAACAGCGCTGCTCAGCACTCACTGAGATTTCCAGGTGATGGAACTGCACCAGCGTCAGCGGGGATGGAAAATCCTCGTCAACACAATTGCAAAACGAGCAGCTGCTGCTTTAAACTCACYGCTTTACTACCAAATGATGAAACAATGGCTTTTTTAACTAATTAGTGTGGTTTAAATCTGCGTTTGAATCCTTTTTATTTGCCCGGGGACCGGAGCCTGAGCCATGCTGGCATCCCCGCTGCTGGCTGACACCCGCGGCTGGTTGGGATGGGCAGGGGCAGCTTTGGGGCTCACGGATAAATGAATCCCAGACTTCCCAGAGGAAACAGGCTCCTCCACACACCAGATTTCCCACTCCTGGCAGAGCTGAGCCCGGGGGCAGCTGGGCTGAAGGGATTTGAGCACTTGCACGGCTCCCGCCAGACCTCTGTGCTCTGTGGTGTCTCCTGGCTTTAGCAGAGATGTTCTCCAGGCTGACATTATCCCTGGGAACGGCCATTCCCACCATTCCCACCATTCCACGTGCCCCAGGAATGGGCAGATCCCCTGAAAGCAGCAGCTGAGCCCTGGTCCCAAACCCCATCCCCAGAGCCCATCGCTGGGAGCAGCTCCAGCCCTGCCAGGAGCTCCAGCTTTGGGCTGCTCAGCCTCTCCCCTCGGAGCTCCAGCCCTCCAGAGGCACGAGGCAGAGGTGTGGGAGCAGGGATTTAACCCCGGGATGTGTTCAGWGCCCCGGGATTAGGCTGGAGCAGAGCTAAGCTCGGCCTGGCAGGGCTGATGGAAAGCAGATGCTGCCCTCGTCCCCTCTCATCATCCCTCCGAGGGCCTGCTGGGAACAGCAGCACCAGAAGCAGCTCCTGGAGGTGTTGTGGGAGGGGGGAGAGCATCCATGGAAGCTGGAGAGGAGAGGGGGAAGGCAGAACCCCCCAGGAAGCAAAGGGGGAAAGGGAAATAAAGAGCAAAGAGCACAGAAGGATGGGGGCAAGGCACCAGGACAAGGCTTCTCCACAAGCGAGGCTGATGGAGCAGCACTTCCCTTGTTGGGAGCAAAAATTGCCAAAATGTAYTGGTGTTTTCTTGATCTTCCCTGTTTCCCTTCCAAAAGTGGCGAGTTTTCCACCTAACCCCAAAGCCAAACTCCTTCCCCACTAAGCACCTACAGCAAACAGGGCCGTTTTTGGATAATTCTTATTTAACCTGAGCATCTTMTTCTTAATTTTTTTTAATATGTAAAAAAAAAAAAATCTTAAAAAAAAAGTGTGGCTTAGGTAAATGGATTAAAAAAGCTCTGAGAAGGGTTACATATTCTGTATAATTTTCTGTGTTGGCAGTTTTTCCAGGATAAACTCAGGACTCGGGGAGCTCCTGCCCGTTTGCACCCCTGGCTGTCTCCAGCCCCAGGGAATGAGCAGTGATTTATCCCGGCAGGAGCCCTGGACTGCAGCCTGGGGATGGGCAGCTCTGGCCATCTGGCCCCGCAAAGGTGAGCAGGGAAAAGCTCAGCTCCTTTTGCTGGCACTCCCACAGCTGCAGTTGTCTCTGCACAAGGTCTGGGTGATCTATTAAACCTCTCAAATCAGGATTTAATTTAGTTTTAATAAGACAGTTTGGGAGATGTTAATTAAATTGAGTTATTAAAGCCACATGGGCTGGACTTGGCTGATACATTTCCTTCTTTATTAAGTCCATTAAAAAATAAGGGAAGATAGAAGGGGGAAAAAACCYGTTTGGATGCAGCAGCACATTCAAAGAGTTTCTTTTTCCTTTGTTGAATTAAACACGTGGAGATGAATAAACACCAAAAACCAGGCAGGTGAGCTTGAATCCTCCCAAGATCAGCAAGGCTTGGCTTAAGGATGAAGCCGAAATTATGAAATCCATTGAACCCAAGTGTTCCAACAGAGCTCTGCACACTTAATCCCAAAATTCCCTCCACATTCCATCCCCACTGCTGGATTACCAATAGGAGTGATGCTCCATCCATCCACACTCCAGCAGGGTAAAACTACAGGAATGCAATTTTTTGTCATTTTACTTAATCAGATTTTCCCTACCTCTGGCAAAAAATGCTTCTGGGAATGTCTTCAGTTGCAGGAATTGTCAGGGTGATTGGGTTAGGCTGAAGAAAAAACCTCCCACGTGCCTTAGAAATGACAAATATTTTATTAGCTGGAAGTGTAAGCAGCTCTAATTAGCTAAGCAGGCCTGAGTTAATTGGTTTATAAGCTTTAGAGGATGCAATGTACTGGTGAGACARTCCAAAGGGTCCTGGGGAGGAAATCCATCCTGCACTTCCCAAATTGTTCTTTATGTCTGGGCTGAGCACAGAGAGCTCCTGGTCCTGCCCTGAGGATTGCAGAGGGTGGGGAACCCACCAGGATTTATCCCAGCTCTCTCCTGCTTTACTCTGGAATTTCTCTGGAATTTTTTTCCTTTCCCAAAGCCCCTCTGGCTGTTATTTCTGGTGTATCAATACTGGCAGCTCYTGTCCCCTCCCTGCCACTCCTGGGTGATTTTGGTCCTTCTCCAYCCTTTTCTGTTCAGTGCATGGATGGAAAGGGATTAACAGCACCAGGGGAAAATCCTGGGCATCTTTATATCCACCAGAGCTGGCAAGCACAAGGAAACACTGGAGAATAACCCAAGAGCCCCTTCTTTCCACGCCTGTTCCCTAAAAAGAGCTYTGTGCTGGATTTCTGATGGCTGCCAGTGCAGACCCCCTCTGCTGGCCCCTTCTGATCAGGATGAAGCTCCAAAAAAGCTGTAATTCGAATAAAAATTGTATTAATGGAATGCATACCTTGTGCCATACAGGTGTTCACTTTTCCAGGGTGGAAAAGATCCTTAATCCCAATGGAACTGCTGGGGAAATGGAGGCAGGGATGGGACAAGCTCTCTGTGGCTGCTCCTCATTCCTGGTGGCACTGAGACATTGCTGGACATGATGGATGTGTTCCCAAGGAAGCTGGATTTCAGCTGATCATCTCCAGAGCCAGGTTTTGCAGGAGCAATTGGAATTCCACAGCCTCAAACTGGACTTTTCCCAACCTCCCCAGAGCCACCAAGGGTTGCTGTTGATGTCCCTGTCCTCTCCTCCCAGCCTCAACAACATTCTGCTTATCCTGATTCCTCACAGCCTGGATGATCCCACAGGGAATAAAGCGGGAAAGGCTCAGGGCTTGGGGAACTTTCTGAGAGGGCTGGTGAGGGAAGGAATGGGATTTTCCTGGTGTAGGAAGAGTTTTAACATAAATGGAAATGAGAGGGTTTTGGGAAATTTAAGAGGGGTTTTGTTTGGAATCTGAGATATTTCCACAGGACTTGTTTGCTTCCTCACCAGAGGAATGTTTAACTATAAATAAAAAAAAGTAAATTTTTGGGCGTTTAGCCCCTAAATGTAAATTTCTGCCCAAACTTCCCCTGCTGCAGGGAGTTCCTCAGTGCCCAGCCTTGGCAGCCCTGTTTGGCATCTTTGGAGTTCTGCAAACCCTCCCTCCCCACCCCATTCCAGCCAAATCATGGACCACTTTCCCTCCTCTGACCCTTCTTGCTCTTCCTTCCCCATCCCAGGCACAGGGAGCCACCCCCACCTCCCCTTTGGGGTGGRATGAAGGATATTTTATGGGAATCCTGGAATGCTGACCTGCCTTTGGTCCAGAGCTGCTTCCAGCTGAGGAAGGGAAGAAAGGATCTTACAGGGGGAAAATTATTTTTAGATATTTCCCCACCTCATCTGGCTTCTGAATTTGCTCACATGAGACTTCTCAAGCAGGGGGATCGGACAATTTATTCAAGGTTTAGCTTATTGTCTTTCATTTTCTACACTACTCAGAATTTYCTACACCKGAGTTTACTTCTGGGTCTACTTGGGATTTATCCACCAACTTCCCAGCTTTGAAATGTCCACAGCTCCATGTTCTTGGCYTCCTCCCATCTTTGCTGTTGAGATCTCCTGTTTGTCTGTATCCCATGAACTCAGAGCTCACCTGCTCCTCTCAATCCCTTTAGAAGGAAAACCCATCCTGTAAATGATCCGCCTTTCCCTGTCATGGGTGAAACCCCTCCCTCAGAAAACGTGGGATTCCCCTGGAGAAGCCAATCCCCTTTGAATCCCTCTTCCCATCAAATCAGTGACCCTGTTTACCCTGGAACTTCRTCCTGTCTTGGAGGGCAGCAGAGCTGCATTCAGGATCTTTTTACAGGAAGGAGAATCATCCCATAAATGATACCTCTTCCCCTATCATGGGTAAAAGAAATCACTGATCCTGGAAATGTTCCATGGAGCCATCTGGAAACATCTGTCWTGGATTGTCCAGGTGTTTCTTGCCATACCTGTGCTGAAGACACCTTTGCAAGACCTGGAGCAGAATGTTAAGCATTCGTAATTGATGTTTGAAACAAACTGGTGCTCCTGGGGAGCAGGAATTGTGGGGCCAGATGTGGGGAGGCTGGGGCTGGGCAGATGTTCCTCACAAAGCCTTGGCTCTCTGCTGCACCCAGGAGTCACAGAGCCAGGAGTGTCATTGAGGAGCCAAAACTCTTGGAAAATCTACTGATATTCCATAAACACCCCAACCAGCCCATGTTCACTGATAGCCACCAGTCTGGACCCCCCCACACAACAAAGATGTTGATCCAGAAGAGATTCAGGAGATCAGGCTGGTGTTCAAGGGTCCCTGTGTCCTGTGTGACCCCAGGCTGTGTCCCCATGTGCTGAATGGGTGGCTTGGTGTGGTTTTGTGTGGGCTCTGTGAATCCAGCCTGGCTTTGGGGATGGTTTGGGACTTGTTTCCACGCCCAGACAAGGGCAGGGAAAAGCTGCTGAGTTTCCAAAGGCAGCTCTGCTTTCCTGGGTCCCAGCAGGGCCAGGGCAGGGGAGGCTCCACGTGGCCTTGGGCAGGTGCTGGTGTGGGCTCTGCAGGGATGGACCTGGGACACAGCAGCTCCAAGGGTGATCCCAGGGGTGTCACAGCCAAGAGCTGGGACTGATTCCTTCCTCCTCTCAGGGAAAGGGAACCTGGGTGTCCCAGTTTGTTCCCTTGCTTGCTCAGTGGGGGCAGGATGTGGGCATGGGACCAGCTCCTCCCAACAGCCCAAAGGAGGTTGCAGAGCACTTTGGAACTCCTCCAGCAATTCCATGGATCTTGGARCCCTGTCCCTTTGTCACCTCAATGTAACTGCAGGGACCTGCACCAAGCAGGGTGGCTCCCACACTTGGTAATGGTGTCTTGGGTTACAAGATGTAACAAAAAAAAGTCTGTATTCAATTTACCCTCTGTTGAGATCAGCTGGGGAGGTGTTTTTCTCCTCCAGGAGGGAGGGGGAGCTGTCAATGGCCCCACTGTTAAAACCAGCTGGGGCAGTGTTCTTTATCTCCTCCACAACCCATCCTCCCTCCAGGGGATCTCTGCTGTTAATGGGCCATTGAGGCCTCACTGCAGGGCTGATAAAATTCCATCATCCCATTGGGAGATGCTCCACTCAGCAGGAGGAGCCAAGCATTCCCACCTGGATAAAACCTGAGAGTCAGAACACAGCACAGCCCCTGTTTGCACTGGATTCCAGAGGAAGGACTGGAGCCATCTCATCACCACTGGACCCTTGAAGGAAACTACACCCTTCTACAGGAGCATCTCTGCTCCAACAGAACCTCATCTGTCACTCCAGGAGGACTTAACTGGATTGGTACCAACACCCTGACCAACAGGGTGTCAGGCTGTATTCTGACTCTGTCAGGGTTTTCTTTTTATCTTGTTTGTGTTTTGTACCACTACATTTTTAGTTTTAATATCTCTAGTAAAGAACTGTTCTTCCTATTCCCACACCTTTTGCCTGAAAGCCCCTTGATTTCCAATTTATAATAATTCAGAGGGAGGGGGTTTGCACTCTCCATTGCAAGGGAGGCTCTGGCTTTTCCCTGGCAGACTCCTGTCTGTCCAAACCAAGACAGATGGCCACAAGATAAAGGAACCAACAACTGTCCAGGCCTCATCTCGRTGGCCATGAGGAAAAGGAACCCACAACTCGTGTGTTTCTTTCTAATGACCTGCATTTAATGGAAGGGAAATTCCACTGCCTGGAGCTGCCCCTCACCAGGCTGTGGAATAAAGAGCTTTCCCTTTCCAATCCCTTCCATTCCTGTTTATTCAGATGTTCCACRTGAACCCAGCAGGGCTTGGTGGCCACAGGGCAGGGGTGCTTTGGGAAGTCTGCTCTGGACATGGAGGAACTGCGGGGTTTTGCAGTCACACCATCAATGTGTGACCTTGCTCTGTGTCTTTATTAGAGATGAAGTTATGCCCCATCCCTGGAAGTGTCCAAGGCCAGGCTGGACAGGGCTTGGAGCACCCTGGGACAGTGGGAGGTGTCCCTGCTCACGGCAGGCGGTGGAACWGGGTGGTCTTTAGGATCCCTTCCCACCCAAATTAGTCAAGATTCCATGGATCCGTGACTGCAGACTTCAGGCCAAAGTACAAATTTTATTTCCCTCCCAGTGAGGGAAGGAATCTCTGTCTCCAGAGAGCTCATCCACAGCACCAGACCCATCCACACYGCTGGGGACTCGTGCAGGGGCTCACCCAGGAACGTCCAAAGTGGGAATTAATGCAGAGAAAATACTTGGCATATCCCCATGGTGGAATCTCAGCACTTCCAGCAGCCTCCTGGCTGCCACCTGGAAGGGACRTGGATCTCCAGTTTCACCTCCACCAATTTCCCAGCTCGTCTGAGGYAGGTTGCCAGCACCATCCTGCTTTGTGCCCTCAGAAAATCCACATTTTTCTGCTGGAAACTCTCCCGTCCCAGCACCCCACGTTCCTCAATGCACCCCAAAAACACTTCCAAGGGGTCCCTTCCCCAGCTGCTGCTTTGCAGAAGTTTTCAGGGGGCTGGAGGTGGTGCAGGGTGGGATTTGTGCTGGCAAAGCTCAGTTTGCAGTGCCTGGAGCAGATCTGGCAGAGGAGGGAAGAACCCCAGCCCTGAGGAGCTCCAGCCCACACTGGCACAGGCGGTGGGAGGGATGTTTGGATCAGGTTCATCAGCTCCACTTCACAGACAGTGACAGCCAGACATGGGCTTTCCATGGAAAATATTTTGTTTCAGAGTTAAAATAAAATTAAAAAGTGAAAACTATTTTTTTTTTTTTAATATTTGTTTTTCTTAGGAGTTCTCATCCTGCCAAAGCCAACACATCCAAAACCATTCTGGGAGCTGTTTGATCCCATCCCTCCCAGGCATCAGGGGAACCTGTGGAGTGCATGCACCAGCCTCCAGCTTGGTCTCCACCCTGGTGCCATTCCCAGCAAGGGGAATTCAGATCCTCACATGAGGGCTGCTGTGATCCCACTGCCTCCTTTACGTGAGATTTTGTGTCTGTATGTGACTATCCATCACACAAACCATAAAATCCCAATTTTTTTGGGATACATATCCCAATAAAGGACTTGTCAACTCTTTCCATGGAGAATTTTTTYCCTGATATCCAAGCTGGACTTCCCCTGGTGCAACTTGAGGCCTTTCCCTCTCATCCTTATTCCCTRGGAGCAGATCCCAACTCCCACCTGGCTCCACCCTCCTGCCAGGGAATTGCAGAGTGAAAAAGTCTTTCCAGAACCTTCTTTTGAGAAGTTTTGGGGAGATCAAGCAAAAGAAAATGAGAAAATCAAAAGGGTTTGGAGATGGCAAAGGAAAGTGGATGGGAGGGAGGGGGAAAGAAATGGAATCACTGAGGTTGGAAAAGGCCTCTAAGATCATCAAATTCAGCCATTAACCCAGCACCAGCCCATGTTCCCAGGTTTCACATCCACACATTTTCTGAACCCTTCCAGGGATTGTGATTCCACCACTGCCCTGGCAATGCCATACACAAAATCCTGTTATCCATCCCTCTCCCYATAAATAATGTTATCAATGACCTAACAACTTAGACAGCACATGAGATTTTATTTTTATATTAAATATTGACYAACAGGAGCTGCATGGAAATTTTAAATTTTTTTTCCTTATTTTTGGGGGAAAAAAATATCAATGTTTGCAGGCAGCTGCACTCTCCAGATGTCCCAGTGCCCAGTGAGGTGAGCAAACACTGAACAACCCAAAACAACACTGAAAACCCCCAAAACCTTGGGCTGGGCTCCGGGGTAGGAAACATCTGGAATTCTGTTTGCCTTGCCTGTCAGGGGCAGATAAAGGATAAATGTAGAGTGACAGCCGTGGGGCTCTGCACATCTGCCAGGGCTGCAGGTGGGATTTCAGGGGAAATTCTCCCTGGACGGGCTGGGACCAGGAAAAACCCACACAAACCTCGCAGCTCCGTGAGTCAGGGCCATTGTTTGCTTGCACATCCGAGGGGAAAACACGCCTCGAGTTCCTCCAGGGATGGATTGAGTGACGTCCCCACCTGGAGCTGAGGCTGAGGGCCGGGGACAGGCAGCAGAGATAATGATTTATCCAGTTTGGATGRATGAATGGCCTGGAATTGGGGGTTTCCTGCGGCGCTGGCTCCACCCGGCTCGTGCAGGGGCGAGATTAACGCTGGTTAATCAGGGTTGTGTTTGCCTTTGTTCCATTCCCGGGACTGCCGCACTCCAGGGGCTGCCCAGAGGGGWGGTGCGGGCTGGGGTTTGGTAACCTCTGCAAACCGTGGGGTTAATGATGGCTCCGGTCACCMAAAATCTGGGGAAATGGGGATAAATCCCCAATTTATGGGGAGAAATCTGCAGTGCAGAGAGGATGAGGATGAACCACCCTTCTGCCCACCCTGTTCAGAGCAAACCCAGGGGTTGGTTTGCCTCATTTTTGTAATTTTCCCTCTTTCTGGCACGAGTAAAGCACCTTTTCCCTCCGCTTTGGCTCTCCCTCTGCCGGGACAGCACCGCAGGGAGGGCCGGGCATCCCTCACCCTCATCCCGAGCAACTGCAGCCGGGCTCGGGCCTCATGTTCTTGCCACACCTTTTCCCACTAAACACCGAGTTCTCTTCTGTCAGCCTGAACCGGAGCCCTGCAGCAGAGAGGAGGCCAAAGCCCATCCTGTTGTGGCCCAGCTGTGTCACAGAGGTCACCGGGAGCCCTTGGCAGCCCCAGCTCTGCCCCTTGCCAGCGCTGAGTTACCTCCCAACAACAACAGCAATCTGGGAAAAAGGGCTCTGCTGCTGGAATGAACAGTTCTGCACACAGCATCAGCTCAGAACTGGAGATTTTTTTTCCCCCACTTTTTGGAATACAGAACACACCCAGGGCTTGCCTGTGTCAGGGCATGGCCATGGCCTGCTGAGCTACAGCACTGTCTGCTCTGGGAGACAGAAAAATCCATTTGGGGCCCAAACCTGAGCCTGGACATGGTTTTGAGGTCACAACCTCCACCCCAGGGAGGTAGCACTCGAGATAGCCCAGATCTGATTGCCTGAGCAGTCCCAGGACAAACTCTGCAGGGTTTGAAGCTGCTCAGTGCCTGACTTGGTGGCAATAGCAATGGGATGTTTTAGAGCCCTGCTTAACCCAACTATTCCCAAACTTGGGGCGCTTTCCTGCTTTGCTGCATCCATCCCAAGCCGTGTCCCTGCTGGAAGGAGAACCAGGATTGGGTGGAGGTGTCGGAGGAGGGGCCGGGCTCCCGTAAACAGGAAAGCGCGGAAGCGGGGGAGCAGAGCCCGGCTCATCCAGGGCTGCGGCACACAATGACAGCCCGGAAAGGGGGATATAAATACCCGGGGTCAGGGCCGGGCTGCGGAACAATGGGCAGCGGCACGATGGAAAAGGCTGCAGGGGACAGGGCCAAGGCCACCCCGCGGGGCGGTGACAGCTCGGGGGTTTGGGGGTGCAGCCGGTMAATCCCTGCAGGGTTAATGGGGTTTGTGGGGTGATGGTGTGCACAAAGCACGGGGGGAACCCCCCGAATCCTGGAATGGTTTGGGTTGGAAGGGCCCTTTTGTTGGGAAGGATGAAAGTTTAACAGGAAAACTTTGTGGATACCAATGCTTAGCAGAAGGCTCTCTGAATGTAGAGATGGTAAGAGAAGAGGAGATGAAAGCAAGTTTTGATATAGAAGAATGGAAAATGTTTAGAAAGTAAGGATTGCTGAACCAGTTGTTACTGCATAACTAAGAAAGCAAAGGTTGCATGAGCTGGAAAGAAGGTTTTATGACTAAGACCRAAGGATTTGTTGACCACAATCAGAAGGATGTTTTTACCAAGTAGAAGAGTTTTCCACTGCAAGAAAACAAAAAAAGAACTTTTAGCTTAGAATGTAACGTACTAACATATAAAATAAAATAGTTACTAACATAGTATGGTAATTTTAGTAGTTTTGATAAGCTATAGGCAAAATGTAAAATTATTGTGTAAGATACTGATTGATTGTTATGCATCAAGATGCTCAGCAAAGAAAAATATAAAATGCATTGTAGCCAGAGCTAAAGTGGCTCCAGGTTTGCCTGTGAGCTGTAGCTGGCAGCTTTTGGGCTTGGCTCTGTTAACCACGACCCACGGCTGCTGTAACATCTTCTGTACTATAAACAAGCATTTTTAAAGAGCTGCCCTGAAGTCCAGACATCCTTCTGGAGGTATCCTACACCCTTTAAAGGCTGGGCTCTCTGCAGGGTTGGGTAATTCAGTGGGAGCTGGGATTTGGGTTTGGCAATTGCAGCTCTCCATTGCCAGATTTGGGGGTTCCCACTCCTCAAAAAGGSGTGAATCCATCCATGGATGCTGATTTGTTGTGGAAGGGGCTTGGGGCACCCAGTGCCTGGCTGGGTTTAAATCCCCACCAAGGTTTAACTGAAAACAGGCTGGGGAGGAAGGGTCACCTCTCCCTGCACCCCAAGCCTCCCAGCACTTCACAAGGACACCCTGAATTTATCCAGTGTCCAAAGCCAGGCTGGACAGGGCTTGGAGCAGCCTGGGAGAGGGGAAKGTGTCCCTGCCCATGGCAGGGGTGGSACTGGATGAGCTTTGAGGTCCCATCCAGCTCAAACCACTCCAGGATTCTCTMGGACCTTGCAAGTTTAAATAGGGGCGTTTGAGAGCTGCTCACGGACAATGTGGACAATGGAATTTGCTCTTCCCGAGCTGAGTGGAGGCAGCAGGATTCCCACCCTGCTCCGGGGATTATCTGTGTCCGTGCTTCCCGAGGGCACGGGAGGCTGCGATGTCCCCCGCTGCCTCCTCCAGCCCACGGAGCCGCTCCGTGCTGAGCCAGAGACGTCAAAGGAAGCGAAATCCAGGGAGAGATAAACCCCAGAAGGGGGGACGCTGCATCCAGGGCTCGGGGGGAAGGTCAGCGATAGCCCAGCAGCGGCACCTCGATAACCAAAGCCGGGTCAGGGCCAGCAAGAATTCCAGGAAACATCGGGAGAGCACCGCGATGGCTCTGGAGGGGAGCCCGGCCCTTCCTGAGCGCCGGCCCCGGCACGGGGATGCTCAGGAAGCATCGGGACATCGCCYCGTACAGCGGCCCGTGCCTGGAATTCCTGCGTGTGCTGCATTTCCCACCCCGGAGAGGCTCTCTGGAATGGGAATTCCTGCCTGGCATGGATCTCCCATCCCGGAGAGCCTCTCTGGGAATGGGAATTCTTGCCTATGAATGCATTTGCCACCCCGGAGAGGCTCTCTGGAATGGGAATTCCTGCCTGGGATGGATCTCCCACCCCAGAGAGGCTCTCTGGAATGGGAATTCCTGCGTGGATTTGCCACCCCAGAGAAGCACTCCGGGAATGTCACCATCCCCTGGGACTCGGTGCTCTTTTATCACATAAAAAGCCCTTTAAGGGTCTCTTTAACCCCTGGCTGTGATGCGTTGGAACATTTCTGGGAGCATCACCGAGATCTCCAGGAATTTGGCCCTGGGAGTCCCCAGATTTAGGTCAGAAACAGGGYTGGGGTTTGTTCTGCCCTCTGGATTTGCCCTCCCCCTTCGCTGCTCCCATAAATATCCCATTTCCCATCTCGGATCCTTAATGGAGCCCCCGAGGAGCCGCCGGAGCTCTCAGTGCTGTCCCCTGGGAGTGCTCGGGGATGAGTCGGGAGAGGCAGAGGCTGCTGGAGGCACAGACATCCATCGGGAATGACAGATAATGGCTGGGATAACATCTCCCGACATCCCYGCTGGGAAATATCCCCGTTCCAGGGCCTGGAACACCCCCAGAGCACTCCTGGGGGGCTTCCTCTCCCTGTCTGCTGAGCTGAAAMCCAAATATCCAAGAGAAGAAGGGCAGGAAAAGCTGTTCCCTTCCTCATTTCATGGAAAAGGAGTTTAAAATCTCCCAGGAGAACTGATTATCACTGCTCAGCTGCCAGGGGGGTGCTGCAGCCCCAGGAATTATCCATGGCAGGAGGATCACTGTGAGCTGAATTCCAGCCTGGGAAGGGGAGTGACATCCATGCAAGTTGTATTGATCCCAAATAACTTTAAACAGGTACAAATGTGACCAAAATAGGGACTATAAATAAAATTATTGTACTGGCAGCTGCAAACAGGGGCTGAAATGTGTGAGATTTGCTGTTGCAGGAGTCTTGGAGCAGTGTCTATAGAAAAATCMTCCCAAATAACTGCTGGGGCTTYATTTGGTTTTTTTWAATTTTAATTTTTTWWAAAGGGRTTGAGYGATGCACAGCARTGTTTRGGGCACTGGATATTATGATCAGCACAACGAGGAAATCACCAGCATCACTSAAAGCCCTTTCTGGGCCCTCTAGCGGTGCTGGCTGTGCTGAGGGTCAGCTCTGCCTCCCAAAATAACACCAACAATCCCAGGTTTAGCGCTCTGCCTGCTGCCTTTCCTCMAATAAGGAGAAAAAGGCCAAATGTCTCCCTTTCCCTTCTGTTCTTAAAGCACAGCTATGGGAGAATCCAAAGGCTTGGGATCCTTCTCCTGCTTTTTGAATCAAAACCGAGGGGTGAAACTCAATTTGAAATGGAAAAGAAACCCTTTGGAAACTCTGAAGGGGCAGAGGTGCAGTGGGAGGGGAAGCTGGGCTTGGTGGGCCCAGCCTCTTTTCCCAAACTTGGCTTTTCCCACTCTCCACTTCAAAGGAAAACAATGCTCCCAGGAGCTCTGGAAGCTCTGAGAGATGAGGGATTTATGAGTTTCTTTCCAAGCCATGCTTTTAAAATAAACCAAGGKTGAGTTTGGCTGCAAGGGGCAAAATATTTGAGTTTTATTTCCTGTCTGGAAGCCACGGTGGGTTTAACAAAGGGGAGAGTGGGGAAAGGTGACTTGGGAAACACCTTGGGGGCTTTGGGGGTTAAATATATGATAGTGATTAATTTTATGAGAGATACATGATAGAAATTAAATATATGATATATATAAAATAGATGATAGAGATTGAATATCTATATAAAACTGAGATATAAATACATAATAAAGTATTCCCCCCTCTGCCACTCTGGCCATCATATCCTATCCCAGTTTTTCATGGGAAATATCCAGTTTTGTTATGGATGGCATTTTTTCCCCAAAAATAGCTGTTTCTGGGGGTTGCAGAGCAGAGGCAGCATTTGTAGTGTGGGCTGGGTAAGAATTTGGGGTGGCTTTCTGTGCCTGTTCCCTCCTGGCATCTCCACAGCCTTGGAGGGGTGGGGGAAGAGGGTGCAGGGACATTTTGTTGGATATACAAGGCAAGGACTCTCATGGAGATCTACAGTCCATCCTCAGAGCGGCTTCCCAGAAAGTCCTGGGTGCCACATGGAACTACCAGCCCCCAAACCCCTCTCCCATCCTTTTCCCAACCCTCTCTGGTGTGGAGGGGTTGGGGATGAGCTGGGTCAGTCCTCAGCAGCTTCCCTGGGTCTGCAGGGACAGGACMCAGGGAAWGGCTTCCYRCTGCCAGAGGGCAGGGATGGATGGGATATTGGGCAGGAATTGTTCCCTGTGAGGGTGGGCAGGCCCTGGCACAGGGTGCCCAGAGCAGCTGTGGCTGCCCCTGGATCCCTGGCAGTGTCCAAGGCCAGGTTGGATGGGGCTTGGGATAGTGGGATGTGTCCCTGCCCATGGCAGGGGTGGAATGGGATCAGCTTTGAGCTCCCTTCCAACCCAAACCATCCTGGAATGCTGTGATTCTGTTTCCTTGACTCCAGCCCTCCCTGTTTCTCCCCTCTGTGTGGGCTGGGAAGGACTCAGGGCATCCCCTAATCCTGGGACGGGGCTGTGGGGCTGAGATCCCAGGCTGGAGGGGCCAAGGCTCCTTGGGTTGTTCTGGGAGATATTTGAGCTGAGGGATTTAGGAAGCTTTGGGTTCAGAATGTGTTTTTCCAAGGGGTGCCACGATCCAAAGGGGTCTGCACAGGGAATCTTGAATCCAGCATCCCCCTGCTGAGCCCCAGTCTGCCCCTKGGAATGTCCTGGGCTGAGCTGAGCATCAGTCCCTGGAATCAGCCAGGAGCAGGTTCTGAACAAGCTGATCCAGGTGAAGATGTCCCAGCTGAGGGTTCCACGTTTGTTCCAGCCCAGAGGATCCTGTKTGTGCAGGATTCTGTGCCCACGAGGGCAGGTGGGTGCTGGGGCTCCATTTCCAGGGAATTCCCTGCATGGCAGGAGCTGGGGATGCAGCAAAGGGCACCCAGATTTTTCTGGCTTTTCCCTTTTCTGGAGAAGGCAGGAGGTGGGGAAGGTGGATCCATGGGGACAGGATCCTGGGAAGCAGGAGCTGGAGCAGCAGGGKGATTGCCAACACCCCCAGTTTTGGGATGAAGCATTCCTGCTTCCYGCAGGCTGGAACTCGGGGATGAGCCAGAATTCCAGGGCTGAGYGTGAGGGTGGAGCTGCTGTCCTGCCCCTCCACCCACGATCTGGGAATCTGGGAGGGTTCAGGTGGGATCTAATGCCTCCAGGGATTCCTGCTGGGGGATGAGGCACAGCAAGAAACACAGAGGTTTGGTAAAAATTGAAAAAAATTATGGATTTTTCCATTTTCAGGTGAATTCTCTCCATCTGCCCARACAGCTTCACATGGGGCAGAGCCTGACATGARAACAAATGAGATTTTTTTTYCYTTTTTTCCCTCATTTTTCCAAGGAAATACTGCCCAGCTCAGCTGTGCCTCTGGCCCATCATCTCCAGCAGAGTTTTTTTGGGAAAAGAGCCCAAATCCAGAGGTTGCCAGGATCTCTGGGGGGGCAAAGATGCTCCCAGTTTCACCTGCTTCATTTTTTAAATGATCCAGAGTTGACCCTCAGAAATGGGGTATTTGGAAGAAATGTTTGTATAGATAAGATCACTTATTTATTATTTTTTATTTATTTATTATTATTAATTTAAAATATATTTATTCAATAGTTATTTACGTAAACATCTCCTTATTAAAGAAAATTCACAATTCTTTAACGTTTTTTATCATATTTATACATGATAGTATCTGTTATTTACAAGTATTTAATATACACAATACATCTGATGAATATTTTACAGAATGCACAGAATATGTTGATATAAATCAGGATTTGGGCAGGGTTTTCCCCCATTCCAGAGGGATGATGGTGGTCCTTTCCCGGGGCTCTGGGGGCACAGGGAGGGAGCAGCCGTGCTGTTATTTTTGGATTGCATTACACAGCTCCCAGATGGAAAACCTCCCTCCCTGGGGGCAATAAAATGGATTTAAAAAAGGGGAAAAAAAAAACGAAAAAAGAAAGGTCTTGACCCCATCAGCAAAGCAGGAACAGCATTTCTTGGGGAGAAAAAAATCCTTTTATGAGGTGGGGAAGAGGAAATTTGGAGCGGGGGGAAGGAGTGAGAGGAAAATGGGGATCAAATGCTCCAATTSCCTTCATTTGGAGCCTGTGGAATTTTACAGGAGCACCAGGAGGGGATACAATTCCACCAGGCTTCATTAATAAACCACTTTTCTGAGTGAAAACGGGCAAAGAGGGGATCCAGGCAAAGCCCTCAGGCCTGGGGTGATCTGGCCCTTCCCTGCTTGGAAAACTGGACAGAAAGGTGGGGGCTCTTTGCTTTTTTGGTGGTATTTGAGTGGAATTGGGCCCAAAAATCTCCTTCTGAGACCTTTAAAAACATTTCATCATGGAGGGAAAGGATTTGTGTCCAACCACAATAAAAATCAATGGATCTGTGAAAAATTTGGATTTCACAAAATGCAAATTGTTGTTGGGGGTGGATGCTGCCCTCCCAGCTTTCCCATAAAAAGAAAGCTGGAAAATTGGAATATTTCTGATCCTGGGGGTTCCTAAAGAAGCACCAGGGAGTGGCAAGGAAGGGGAGAATTTTTTTTCCTCTGAAATTCCTGCTGCTCCCGGGCATCCTCTTGAATTTCACCGAGGGGAAGAAGGGACCTGCTGAGGATGCCTAAAAATATCATTTATTAAACAGATCCTGTAGGATTTATTTATCCAGCATTTATCAGGATATTTGAACTTCTTCTCCTCTTAATGAGCAAAACACGGCTTTCCATGGGAAAATCTCCTTTGCCTCCGGAAAAGGGGGAATCTGTCCAAGCAAGGGGTTGATTTTTGGAGCTGAACTTGACCTTTCAAGCACAATTCCCTCCCCTGATCCAGCAGTTCAAGTTTCCCTGGACACAGGATTATTTTCTTACTGGTTTATCACCAGCCCCTGGTTTATTCCACCAAGAAATGTGCTCCAAAAATCCTCCAGTAAACGTGGAATGTTTGAGCTGGCCAGGATTTTTCRAGTCCTGTGCTGTGCCACAGTTTCCCTGTTTTTCCAAGCAGGGATTTTCTTTGCCCCCCTCCTYTGAAGAAATGATGCAATGCAGGCTTTGAGCTGCAAAGAGATTAAAATCCTCCAAAATAAAGTTTATTTGAGCCTCTTGGTTCAGGAGGTTTGGAGTTTTCATCTCCAGCCTCAGCCCCTTCCAGTGGATTTGCAGAGATCTGCGAGTTTTTATGGGAAGATCATGGAATCACAGAGTCCTTCAGGCTGGAAAAGGCCTTGAAGRYCATCAAATCCAAACATTAGGATTCATCCAGGAGCAGATCTGGAGGAAGGGCTTGGAGCTCAKARATCACTTTCTCCTCCAGCTGCMCCATCCCRGGGGTTTCTCCACCCTCAGGAGCTGGAGCAGGAGCACCAGCCCAGGKTYCTCCWCTTCCAGCAGGAGCAGGAGCCCCARTCCAACCCCTCCCCCTGCWCTGAYTCSYGTGGTTCCARCTCCTGAGGTCCTGGAATGAGAGAAAAAGAGGGAARAGGCAGAAGGAAGGGCTCAGCAGCACGGAGCTGCTCAAGTCAGGGAGCATCTGGAGCTGGTTTGGGGTCCAGATTGGAGCAAACCTTTAACAGACAAAGTCTG
>CADDXX010000687.1:211329-238133 GCA_902810485.1 Alauda arvensis
ACAAATTTAATATCATATTTATATCACATTTTGCATCGTCAGGAGCCAATACTGACCCACATTTCGGATCATATTTTGCATCTCCAGGAGCCAATAGCAGCTCGTTTCAGGCCGTGTTTGTGTCGCGTTCCACCCATCACAGGGTGCTCAGTTGCCACGCAACCTTTATCTTGATCTCGAGAGTTTCACTCAGCTCCTGGGCAAAGCAGCTGCCAACCAAACCCCACAAAACTAAAAAAAAAAAAAAAGCCACCTTTGTGCCTTTAAAGCAGGAGCAGTCACTGAGCAGTGAGAGGGGAGCTGTTGCCACAGATCGCTGTCAGCCGCTGTTTGCTCGGGGGTTTTGGGTGCCCCTGGCAACACCAGAGCCCAGCACGGCGGGACCCACWGAAATCTCTGCTCTGCATCTGCAGCATCTGCTCTTTGGAGAGGTGAAACAGAGACACAGAGAGGTTTGGAACTGCTCACGTGCTCTGAAAATGAAGCCAAATATGGCCCAAAATGTGGGGCCTTTGTTGGCTCCTGGAGATGTGAGAWGTGATACAAGTATGACACAAAATGCTGGTCCTTTATTGGCTCCTGAAGGTGCAAAATGTACCCAAAATGTGGGTCGGTATTGGCTCCTGAAGATGAAAAATACGATACAAATATGATATGAAATGTGGGGTCTTTATTGGCTCTTGAAGACACAAAATACGGTATAAATAGGATATAAATATATGGGTCCTTCATTGACTCATGAAGACAGAAAATATGATATAAAATGTAGGTCCTTTATTGACTCCTGACGATAAAAAATGTGATATAAATATGATATGAAATTTGTSTCCTGTATTGGCTCCTGAAGATATGAAATATGATACACCATGAAATGTGGGTCGTTATTGGCTCMTGAAGATGCAAAATGTGATACAAATCTGATCTGAAATGTGGTCCTTCATTGGCTCCTGGAGATGCAGCAGAGTTTCAGTGGGCAGTGATGCAGGTCTGGGTTTCAGCAGACTTTGTCTGTGAAAGGTTTGCTCCAATCTGGACCCAAACCCAGCTGCAGATGCTCCCTGACCTGAGCAGCTCCGTGCAGCTGAGCCCTTCCTTTGCCCTCTTTTCCTCTTTTCCTCTCTTTCTCTCCCTTTCCCCTGTTTCCAGCCCCTTCCAGGTGCTTTAGGGCTGGCAGGTCCCAGTTTCAGTGCCAGGGCACCCAGCAGCTCTTGGGGCCTGGGGGTTTCAGGGACAGCGCCCAAAATCTGCTGGGCCTGGGCACTGAGCCCTCCCTTCCAGCCTGCCCCCTTCCCGTGGGGGGATCTGTGATGGGACCTGAGTGAGGGAGAAGCTGTGGAACCACCTGGAATCATGGAATTCTGGCATCCCAGAGTGCTCAGGGCTGGAAAGGGACCTCAAAGTCCCCCCTGCTCCTGCTAATGGCAGGGTAAAATTCCACTATCCCAGGGTGCTCCAAGCCCCATCCAGCCCGGCCTGGGACAATTCCAGGGATCCATCCAAGCTGTGCAGCACCTCAACCCCCTCACCCCATGGAAACCCCAAGGCTTTGAACATTTTGTCCTTCTAATATCTGTGGTTTATTATTTTATTTCTTTCCTCTTTGTGAACAATTCTCCCCAATTCTGCAAATATTTACCCAGGGCCCTCATTCCAAACTGTGGAAGGGCAGAAGGTGCTGGAGGGAACTGTGGGAAAGGGACRTGGAAATAGGAGAGCTTGGGTTTCGGTGCCCTCTGGGGGGGAATTTCTGCTTCTCTGGCCTTTGTCCCACCCTGCACAGCAAAACAAATCCACACATTCACTGGGAACTTCTTTAATTAGGGAGAAAAAATCCTTAATTAGGGAGGGGCATCCAGGGCTGGGGAAGATGGGGAGGAGCTTGAAGGTGTCACTGCTCCTGATAATTCCCTCATGGACTCCAGAGGGATGGGGTGGGATCTCCTCCTGTGGGAATATCCATGTTAACCCTTTCCCTGCTGCTCCTCAAGACCCCTGGCTCCCACTGGGACACTCTCAAAATTCCCTTTGCCTCAGCAGATSCCAAAAACCCTTTGCAAATCCACCCTGGGGAGCGCCAGGAATGGATCCACAGCTCCAGCCTTGAGTTTCCTTCCACACTTGATTGTGATTGAAGGAATTTTCACCCTGGGTGTTGTCCATACCTACAAATACTCACCAAGGAATATTCCCTGGAAAAGGAACACATTATTTCTCGGGAAAACCCAACAATTCCCTTTTGTCTCTGCAAGATGATCGATTACAGAGCGACCTGCGGGGGGTTGTGAGCGCCACCAGCCCCTCCCAGCACTGCTGGGCCGCTTTTCCCAGGAGATCTGTGTGTCCTGGCAGGATGGGGATGGACAATGAGCACCTCAGAGCCAGGATCTGCAGGACCAGGCTGGAATCGCTCTGGCCCCTGTGCAGCCGCTGCTGGAGCCCCCCGGGGCTGGGCTCCTGTTTATTGGCAGGGTCCTGACCTTGCCCCGTTTATTTCCCCGCCGGGATCTGGGCATGGAAAGGGGATTTGTAACGTGACACTCACAATAACACAGGCGGGACAGGCGGGACAGGGCTCCCACACGGCACAGCTGCTTCCAGGGAGATGCTCTGATCGGGAAAAGAGGGCGATTCTCCCGCAGTTTTGCTTCCAAGCTCCTCTTTCATTGGATTTTAAGAAAGGAAGCTCCTGGACAATCAGGGATGGGAGGCGGCTGCTCCGTGCTGAGCCACATCAAACGATCAGTGACAAAAAGGAGCTTCCAGAGGGTTTCCCCTGGCTTGTGGGGAGAGTTCGGGTGGGTTTTAATCTTCAAACACATTGCTCTTCCCTCCCTATGGGTGTGGGATAAAGGAGGGGGAAAATGAGAAACTGTGGGAATGCTGCCCATGGAGAACCCAGCCCAGTGCTGGGTTTGCATCCCTGTTCCAGGCCTGAGCACTCAGGGTGGAGAAAGAAAATCCTGGCGATGCCAGAGGCAAAGGAGAGGGATGGGAAAGGCCTGGAACACGTCCCCATGCCACGGATCCAGCTCTGTTTGTGACTGCAGCAAGTCCTGGGGCACCCCATGCCTCAGGCAGGATTTCCTCACCTGCCAGGATGGAAAGCTGGATCCAAGGTTCTCCTGTTCACACCCATTCCGGATTCCCAGTCCTGCCAAACCCCTCCAGGCCTCAGTTTCCCCTGGGAAGCACCACGTGTGAATCCCATCCTCTCCCTGACATTATCCCCTCACCTCAAATATTGCACAGGAGCTGCTGAACCGTGGAGAACACAMTGCCCTGGATGGTTTTCCTGCACTTTTCCTACTTTCCCTGCTCCAGTTTAACACTGAAGCCCTCCCATGTGCTCTGAGCCCAGCTCATCCCACCCTGCTTTCCCCAGCYCCAGTTTGGAGAAGATCTCAGAGTTCCAGCCTCTCTTTATTCATCCTCTGTGGATGGGCAGGGATTTTCCAAGCCCCTGAGGTGAGGTTTTTGGGATGGGAACCTCCTCAGGTAAAAGGAAAAGAAGTCGATGTTCATCTGGGGCTTTTGGGAGAAATGTGAGGAGTGGGAGGCACAGGAGCAGCTCAGGGTGGGAACATCCCACGGGTGACAGATATGGAGAAATTCCCTCAGCTTTTAYAGCTCATCCCAGCTCCCAGCACCCMCTGGAGTGAAGCCAGAGGGGCTTTGCTTAGGTTTGACTCCCAGCTAAGAGGTGCTTCCTAAAYCCAGCCCCTCCACAGCCCAGGTGTGCAGGGGGGCTGTGAGAGCTGCAGTGGTGCCCCACAGCCCCATCCCCAGGGGTTTGGGATCATGGATATCCCCAGATTCCCACCCTGCTCCTGCCACCCTCCCTCTCCTGGGCCTCTCCAGCAGGAATGGGGACAGAGCTGCTTCTTCCTTTGGGATTCCTTCTCCAGCCTGGCCTCCCTCCTTTGGGAACCTTTGGGATGCTGATTGTGGGAAACCCAAACCCCAAATGATGAGGAGCTTTAGGGAGAGGGAAACTCCAGCTTCTCCTGGCTCACAGGATCCCGGGAAGATGTTTCCAGGTGACCCAAGAGGTTAAATTCCAGTGCACCAGGAATCTGGTGTGGAACACAGATTTTTGGGAAGCACCTCTGTTGTTGCCCACCTCCACCAGCCTGTAGACAAATTCTGTCAGAAACKAAATTCCCACTTGGACAACTGCTTAAATTTTGGGGATGCTGGGTTTTCCCCGGAGTTTTGTGTCCAGATCAGAGCATTCCCTCTTCAACACCTGCACAGCCCAGCCCTCACTTCTTTAGGGCATCCTAAAGAGCAAAAAAGGAGCTGTTTCCACCATCCTGTGCTGGATTCTTTCCTCCCCAGGATTGTTTTCTATTGAATTAAAACAACCCAACCACCCCCCTGTAAAGATGCATTCCTTAGATCCAGTGTTTGCCAATGATCCTAATTCAGGAGCCCCAGGAATAAACAATAAGGCTGCAGCTCTTGGAAGAGGATACATAAAAAGATGCTTTTTGCATTTCTATTTTTTTTAATGAAACCTTTAAAAACTTCTGAAAAAAAAAAACAAAAAAACAAACCAGCTTTCCCTAAAAATTCAGAACTGAAGAGATCACTGGTGATTTTTCAGACCCTGGTAATGGATTTCTGTGCTCCTCTCAGGAAATTCCAAATGAAGGGACACAATTCATCCAGGGCAGAAAGGGCAACTGTGAAAGGAGAAAACTGCTGGAAAATTTTAATTTCTGGGGCTTTGGACCACCTCCATCCTGTCTCTATTTCTTATAATTCCTAGGAAAGAACTTACATTTGTCCCAAAAAATGTGTAGGGATGCACAGACATGGAGCCTCTGATGCCCAGCAGCTCCACAGCACCCAAAATTCCCTGGTGAAGACAGAGCTGGAGGATGGGAATGTTTGTAAGGAAAGGGTTTTTTTACGTGGAAAATGGGATTTCTGTTGGATCTGAGGGAGAGCAGGGCTGGCTGAGGGATTGCAGGGGAGGACGGGGATTTGCTGTGGGTCTGCAAGGCATCAGGGGGATGCAGAGAGGGCTCCTGGGGGTGATGGATGTTTGGGGCTGGATGCAGGGTGATGGATTGGAGGRGGCTCTGGAGGCTGGGAATGTTTTGGGAGTGTTTCCATCCCAAGCCCTGCACTCTCCATAACCCAGGAATGAGCCCTCTGSACAGGGAGATCCAGGGAAGCAACAGGGAGGGGAGGTGGGAGCTGCCACCCCCCTGCTGTAACAAGGTGGAGAGCACCCTCCATTAATTCCCAAAAAAAAGATGAATTAGTGGATCCCACTGCCCATCCCCTTCCCAGAACTTCCTCCASCTCCTCCAGGATATTTTTACCAGTCACAAAGTGAGGCAGAAAAAGCCCAATTCTGTCACTTCCTATTATTCCCAAATAAAAACCAAATGTTGGGCCCAGAGTTCAGATCAGGGGAAAATCCACAAATCTCTTGGCCGTCTGGGATCTTTTGTTTATCACTGCTCTTAATCCCGTTTTTTGGGTCTCCTGGGCTCGGGGAAGATAAATGAGGTGTGTCAGGAGCTCACCTGATTAACTTGGCCCATTCAATGCGGTTATTCTTCTCCAAGGCCGGGCTGGAAAGGGAACAGCAGGAATTTGGGAGTGCAGAGTCCCAGTCCCACAAAAGCAAAAGGAAAAGGGCTTTGGGGTTGGTCTTTTTTTCTGCCCAGGTCACTCTGCAGGGAGAACRTTGGCAAAAATCCTGTGGGTAAAGTATTTTTTCCCTGGATTTTTCACTGCAGGCCTTGTGCTGCCACCCCCTCATCCCCCCAGAAATCAGCTTTTCCCACTGAAAAATGTCCATGAAATGGGTGCTGTGGGCAGAGGTCACCCATTGCAAAGTGCCRTATCCACCCTATTTCTTAGGGCATCTTAAAGAGCAAAAAAGGGGTAATTTCTACCATCCTGTGCTGGAATTTTCTTTCCCAGGATTTCCTTCCCATAGCCCCCCTACTTCCTCTGCTTTTTCTGAGCTCTGGAGTTGGAAAAAGAGGGAATTTCGCTGTGCTTTATGGGATGGGAAGGGGGTTCTGTAGAACCCACAGAGATGGAGACCCAGCATCCCTGYCAAAGCCCCAAAACCGAGCCCAAAATCCTTTCCCGTGGGTCCAAGCAGAGGCGTGGGGCTCTGCTTCCCATCCCAGCCAGAGAAATCCCCAATTTTCCCCAGGACTGAGGCAGCCAGGACTTTTCCTTGTGTTTTTTCCCTGTGGAGCCCGAGGCTGGCAGAGGAGGAGGAGGATGCTGCTGCAGGATCCGAGTGAGGGATGGGGAGAGAGCGGGAAGGCAGCGCTGGGATCTGTCAGACCTGCCACGAGCTGGGGCTTGGGAAGGAGCGTGCATTAACTCTGCTTCCCGGCTGGAACGAACCCTGCCTCCCAGACGAGTTTTTGGGCATCCCTGCAAGGGGATGCAGCAAACCCCGCCCCCCCCGGAGGCTTAATCCCAGATTTTATCCCCTGACCCTGAGGCATCTCTGCTCTCTTTCTGCACACGAGCGGGTTTAATCACTTTATCTCCCCAGGTCCCTGAAAAAAAAACCCTCCCTGCCTTCCCATCTGCTTTGGGTTAGGATCCCAAAGGCTCTGGGATCTCCCGGGAGCCCAGAGCTGCTCCCCTGCCCCCTCCAAAAGCTGAGTCCCACCACTCCTGCCTCTGCCCAGCGCTGGGAGAASCCAGGATTTCACCCAAAACGCCCCCTGCCCCTGCTCTGGGACAGCCAGGTTAAAAAYTCCCACTCCAGCAGGACTTTCCCCTTCTTTAACAGCAAACGAAGTCTTTTTAGTCCAGGTAAGAAAGGCAGAGTTGGATTCTGAAAAAATTCAGCTTTTCTGCAGCGCTGGTCCTTGGGCTTTGTGGTGGATGAATGATGATCGTGTTCCTGCAGGATTTGTGCCTTTGGAATTGCTTTGGGACAATCCCATGGGAAAGGCGCTCCTCTCATTCCTGCCCCATGTCCCAACAGCCCTTCAAGCTCAGCCCATGCTGAGTGTGGCAAAGGCACCATCCCACCTCCTCCTGCAAATCCTTTCCAGGCCTGGCACAAGAGGGAGACAAAAAGCCAACAGCAGCCCCGGATTTGGGTTGGACACCTGGTTTGGGAAGAGGAAAAGGGAAAATATTGCATTTTGTGATGAGAAGCACAAGGCTTTAGTTCTTCTTGCACTGGGGGCTGAGTATTGAGGGGAATCCAAACAGCCCCTGGAATTCAACGTTCCTTTTCCACTGCTGGATTAAAGTGGAATTCTGTCTCTTGGTGAATTGAATCCCTTTTCTGAGGAMTCTGATCCAACAGGCAGAGCTGCAAGATGCAGGCAGCTGTGCCAGGGTTGAACTCTGGATCCTGTCCTGCACCCCTGCCCAAACCCAGCTCAGATCCCGCCTCGTTCCAGCAGCAGCACATCCAAAAGCACCGTGATCCATGCCCCTCCCTGATCCCATCTCCCTCGAGCATCCAAAAGCACCGTGATCCATGCCCCTCCCTGATCCCATCTCCCTCGAGCACTGGAAGCTGGAGAGAGCACACAAGAGCCCTTAAAGCGCTCAAGATGGACTCAAAGTGTGGCTGCAACGAGCTGTGAAATCTCCGGGCAGAGCCAGGGCTGGGAAAAAGCAGGGGAAAATCTCTTCCAGARGTTCAGAAGGGCCAGAACCTGAATTTCTGGCAAGAAAAGAGCAGAGAGTAATTCCACCGCAGGAAAACTCTTCCTTTCCCTCTCCACAAGTGGGATTAAGCTCCGGAGAAAACTTCTGGAGGGGCTGATTGCTAAAATTAGCTTGGAGAAAGTTTGGGAAATGGAAGGGGGAGGAGCATTAATGCTGCTGGAAGAGGCTGAGCTGMCCTTGGCTTTGTGTGCAGGGTCCAAGCAGGGCTTGGGCCACTCGGGCTGGCAGATTTGGCTTTTTCTGCCCCAAAATTGGAATGCTGGCAGACACCCTGCCTGTGATCCGGCTGGGAAAATTACTGTCGATATGAAACACTGCCCTTGGTTTCAACTTGCTGACACCGTGAAGATGGTTTTAATTAAAACTCGTTAACAGCAACCTGCTCCTGCAAATGAGYGTGGCTAACCCAATTACGGAGCCAGCTCCTTGGAGATGCTGCTCGTCCCAGCAGCCCAGCCTGCACACGGGTGTGAATCCTCACTCTGCTCCCAGCTTACAGAGGGTGAAAATCCTCAAAGGGAAGAGGAGRGTTTGGGGTGTTGCATGAGTTTTGAGAGCAGGAGCACAGGGAAGGAGGGTCTGTCACATACCAAAAATAATCCTGCCCATGGGATCACTTCTCCCATGGGAGATCTGTTCTCTGTGCAGAGCAGTGATTTGAGCTCTGCCGCAGTCTGAGGGGTCAAAGGGATATTTTGGGATAAAATATCTGCCTGTCTCTTGGGCATGAGCTGTAGCCTTGAGCTCAGCTCTGGGGTATGGGATTCCCTCTGCACAAATCTTTCCTCGGGGACAGGGGAAGGCAGGCAGGGACATCACACCCACCTCGGGGAACGGGAAATCCCACTGAGATGGAAAAACAGCTCAGCGAAGTGATGGCTGCACCCACAGGTCCTGAGAGCTGGCTCTGGGGACCGAGCATCCTCAGCATCCTCAGCATCCCCACTGCCTCATCCCCATCCTTATCCCCATCCCCACTGCCTCACCCCCATCCCTGCCTCCCGCCGGGGCTTTGGGCAAGGAGCAGGAATCGCGGCCGGTCCCTTCCCCCGCTGCTGCATCCCCCGCGGGCAGCTGGTTCCCATTACCGGGAGGCTGACAAGGTGCAGGAGCCTCCTTGGCAGGGAATTGTGACGAGAGGCAGAGGCCGGCCGGGTGTCTCTGATGGGTTTCCGGGGCTGTTATCGGCCCGGCGCGACCCCTCCCGTCTGCGCCCGTGCCGGGGGCGCGGCGGGGCTGCGGCGGCTCTGCCCTGGCTCGGGATGCTGGGTACCCAAAATCCGCCTCCTCTCCTCCATCCCCTCGGGGAGGGTTTCACCTGTCCGCAGGAAACACATCCCTGCTGCAGCCGGCCTGGATAAACTTCCAGCCTTTTATCTGGCGGCAGCAGGAATGACGAAGCTGTGTGCTGGGAGGAATAATCTCCGCAGGTTTTCCTCCATCCCGGCGTTTCTTGTCGTGCCAAGGGGCCGGGGCCCTGCCCTTCCCCTTGGCACGGCCATTCCCACAGCCGGGGAGCTGCCCTGCGCTGGGTGGGATGGTTCTTCCCAACAGGGCACCCATTCATGCAGGAGCTCAGCCAAGGCTTAAGGATTAAATATATTTATTCAAAAAAGCAAATAAACAGCTGCCCCAACTCCTGGGTGTCCGCGGCTTCTCCCGCGCCTTTCCCTGCATGAAAGCAGCTCCGTGGCCGCAAACACGGGCAGCACTTCCATGCCCCCAGACAAATTAATCACCTCCTTCGCAGGCAGACACATTAAACATCATTTCCCAGCTCTGCCAGGGCACTGCGAGACGTGATGGAAGCGGCGGCGGCTGGAAACGCCCCGAGCCGCGGGGGAGAGGGAATCACCGGGGGTCTGGGGCAGCAAATGCCATTTGTCTTCCCTCTTCTCCGAGCAGGCAGCGAGAAGCTGTTGCTTGACTTTAGCTGGGTTTGTGGGATGAGGTCATCCCGCGGGATGGGTCAGGTTTGGGGATCGGGAGTCAGAAATGGGATYGTCCTCCCCGACCTGGCTCGGCAGGGACCTGCAGGCTCCCTCTCCCCKCTCCAGCTGAGATCTGGGCTGCTCGGTCTCCCTAGAAACTCCTTTGGTTTTTCCAAGCGCGGCTGATCCATTTCAATTGTCCTTCATTAGGCAGTAATCAGGTAATTACCGTCCCTGGGACTCTGCCCCAGGCAGCTGCAGGCACTGCACATTCCCATCGGGGAGATGCCGTCCAGAATTCTCCATCCTTCCATCCTTCTCCAGCTGCCATCCTTCTCCATCCTTCCATCCTTCTCCATCCTTCCATCCTTCTCCATCCTTCTCCATCCTTCTCCATCCTTCTCCATCCTTCCATGCTTCTCCGAGTGCCCTCCTTCTCCGGCTGCCATCCTTCTCTGCCTGCCATCCTTCTCCAGCTGCCATCCATCCTTCTCCAGCATCTTTCCAGCTCTGGACACCGTGCCAAGACCCTGCTCCCTCTTCTAGCACCTGACCTGACAAGGCAGGGGCAGATTTTGGGGAGCAGAGGAGTTGCTGACCTCAATAATGGAGGGAATAATGCCATAGACTCTGAGAATTCCAGAATGGCTTGGATTGGAAGGATCCTTGAAGCTCATCTCATTCTATGCCCCTGCCATGGGCAGGGACATCTTCCCCTATCCCAGGTTCTTCAAGCCCTGTCCAACCTTGCCTTGAACACTTCCAGGGATGAAGCAGCCGGTTTCTCTGGAAATCCAGGGCCTCAGCCACGCTGTCCTGCTCCCTCCAGCCACACACACTCGTCTCCATTCCAATCCATTTGCATTTTTCCAATCAAACCCCCTGCTCCTGCCCTGTTTAACATCACTGCCACACTCCTGACATCTTCCAGGGGAGGCAACACCTGCATGTCTGGAAGATGGAGGAAAGCTCCTTTAACAAGCTCCCAGGTAATTTTTTCCAAATTTCCTTCATTTTCCCTGGCAATCCTGCCTCACTTTGCATGCTCCTCTGGAGCCTTCCTGGAAGCTGATGCTCCAGAGCATCCTCCACARAAAATCCTGGTCTGCTGGAGCCAAAGGCATCTCCCACCTCTCACCCCAAAACCTTCCTGGAGTCCAGCACTGAGGAGAACAAGGATTTGGGGGCCAATCACCATTTTGTGACAATTTTAAGGAAAACAGCACAATAAATTCCTGCCTGAAGGATCAAGTCCAAGGGCAGCATCTGAACAGGCACTGAATTATTTTTGTGTGGCTGCTGTGCCCCATCACTGCCCTGGGATTTTCACTCTGGGCTTTGTCCAGAGCTGGGTCAGGGGTGGATTTGATCCCAGGTGTTTGTTATCCATAAACAGGGAGGGTTAACCCTGTCACAGTGGGGTGAGCATCTCCATCTCCCCCACCGTGGGGCAGGAATAGGGGTTTAAATGTTTGGGGTCAGGGCAGAGAGATGGAATATCCCAGTCTGGGGTAAATGTGTCCTCTGGAGGTGGTGAGGGAGATGCTGTGCTGCCTTCCGCCTGCATCCTGTGCTGGGGCACACTGAGGGCTGGGGGCTCCTTCACCCTTAAAACTGTTCCCAAAGCCTGGAAAACATCACTCTGTGTGGATCCACAGGGGTTCTGCAGGTAGAGATGTGTAGGGATTCACTGTGGAAGGTGCTTGTCCTGCTTTGGGTGTTCTCAACAGCAGCAGGCAATGCTCCAGCAGAGGATTAGAGCCAAATTCAGTGTCCTTTATATTCTGTACATGTTTGGGGGTTTTTGGGGTTTTTTTTTCCCCTTTTTTAATTTTTCTTTTTTTTTTTTTTCATTTTTTCATTTATTTTAATTTTTTTCTTTTTTTTCCCAAGGACCACCACTTCTTCCCACAGCAGGACCACTTCCCAGTGCTCCCTTTGCCATGGCATCATCCCAATCATCCCCTCATGGACCAGCAGAGTGCTGAGCCCTCACTGRCTCCASGGGGTTGGAGGATGCCCAGGGCTCCCAGGATGATTCTGGATTTGGGTTTTAGGGAAAAGCCCCACTGTTCTGTGAACAGTTTGACTGCAGCGCTGCTCTCGGGTTGGAAAAGCACTTCAGGATAAAAGGAGTGATGGAAAGTGTCAAATATTGTCCCAAAGAGCTCTGTGAAAACTCCTGGATGTTTTAGGAGTGCTGCYAGGTGAGGAGCTGAACAAAACCAAGCTCTTCCAGAGGATTTRTTTTTGGTGGCTTTGGATTGTTTAAAGAGCAGGTGATGGGGCTGAGAGCACAGAGCCCTGCCTCCCGTCCCCTCACATCAGGGGAGGGGCAAAGCTGGGAGCCCCCAGAGGCAACAGGAGGAAATCTAGAATCCCTCCAGGATGTTCCTGTGCACAAGCACAGCAGAACTTGCAGCTCCAGGGCCCTGAGAGGCTCTGGGGTGGCTCAGGAGCCCCAGCCTGCTTGTGGTTCCTTGGGCCACCTCATAAAGTGACAGGGAATGGGTTCCCATGGACAGAGGGCAGCGATAGATGAGATTTCGGGAAGGAATTGTTCTCTGTGAGGGTGGGGAGGGGCTGGGATGGAACTCCAAGAGCAGCTGTGGCTGTCCCTGGATCCCTGGCAGTGCCCAAGGCCAGGCTGGATGGGGCTTGGAGCAGCCTGGGACAGTGGAAGGTGTCCCTGCCCATGGCAGGGGTGGCACTGGCTGAGCTTTAAGGTCCTTTCCAATGCAAACCATCCTGGAATTCTGTGATTCCGTGGTCTCCTGACATTCAGGTGCAGAGGTGGAGCTTGGGGCACTCAGAGGACGCAGAATCCWCTGAGCCAGGCTGGGGTTGTTGTGCCTGCAAAGCTCCCTCCTGTCACTGAGTGATCCCAACCAGGACACCATAAACCTGGGATTGCACATCTCATCAGTGGGATCACAGGGAGAGCAGGAAATGAGCCAAGTTAATCCAATTAGATGAAAGACGAGTCTGAAAATCCCATCTGGGGAACAATTTTATTGGTGCTTTGCACTCCTGTGGAACATTTCTGACAGGCAGTGCTGGAACACTGATCCAYCCCAGCAGTGCCAGCTGGACACTGCACAGTCTGAGAGAAGGGGATGGGGGAGAACGTCAATTCCAGCACCACAGTCCTGGTAATCTGGGCTGGACAAGGGAAATCAAGGCATTTCCCACTGCAGTGTTCTCCCTTTGCTGGAATCCCAGTAAAGCTGCTCTTCTCTTCCTTGCAGATCAAGGAGAAGATTTTGGTGTCTCCTGTCAGAGCCCTCATGCTGCTGTTGCTCTTTGCTTGTGTCCAGCACAATGATGAGGAGACAAATCCCTGCTGTCTCTGCTCTGGGTGGCAGAAATACAACTGGAACCAGCAGGACACATCTCCCTGTCTGGATCTCACATCTGTGAATTCCTCCTGCCTTTCTCTGGATCTCCTTGACAGAAGGAATGAATATTTCCTTACATTCCTTCTGATACAGATATTCTGACTTCTCCTGCAAGTCCCCACAAAAACCTGGCCAAAGCAGAGAGGAGGAATGCAAAGAACTGTGGATGGATCCCATTAATCCCAGAACTTYCAGACCACCCAACAATAGGGAAGCCAGGTGGGGCTTGGTGGTGATTTCACCTTTCCTACTCTGTTTGGGGTCCCCACCAGGCTCACTGGTGCTCCCTGGGCTTTGACAGAGCTGGGATCTCATGGGGACACCCCAGAGCTTTGCCATGCACTGCCCAGGGTGTGTTTAGAAGCCTCTGGAGGRGCCATCTCAACCCAGCACCTGCTCTTTGGACATTTGGAGCGTGGGGAGCTCGTCCTGCCGAGGACCAGACGAGACCCAGGCAAGGTTTTGAGCCAGGCTGGGATGAGTTGGTCTCACAAGGAGGTAAYTGTGTGAAGCCAGGCTGGGATGAGCTGATTCCATCTCTAAGAAAATAAAAGACAAAAGTCTTGGAATATCTGTGCCTGAGTGTGAACCTGATTGTTGTTCCCATTCYTGYACTGGAGGCTGTCAAAGCCAGGCTRAGAGAGGGGGAGAGCTCCAGGARTGGCTYCATKRATGCATCCAGGCTCATGTGATGAGATCCAGGGACCCGGAGCCTCAGGTCTGTTTTCAGTGGTGACAGGGCTTGTGTTTCCTCCTGCTGCAATCCCCTCCACAGCTCAGGTTCAGCACCTGGGCAGGGCAGGGCTCAAGGAACAGCTCTGAGGGTCTGTGCAGGATACACACACTGACACTGGAAAACACCCAGGATTTTCCAAAGTGTTTTCCACCACCCAGGCCCCAGCAGCTCCTCCCCTGTCACCCACCATGAACACCCCACCCTCTTCTCAGCCCCTGGAGCTCTGGGTGAAAAGAAGGGGAGAGAGTTTGACTTGTAAATCTCGTTTCGGTTCCTTGTTGAGAATGGAGCATCTCAGCAGTGCTGTTTCACTGATGTTGTTCCAGCATCCTCCACCCCTTTGTGCCCTAAGAGGTGCCATGGGGATTTGGGGATGCAGCAGAGACACCTGGATCACARTGGCATGGATAGATCCACTGAAATGACCTTGATCTCCAGATATCCATGACAAACATTCCCATTCCCAGCTGCTCCACAGCTCAGTCTCAACATATTCCCCTTTAATGAGCTTTTTTAGGAGAAAAATCCACACCCACTGTCAGGACTGRGTAACCTGGCTGGGTTTTTCAAAAATTTTTACATGTGGCATCTTTTTGTATAAAAAAAATACCCCAAGCTGTGTCAGAAAGTGGCAGTTTTGTCACAACTGAAACCATTTGCAGGAAAGGGCTCTCAGACGAGTTTCCTGTTTCAAAAAGAAAACAATAAAAAAAACGCTCTTTGAATGTCCTGAGATTGTCAAAAACATCCTGTTTTGACATTCAAAGAAAATTTGTCTTCTGGCTGGCAACAAGTTTGTTAAAGAATAAGGATTTTGATAAAGAATGGGGGGGAAAAAAACCCCACTGTCTCACCCCAGCCTAAAGTTTGCTTCAAGGATCTGGATGAGCCCAGTTCTGATCCCGAGCCTGGGGGTTTGGATTTATGGGTGTTGAAGCAGAGCTGCTGGCTTTGGGAAGCAACCAGGTGTGTGGTGGCTCAAAGTGTGGGGAAAAAATTCCAGAGCAGTTGGGTCACYGGTGTGGCTGAACACTGACACTTGAGGGATCCAGGTTTATGTGGGAAAAATTCCAATGACAGCATCATCTACTCCCTGCAGGTCCTGGTGAGCAGTGGGAGCCTGCTTTATCCTTGGAAAGCAACGGGATATTGATTTTGAGGAAATAGGAAAGAGCAGGTTTAGAGGGACTGAACATGGGTCTGTCCAAGCTGCCAGTGCTTTTCTTCCTGGAATGCTCCTGCCCCAGGGTGCCTTTGGGTCACTGGGAATCTGCCAGAATTTTCCACCCACTTCAAATCTGGGTGCTCCCAGCTCCCATTGCAAGGCTGGATGTCAGGGATGTGATCCCAAGGCAGMTGAGCCCGAGGTGTTTGCAGCCATCCCTGGGTCTGGGGCCAAGGCACAGGAGTGAAAGCAGCAGCCAGGAGCCRAGGGAAGTTCAGGCCAGGTCAAAGCAAAGGGATTTTGTGCCAAATTATTTATTTTCGGAACAAGCAAATGGTTCTTTTGACATTCAAGAGGAGTTTTTTGGGTGAGGAGGAAACCCTGCTGTGCTGGCTGCTTTTAASACTAAAATATCAGCAAWTTTTTTTTTTTTTWWAAACCCAAGTAAGGTTTGTCTGGACATTTTTTGTCCAGACAATCCCAAATTTGTTCAAAATTTTAGGTTCTGAGCTGGTGAACAATTTCCTTCTTGCATCTCCTCCATATTTTAGCAAATTTGAGCAGAAGAAGCACTCAGATTGGGGATTATCCCCACAGCACCAGCCCTGAGAGGTTTGAAGTGCCTTTGTGGCTCTTAGGGATCCTTGGTAGAAAATGGGAWGCAAAGAGTTGCTGGATTTGATGATTTATTAGCCCTGACACTCTAAATTCATTAGGCACCAGTGGACAAAATGCAAATCCAGGAGCAGGGAGGGAGAACACAGCTCTAAGTGGATTCCAGATGATGGATATTCCAGTTCCCACGTGATGAAAGAGCCAAGCTATGGAAGGTGTCTGCAGTCACAAACCAAAGTCTATTAAAGCTCCTTGTTCTGGGAGTATCGAGCAAAGCTCAGGAGAAAAATTGGATAAAATAAATGCTTTTGATTTCCTAATGTGTTTTGAGCTCAGGCCAAGGGCTCAGCTGGTTTTCCTGGGAATTACACTCGGCTGTGTGCAGGGAAACAGCTCTTTAGCCTGGAAMAATCTCTGGAGCTGCTGAAATGCATCCCAGCTGGGGGATGTCACCCTGGCCTCAGCAAAACCTCCCTCCTCTGCAGATGGGAACGGGATCAGCCTGGGGCTGCTCCAGATTCAGCACCAGCCCYAAAACTGGGGGGTTGGTGCTGCTAAAAGCCTGAAGTCCCCTCTGTGGGAGAGGTGCTGCCACAGCTTGTAAGGGCTGAGCAACCTGGGAGCGTCTCCTGGAAGTGACAGGAGGGGACCAKGAGATGCTGTGGAACCACCCTGCTGGGGCTGCTGGAAAATGGGCCCACACCAGCTGGGTTTGGGCACCCTGGGGGTGAGATTTGGGACCTGTGCCCCTTGGGGTGCCAGCTCTGTGCAGTGGGCTCAGCAATATTGCACCTCATGTCTCACCTCTTCCTCTGGAAAAAAAACCCAAACATGGAAGAGGTGAGAAATGAGGTGCATGTCCTTGTTCTTCCCTCTCATTTCTTTTTTTTTTTTTTCCCCACTACTTTTCCCCTTTTGCCAACATTTCCTGCTTGTAAATGAGAGCAAGAAGGAGTTTTTTGGGGGAGCAGGGCTCATATGGACATTTCTGGGCTCTGATAGAGGCTGGAGGTGCTGGCAGTTCTGTCAAAGCCCRGCTGATGGCTTTGTGATGTGGGCTCTGGAATGTCCCATCTGGGAGGGAGCTGGGGCCAAGCTCACCCACTCACATATTTTTCCAGGGATGTGTTCCTGCACATATGTTCAGGGACAGGAGAAACCTGTTAAAGAGATAACCCCAGCACATCCCAGCTCCATCCTCCTCCCAGGCCTGCTCTGGATCCWTCTGCTGCTCCCAGCTCTGGCCAGGGACACGGACCAGCCCTGCCAGGAGAGGAGAAGGGGAAGCTGTCCCTGCAGCCTGGCCTGGGATAACACCACCTCAGTCCTGGAGCGGTGACAGGAGGGCTCCACGCTGGGAGCAGCAGGTTGGTGAGGGCTGGGAATGCCATCCCAGAGCTGTCTCTGTGCTGGTTCTTGGCACTGAGGGATGGAGCCTGCCCTCCTGAGTGGAATTGGCAGGATTTGTCCCCCTATCCTTGAGGAAATGCCATCTGAGATAGAGGAGAGGCAGGGAAGGGCTCACAGCAGTCCCCCAAAGTCTGCTTTGCAGGGGGAAAATGGTCCTTTGGTGGGCTCAGGGACATGAGATGAGGCTAAATAACAAAGAGGATATTATCTATTAATTATAAATTAATTATCTATTAATTATCAATTAATTATCTATTAATTATCTCTCAGCCCAGCATCTTTCAGGTCTCCACTTCTCACCAGAAATTCTGGGCAAAAAAAATAACAAGAAGCAACACATTTCCCCCAAAGCCTTGGAAACCCCTCCATTTCCTTGAGATCCTCAGCTGAGACGGATAAATCTGAATTTCCAGCAGCCTTTTGCTCCTCCATCCCTCAGTTTGGGAACACCTGAGGACAGGGTAACAGCCTGGAATGTTTAACCAAGAGGAGGAGRAGAATCAGGATGTTCTGAAAGCATCTGCTGTGGCATTGGGGGATCCCCATGGGAGGAACAGCCCAGGCAGGGCTGATACCTCAGATTTTTGTGGCAAACACCTGCCTTGGATATTTCCCTCCTTGCACATGGATATTTTCCCCTTTGCACACCTTTTGTGCCTGGGTTTGCACACTCATCTGCCACCCCCAGGTGACTCACGTGATCTCTCCTGACAGATTTTATGTGTTTGGGAGCTTGGGGAGTTTTAGGTTCAGAGTTAAAGCTTTCAGGAGACCCAAAACTTTGAGTGGAGCTGGGTTGGGTTGAGTTGGGTGTAGTTGGGTTGAGTTGGGTTGGGTTGAGTTGGGTTGGGTTGGGTGTAGTTGGGTTGGATTGAGTTGGGTGTAGTTGGGTTGGGTTGAGTTGGGTTGGGTTAAGTTGGGTTGAGTTGAGTGCCCAGCAAGGCAGGAAAGATGTCAGGAATTCTTCAGCACATGGATCACACTGGGGGCTTCATCCTGCTCCCACCCCATGCAGGTGAGGTGGTGGCACTGCTTTGGTCCTGTGCCAGAGGAATCACCCGGTGGCCTCAGTGCAGGACGTGGGAATGGCTTGGAAATGGTCCTTGCCTGCCTTTGAGGTTCTCCCTGCTGGATGGCCCAGATGGAGCTGGGAACAAGGGCTGGGTGAGGGCTTTTATCAGCTCTCCTCATCCCAGGGCCTGGCTGCCTGRCTGCTCCAAGGTCAGGGAATTAGAGATGGATGTTCAAGGGGGATCATTTCCTTCCCTCCCTCTGCTGTTATGGTGAAATGTTCCTGTTCATCCATTTCRTTTTCCACCAGGGATAGCCCAGCTGGCCTGGAGCTGGCAACGACCTCCCCTCACAGTGCCAAGACTCTTTTGCACACAGGCAATAAAATAAATCACTGGAGGTGCTCGAGGCACAACCCATTGTCCCTCACACCTCAGCACCAGGAKCCYGGAGCCAAAAYCCCGTGGTCGTGGGAAGCTCAGCCRTGGGCTGTKCGTGGGATTTGTGCCTCCAAGGGGARGGGCTTTACAACCCCTTTGTGCTCCTCCCTTGCTCTTAATTGATGTTAAAGTACCCTGGGCTGAGCCTGCAAACAAAGGGTCTGGGCCAGGCGAAGGTGACAAGTGGGAGGTTGCTCAGGAAAGAGGTTTGGATAACTCCTCAGGACTGCATTCCAAGCCACCAGCTTCGGGGATTCATTTGCACTTCAGGCCGAGCCTAAAGAGGGTAATACCAGGCACATGCCCAGGCCTGGCTTCTCACTCCCACCATGAGCATCCATCAGGGAGCCGTCCCAAAGTGCTTGGCCAAAATTTGCTTGGTGGGAATCCAAACAAGAGCCTTTCCAGGGTTACAAACCCTGGGCTTGTCAGTGATGATGAGGGGAGAGGTTTCCAAGTGCTCCTGGTGCTCAGGGGTCCCCTCTCCCTCCAGGAACACCCAGGAGGGTCAGGGCAGAGACRCTGAGGGAGCAGAGCTGGTCCCTTCCCAAAGTGAGTTTGGATCCCATTTATTGGCTCCCATTCACTGGCCATGGGGTTGGAAAGGTTTGCTGTTTGCCTGCCCTGAGCGCTCCCACCTTGCAGCCTCTGCTCCTGAGGGATGCTCCTGCCTGCTCAGGGAAGGATTCAGGCTCACAAACCCAGCTCAGGAGTTAAACTGAGGTTTAACTGACCACTGGCAGGTCCCCTCAGGGGGTGTTCTTTGGGRCTTCCATCAATGAGCAGAGGAGCAAATTCCTGGATCATGGGCTCCCAGGACTTGGTGCCCTGGCATTGTGTGGCTGCAGTGGAAAATGACTCCCAGTTTCCCTGAAATCATTTYTTTGTTCCTGATGGCTCACAGGATCCAGCCAGACCAGGGCTGTTCTGGTGTGCTGAGTGCCATCCTTGCTGCTGCGGGCAAACCCAGCATGGAAAAAACTGATCCTGGCCCACAAAGCTTTCTGAAAGCTCCTGATTTCCCACATCAGCACCAGGTTCTCTCCCACTTTTCCATCACAGCACATTTTGAGCTTCTTCCCTTCATACACCAGAAGGTCCCTGCCCCTCCCTGCACTAACCAAGCTCACAGGGGCTCAGCATGACCCATCCACCTTYGAGTCCCAAATATCTCCTTGCCTTGCTTTGGAAATCCATCAGTCCAAACTTCACAGAGCACCACGTGAAACATCAGCCTCAGMTATTTCTGGAAGAGGAGCATCCATTAATGAAGAGCCCTCCAGGCTTTTCCAGCAGTATCCAGAGGAGTTATCCAGACATTTCCACACCTTGTGCTGCAGGGTTTCTCGGAGCCAGGCAGTGTCCTTGGATGTGCAGATGTTCTGGAGCTCTCTGCTGAGCTCATTAACRTGCAGGGAGCAACTGCAGCTCTGGAATTTGTTCCCTTCACCACCTTTCCCTGCTGGCCTCCGCAGGTCAGGCGTTGGCACCCGGCATTCCCGGCGTGTGCCTGGAAGATGTGCAGGGCTGCGCTCCTGCAGGCTTTGATGTCTGCAGCATTCTCCATCATCTGTTTTCTGATCAGCTCATCCTCCATGCTCACAGGGACTGCATTCAGGGATGCTCCTGCCTGATCCCAATTTCTGCCGGCTTTGTGCCACATCTGGGAATTCCCCACGTGCACAGGAGGGCAGGACGCTGTTAATTGGACAGTGCATGTTGTATTAATTACTGGTGGTTAATAACAACCTCCTGCCCTCAATATTTATAGAATATAAAAGCTGTCCAGGACACTGCCCTCACATCTGCTGCAACTGGCAAACACATTTTCCTTTTCCTCCSTTTCCCGAGCGTGCTGATGGCTTTCAGATTTCCAGAGGGACAACGGGGGATCTCTGGCTCATGGACACATTGCTGGTGGCTCTGGAGTGAAGGGGGAGTTGGGATTTGCACTTCAAACAGGCCTGAACTCCTCTATTCCCCCCCTTGACTGTGGTGGCATCACAGYTCTGGGATGAAAAGCCGGGATTTCGGTGTTTTTCTGACTCAGCTGTTTACAAACATTGCAGCTCCAGTTTGGGAACTTTTCCCTGTGATGTTGCAAAGAAACAAAAGCATCCCTGTATCCCTGTATCCATCAGTACTTCTAATGCCCATGAGAAGGATGCTGAGCACCAKCTCTGCAGGGGCTGGGAATGGGTGGTTTGGGCCTATGCAGGATCATGGAATTCTGGAATGGTTTGGGTTGGAAGAGACCTTTAAGCTCATCCCATCCCACCCCTGCCATGGGCAGGGACACCTTCCCCTGTCCCAGGCTGCTCCAAGCCCTGTCCAGCCTGGTTTTGGACACTGCCAGGGATCCAGGGGCAGCCACAGCTGCTCTGGGCACCCTGTGCCAGGGCCTCTTCATCCTCACAGGGAACAATTCCTTCCCAATATCCCATCCATCCCTGCCCTCTGGCAGTGGGAAGCCATTCCCTGTGTCCTGTCCCTCCATCCCTGGTCCCCAGTCCCTCTCCAGCTCTCCTGGAGCCCCTTCAGGCCCTGGCAGGGGCTCTGAGCTCTCCCTGGAGCCTTCTCCTCTCCAGGTGAGCACCCCCAGCTCTCCCAGCCTGGCTCCAGAGCAGAGGGRCTCCAATATAAGCAGAAAATGCCCTTCCCATCTGTAAGGAAGACTTGGGAGAAGAAGTGCTTCCAGGAGGGGCTAAAAGGGGGTGTTCCATGATTTAGGAGAGAGTTTCTTTCTTGTCAGGAACTTCTGAGGGCTGGGAAGTGGAATTTGGGGTGCTGCAGAAAGGCTGATGCTGCTCTGAGATCTCCAGGGGGGATTCTCAGGTAGGACCTGAAGGATTCTGGCCTGCCAAAGGATGGGAACAGAGCCAGGACAGGCTACTGAGCCCAGGAACCTCTCCTGCTGCAAAAGAGGGGCTGGGAAAGGGCCTGTCATGGGAGAACTCCACCTTCCCCCTCCTGTTCTGGAAATCAGCCAGGTGGGCTCCTGGAGTGGATTCCTGGATTCCTGGAATCCAGTGGAACACCTTAAATCAAYGTCCAGGCACTTCCTGTGTGCCCAGCACTCTGCTCCCCTCCTGGGCTGGCCTCTAAAGCTCTTGGCAAATCCCAAAGGAGTCAGCATTTCTGTGCTAACAGCAGGCTGGGGAAAGGGGCTCCAGGGATKCTGAGGTGGTGTCCTTACCCTGAATGAGCAGGGACCGTTTATGGGAGGGTTGGCACAGGGAAGAGGATGATATCAGGTGTAATACTACAGAAAATCTGGACCAGTTTTGGCCCGAGGTTGATGTGATCCTGCAGAAATCCCARGGAAATGGCAGTTCCTGGGGCAGTGCCTTCCTCCAGTGTTGATGGRTCAGAGAGCCTGAGCTGCTGAGCTCCAGGCCCAGGCTCCCAAGTGACCCCAAAGCCATGGAGCTGGGGGACAAAGGTGCAGGATCAGAGAAACACACAGCATCCTGGGCTGGATCCACAGGGATCACAGAGTCCCACTCCTGGCCCCGCACAGACCCCTCAACAATCCCACCCTGGGCATCCCTGGCAGTGCTGTCCAAGCTCTCCTGGAGCTCTGGCAGCCTCGGGGCCGTGCCCATTCCCTGGGGAGCCTGGGCAATGCCCAGCACCCTCTGGGGGAAGAACCTTTTCCCAAAATCCAACATTTCACTTGCCTCTGAAGGACTTAGCTGTCCAAAGGGTTGCTCTTCTCTAAAGCTTTTGGGAAAAACCTGCCATGGGATTTGGTTTTGTACTTGTAGGGGCGGCCCAGAATAAGTTAAGGATGGAGAATCCATAAAGGGACAGCAAAACTCCTCATTTCCCAGGAGACTGGCCAAGCTGCTCCACACACATCGCTGKGGGGTGATCCTGCTGCTCTTCCCCACTGCCCTCCCTCCCACAGCAGCTGGGCTGGAGCCCTGGGCTGTGTCAGTGACATCATCCCCCAGGAATTGCAGGCACTGAGGGTGCCCCTCGCCATCATCCTGGGCACAGGGCCAGGATCCCCTCCAGGCCATCAAAGCCTCTCTGTCCTGCCCCAGTGGGGAGGGGATGATGTCACTCTGCCCCAAAGCAGGAGCCACGGGAAAGCAGCATTTCCATGATCCCCTTGTCTCTCGGTGGAAATCTGTCTGTTCCCTGCAAACATTCTCCATGGCCATTCAGGGGTCTCACTGCCGGAGAAGTGGCCAGGAGCAGCCTCCCTGTGGGTGCCTGGCAGCACGAAGGGCACTGGGATGGGACAATCCCAKGCACYGGGGTGGGAAACAGCTCCCAGGGAAGCCSTGGGTTTCCCTGGAGTGGCACGTGCTGGGTTCAGTTTGGGATTATCAAAGAGCCATGGAATAGGATGGGTTTGAAGGGACCTTTAAAGGTCCTCTAAGTCCAACGCCTTGCAGCCAACAGGGTTTTGCTTGAAGCCTTGAGTGATCCCCTGGGAGAAGTGTAGGAAACATTTCCATTGCAAAGGGAAGGGTCCAGGTASAGCAAAAAGGCCTCTGGAAATGTAGCCCAGCCCAGGCAGTGGTGCCAGAGGCTGTGTGAGGCCCCTCCTGTGCCTTGTCCTGGCGGGAACTCCATGGCAGGAAGCTCTTGAGCTTGGAGCCCAAGATGGTGTCAGTGTTGGAGGAGGTGCTCAGATCCTTGACCACGTATCCAGACAAGCTTTGGCTGCTGGAAATGTCCAAGGATAGGTTGGATGGGGCTTGGAGCAACCTGGGGTAGTGGAAGATGTCCCTGGGCCTGGAATGAGGAGGTCTTTAAGGTCCCTTCCATCTCAAAGCATTCCAGTGCTGATCTCCCACGTTCCAGTCCCGTTTCCTGGTGAGCAGCAGGATGAGGCTCATGGGGGGGATCACGGAGCACTTTCCCCCAAYCCTGGACCTTCAGGGCTTTTCCTGTCTCAATTCCCCTTTCATCTGCTCCCCTCCCCAGCGCTTTCCCCCACACACACTTGTCACCACCCCTTCTCCCAGCTCCGAGACATCTGCTCTGCCTGTGTCCTCTGCAAACGCCGAGGGGAGGGAGAGCTCCTCGGGAGAAATGTCATGGTCCTCTCTGCCTTGAAACAATAACTTCTGGAAACATCTGAAACGCACATAATTCTCCTTTTTAAGGGCTCTATCAGAGCAGCTCCCAAATGCTTGGCTCGGGCTTCAAAGTTGGCGTTTAGCTATAAATAAATAGCTTTTCATTAAAAAAAAAAAAAAGGAGAGAAATTAGCCAAAAATACTTCGACAAGCAGAAGCTTAACCAATGCCAGATAATGGGGCAATATGGGCTTTTATTTTTATCCACATGGGTCCATGTGCTCTTTGTCTCCCACTGTAATTTATCCTTATAAATGAGGCTCATGATATTAAAATAACATTACAGCCTTTACCTACCACAGTGAAAGGCAGCCGAGCCTCATCAAGGGYTGTGAGATCCTCAGATGAAAGGGACAAGGACCTTGACCTATTGCTGATCATTAAATGCGTGCCAGGGCTTTGCTGAGCAGGGAGAATGGATTTAAAGATGAGCCTTAATTGGCCCTTAATTGGCAGATTTGTCCCTAATTGGCAGATTTGTACCCATTAGGCTGATGCTGGGGAAGGAGTCCGAAGTTCCCGCTAATGTCTGTCCTGAGGCCGAGTTTATCATCCCAGGACAACCTTTKGGGTCTCTTTTTCTTCTCAAGGTGTGGCCCCTTTGCTTCTCCCCACCCCAAGGGCTCCTCAGGATTCCTTCTCCTCCTCCTGTGTCCTTTCTTGCTGCCCATCCAGGATCCTCAATRACCACAGGGGGTTATTTATCAATTTATCAAAACGGATAAATAAATTTATCAAGGGCCTGCCATCCCTAAATGCTGATCCAAACTCCGTGGCTGGGAATTGCCCTCCCMTCCCACCCCCAGGGTCCAGGACAGCCCTCCTGGGAGCAGGAACTTCAGGGTTTCTAGCAGGAATCTCTTGGAKTTGGGTCTGTGTTCACAGAAATCAATGCTGCTGGGTCAAAAAATAGCACAGGGGGCACAAACCAATGCCCCAGAGCAATGCCCTGACTCTGCCACTGGAATTTTCCTCCCTGTGTCTTTCTGGATGTTGGGGGCTGCATTTTCCTTGTGTTCAAGGGGTTTCTTGACTCGTTGTCTGCTTCTGTGTGTGTGGCACCAGCAGCATTTGGGTTTTTCCTCTGCACACCCACTGAACGTGCTGCTGCTTTCTCCAAATCTCCTCCAGCTTGAACATCCCCCAAAGTCTTTGGAGCACTCATTTCCAACTGTTTCCAACTGTTGATTCGCAATTTTGCCCTTTCTGATGAACCTCTTCATTTTGTCCAAAATGAACCTCTGACACYTTCACTTTTATCCATCAACAGTGAGAACTCAGAATCAAATCCAGAAGGGATTTTTCACTGATGGATTTAAACTGCTGGACCCTGTTGATCACAGCAGAGGAGATGCACCTTTTGCTGGAAATGCTCCTTCTCAAGGAGCTGTGCATGCCCAGCTGAGGCATGCCCAGCCTCAGGAGACCCCACACTTTTCCCTCTCCATCTGTTACTGCTGCACAGTGCCCTGGGAGCCTCCTGTTTCCAGCTCAGCTTCTGATCTCTTCCAAACTTTTGGGAACCACGGGTATTTTAACCCTGTCCAGATGCCCACATGAAATGCATCCCCACTTTCTCCCAAGCTGGCTCCTAAGGAAGGACATCAGCAACTCCCAGCTGCAAACACAGCTTGGGATATCCATATCCAAACCAGGGAGCTGTAATGATGTTTTCTGGAAGATGGGCTCCCTGCAAACCTGCCCTGCCTAAAATAGGTGCCCTCTTTACCTTTCTTCCTCTTATTCCCCAAACTTTCGAGCATTTTGGTGCAGGAAGAGATGAGCAAGGGCTCTGTGGTGTCTCAAAGTGGCATCAAATGGTGCTTGAGAGAAGAGCCTCAGAGGATTGATCAAAAGTGTCGCCAGACAGGGGATTTCCAGTGACTCATCTGTGTCAGAAGCGCTGAAGATGTTGAGGAAAGAGGGGCCTGAGTGCACAGTGCTGGGTTTTACCTGCAGCCACCTGTTTATCACACAGGCCTGGCAGCCAGGGTAGAGTTTTATGGTTTTTCTGTGAAAAATAAAAGCGGCTTTTCATCAAGYTCACCACGGACGTGGCTGTGAAAGCCCCGGGTGCTGTGTAACACACCCGAGCAAAAGAGACTCCTGATGTCCCAGAACTCTGAGCTTGGCCCCTCCGTTAACCTCTGCATCCTGTACACCCCAAAAGAGAAAAAAACTGGGTCAAGATGGGCCAGGAAATAATCTGCATGTTCTGCTGGGCGCAGCCAGCACTTTTCACCTTCTCTTTGCCCCTCTGGCCTTCCGTTCCACAGAGAAATCRTGTTTTCTTTACCAGGAAAATTCAGTTCTCTCATCTAATTGAACTRGAGCTGCCTTTGACCGTGGCCTTCAGACCTGGGAGCCGAGGGCCACATGCTGGGGGTGCTCCCCTGGCTCCTCAGGGACTCGGGACAGACACGAGATTAGCGGCTGAGAAAGCGTCATCCCCCCGGAGTGCGCCGAGATAAGAGATAAACCCGCGCCTGCCGGGGTCTGCGCTGATAACGCGGCTGTGCGCACGGCAGTCTGCCAGCGCCACCTCCCGGGCCGGGAGGCGGGATGTGCTCATCCCAACGTCTCGGGAGTCTCCATCCCACTGCCTTGGGCATCTGCATCCCAGAGCCTTGGGAATCTCCATCCCAAAGCCGTGGGAGTCTCCATCCCACTGCCTTGGGCATCTGCATCCCAACACCTCAGGCATCTCCATCCTAAAGCCTTGGGGATCTCCATCCCACCATCCTGGGCATCTCCACTCCACTGCCCTGGACATCTCCATCCTACTGCTGTAGACATCTCCACCCCAACACCCCAACATCTCCATCCCAAAGCCATGGGCATCTCCATCCCACCACCTTGGGAATCTCCAGCCCACCAGCTTGGGAATCTCCATCCCAACACCTTGGGCATCTCCATCCTAACGCCCTGTGCATCTCCATCCCACTGCTATAGACAGCCCATCCCAACACCCCAACATCTCCATCCCACTGCCTTGGACATCTCCATCCCAAAGCCCTGGACATCTCCATCCCACTACTATAGACATGTCCATCCCAACACCCAAACATCTTCATTCCACTGCATTGGGCATCTCCATCCCACTGCAATGGGTGTCTCCATCCAATCACCATGGCCATCTCCATCCCAACACCATCAGCATTCCAATCTCACCACCATGGGCATTTCCATCCCAACACCCTGGCATCTGCATCCCACCACAATGGTCATCTCCATCCTAACACCTTTGGACTCTCCCTTCCACTGCCTTGGGCATCCCAATCCTGCCATGTCTCCATCCTTCCACCATGAGCATCCCAATCCC
>CADDXX010000687.1:238713-260526 GCA_902810485.1 Alauda arvensis
ATCCCACACCACAGCCATCCCAACCCCACTGCTGGGATCACCCCACCTCCCTGCAGTGTGCAGTTTTCCCGGCGGGTTCAGGCTCGGGGTAGGATAACAATACCTGAGGTCTGCAAAGCATTAGCAGAGGATCCTGTCAGCTCCATGAGCTCATCGGGGGAGCAGCCAGACACATTTGTTACCGGGAGAAATTCCCGCTGCCTTGACCCGCTCCCAACCTGCTCCGTCCTTATTGGGATCTATCAGCACCTTCCCGATTAATTCAGAGTCACTGCCTAATTCTTCTCCTTGACCACCTTCTCCCCGCATCCTCAGCAGCTGCTGTGGGACCTGGCATGTCAGGGAGAGAGGGAATTCTTTCCCTAAACAGTCTGTTCTCTCCTGATTCCACAGCATTATGAAATAATAGCMGTTTCCAAGAATATTTATTCTCCTTGTCATCTCGGTCACACAACCACGAGGAGATTTTGGCAAAAACTGAAGATTTATGGGGYTTTGCTTGTTTCTCTGAAGGAAAATACCCAGTGAAAGCTGAGGCCAGGCTGCTKTAGGAAACCAGGAATGTGTTGGCACAGCGAGGCTCTGCCTGCCRCTCTGGGATATGGGCAGAGCTGTTTTCCTGGGAAAACTGAGCAAAATCCCTCTCTTGGTGAAGAGACCCCAAAAGCTGCATCTCTTGCTGCCATTGAATTTGTGAGCTTGTGAACTTCTCCTGCCCACCTGGGGATGYCCCCTCTGCACGCTCTGGGRACTCCCYACAGGATTTGGGAGAGGAAGACTCKTGACTCCCTGTAGACACAGGGAAAGGAATAAAAATTGGGATCCCTCCAAATTTTTCAAAATAAAGGAGGTGCTCAAAGATCTCAGACTGCAGTGATGGCCAGATATGGAAGAAGGATGCAAAACTCACTGAGTGATGTGAAACCATGGAGAAAAATAAAAGCAAAAGGATGGAGTAAACCTGTCCAGCTGTGCTGAAATAGGGAAACTTCTCACTTTAGCCTCAAGTGTTATCCCTAAGAAACCTGCCCACGTCTGTGGGCCACAACTGATTGGGAAAAGTGCCTTTTCCATCCATGGAAACACAGCCCTACAACAACAGACACCAGCAAGGGCTTAGAGAGCCACAAAATCCTGAGGATGGTTTTGGATTCATTCCTCAGATTTTGAGTCACCCGTCTTTTTGGAGACCTCTTTTCCTCCTCACCCCTTTCCCTTCCTTCATTCCTACCTTCTGCATTTTTCCTTTCCAATTTTGACCAGGACTGAGCAAAAGGAGGGAAGGGGCAGGGGCACGTGGGGGCCCAGAGGTGAATTTTCTGATGGATTTGGCTGATGGGAAGGACGCCTTGGAAGATCCCTCAATGGCAATTTAATGGCAATTCCAAAAGTAAATTAAAGCATTTTCCAGCTYTTTTATCCATGACTCTTTGAAACGCTTTTCTGAACTCAGGGTGCTCCAGTTTGGCTTTCATGGCGGGAAAATAATTAAATCCAGGGAGAACTCTGGAAATCCAGGCCATGCTCACTGATGTCCACTTTGGGATCAGTTCTTCCAGCTACTCAGCCTCACCTGGGGCCTTGGCAAAACAACCAAATAAATAAAATTCACAGAAAATAACAATAAAGAACAAAGGAAAAACTCTCTTTTACCACAGTCCCTTCCCTGGTGGGGTTCATTTCAGAACTGGAGGCATTGGTATTTCCTTGGGGATGCCCAAGGAGGGGAAGGAGAAAGCATCTGGCTCGTGGCTCTCCAGCTTCTCCAGTCTGCCACCAAATGAACTTCCAACCAGACTTTGGGATCTCTCAGAGGGATGTGGGGAAAAGGCTTTGGGATCAGGAGCTGAGCCCTCAGCAGTTCCACCTTCCCAAGGGAAGTTGTGACTCCCTCAGTCTCAGCAAAGATCCAGCTGCTCCACGGTCTGGTTGGAAAAGTTATGGAACTCTCAAAACTGGGACTGGGATAAGTCAATTCCCCAAAATACTTGCTGGGTTTGGGGTTTCCTCTTTGGGCTGGGAAATSAGCCATAAACACCCCCACGTGTGTGCACACCAGGAATTCATTAATATACATAAATATATCTATCTATATATATCTCTGTATCACATCTGTGTGTGTAATTCCTGGTTCTGGAACTGCACCTGAAGAGAGATCCTACTCATCACCACCCTCAAAAACAGTCCATCTCTCCCCAGAGCAGGGAAAGCAGACAGGGATGCAGGAGCCATCTGGCTGCAGGCCGGGATGGTGCAGCAGGAAAGCAAGGGCAGATCCCGATGGACTTGGAGATCARAGCTGCCTCCTGAGACCCTACACGGGTCCAGTGGTGTGGAAAATCCACCTGTGCGGGGCCACTCCTGCCTCGCTCCRCTCAGCAGCCTCACGGAGCACCCYGAGCTCYCCCTGTCCCGGTGCTCTCCAGGTGCCTCTGGATTTCAAAAGGAGGTTATGACTTCACATGCAGCACTTTCATCCACATCTGACCTCCAGATAGGAATCAGCAGGCTTTGGGATASAAAGAATTAAATTCAAACTCTACTGGGAATTTAGCTCTTTTTCTCTGAAAAACCCTCGCCAAAACGATTCTCTGGCAGAGAGCGAACTCCTGTGCAAAACACATGTTTGGTGTGAAAGGATTTTTGGCARCTCAGGGTGGATTTGGAAGGCTGTGCTCTCCTTCATTCTTTCCTCATGGAAAGAGGAACAGGTCCAAGCCTGAGCTCTTGAGCAGCTGCCTTTGGAGTTACAACAGGGAATGTTCCTGACAGGGAGAAGCCATCTGGGCTAAGGGATCCTGAGGGCTGCAGGCAGGAATGGAGGGAAAAGGGTTCGGAGCAGGGACCTGGGCTGGGGTAAAGGAACACCTGAGGTCAGTGTGAGCTCCTGCAGCTCTCCCAGGAGACCTCACAGTTATCCATGAAGAACAGAAGGTATTCAACACATTGGAGAAAGCTGGGAAGTGGAGAGAGCATCCCACCAGGAGTAAAGCCTGGGTTAGAAGCAAAAAGCAAGAGTTCATTTGAGGATGCTCCTGAAGCAATATGTTGTATTTYGGATTCCCAAACCTGCAGAATTTTGCTCGATGGGATTGGGTAACACCACATTTTTTGAGGATTTTGTGTTATCTYGCCCTGGAGCTCCAGGCCTGAGCCCAGGAATGCTCTCTGGCCAGCGGCTGAGATCAGGGGTGCTGGGATCCTCAGGATCTCAGCTGTGAGCTCCCAGGAATCCTCCTGAATACAGCACATAGCAAAAACMCAAAAATTGAATTAATTGGAAGATAAATGATTGAGCTGCCTGGAACCAGCTGCAGACACAGGGCTGGCTTCCAAAGTCAGCACTTTCCCCAGCCTCTACTTCAGGCTATTTTTATTTTGTGATGGCACAAATCAAGCCTTTTGTTTTTTCCTGRTCACAAAGACAACATGAATGGATGGGGTGAGGTCCAAGAAAGTGAGAGAAAGAAACTGTGGAAGGAAAAACCCCCTTGAAGAGCAGAGGAGCTGCAGGAGCTGAGCTCAGCACTGACCTGGAGCACGTAGCTCACCCTTCCTTTGCCTAATTTAGACCCAGCTTAGGTGGATTCGGGGGAATATTTGGGTCCCTAATTAAGAGCAATTATGTGAAAGGAAGTGCAGGCATAGTGAAAATGGATCAGAAAAGAATTAACTCATTAATAGGGGTGTTCACAGCACAGCCTGGATGCTATTTTAGTTCCTGCCTGGGCTGGAATGAAGCCAGGGTCACTCAATGGGGTGTGCTGGGCAGGGAGCAGACGGTCCCAGTGCACCTCCAGTGCTGATGTCACTGCTCCTGTCACATTCCCAGGTCATTTTTCCATGTGGATTCAGTTCAACCTCCTGTCCTCAGGCCCTSCAGTGAGCATAAAAATCACCTTCCTATAGAAAATCTTGGTTCAAAAAGGGGGGAAAGCCCAATCTTGGGACGATTCATCAGCCACAGGCTGGGGTGCATTGGTGGGGTGCTGGGGGATCCATGCTGGAATAAATCCTAGAGCATCACTGCTCCTTAAGCAATTCCTGATTTGCTGGCTGTTCCTCTCTGAGCTGACCTCAGAGCACAGATAATCCTGCAGGACTCTGGAGCTTTCCAGCCTGAGCATTCCCGTGTAATCAGCTTTGGCATCTCCGATGGGTTTCTTCCCTCCTGGCTTCTCCTTTGGGCTCGGACAGAGCAGGGTCAGACCAGGCTTGGAGCAGAGGGGTGCAGACACCCCTCACTTCAGAGCACAGAAYTATACCAGCAGTGGCCAGAGGTCACATCCTGCTGTCTTCTGGAGGATCACTCCGTTTCCCTGGATCCACAGAAACTTGGCTCTGCCCGTTCCCCGCAGCAGCGAGGCTGCACTGAGCAACATCCTGGATTAGTTACGAGCTCTTCAGATGAGCTCCAGCTCATATTTCATCTGCTCCCCCCAAGCCCGGAGATCCCAGCCTGTCACACTCACTGGAGGCTGCAGCCCCACATGTTTTATTCATTTTCTGTCCCTGCTCCTCACCAAGCACCTGCAGCACATTTCAGCTGGGCCCGGATCAGCGGGGCTTCATCGGGGCTGACACTTTCTCCCTGCCTCGGATGATGGAGCTGCGTTTCATCCCTGCACTCCCAGCCTGGAACACTGCCTGCAGATCAGCACCTTGGCAGGAAGCAGGCTCCCAAAAGCTCAGGAGTGAGGTGGGGAGAGAAGGATTGAGGAGATTGCACAGCCCAGAGCCCCCGTGAGGGACACTGAGTTATTTTAGCCTTGCAGRACCCAGAGGGGAGCAGAGTCCTGCCTTATCCACATGGGAATGGAGCTTTTCCACAGCCTCCAACAGCGATTCTCCAATCTCTAGGGAGCAGACAGCCTCTCTATTATCTTGATTTGACCAGGAGCTGATATTGGAGCAAAGGTTCAAAGCTCTTTGCCTCAGCCTTTCCCTCTTCCTGACTCTGCTGTCCAATGAATATTCATCGGATGCAGAAAAGCTTCACCAGGAGAGGCAGGGAAGTTGTTTCCCCTGCAAAGCTCAGCAGCTCAGCCTTGGAAATAAGGGAGGAATAAATCCCTCTTTGCTCTGAATCAGGCACAGCTGAGGTTGAAGTGTTACTTGCCAAGCTTAAATAACTGAGAAAAGTATTTGGGAATGGGRTGCAGTGCCAGGACATCTTGGGAAGACCAGGATCCCTGGATCACTGGGGCCTAAAGTGGCCCATGAGCACCACATGGATTTTTGGCCATTTTTGCCCTGCCCCAGCAKCTCACTTAGACCCCACATCTGTCCTGCCAGCCTTCCCTGGGGCCAGCAATTCCCAAATCCCCCCAAGTCCCAGGGTTTTATTCCTCTCCATGACCACATTTCGTGCTGTGCTACCCCTTCCTTGCTGCCYCTGCACCCCAGGAGCCTTCCTGACATTGTTCTGCTTTTCATTATCCACAAACATCTTTTTTCCCCAAGTCTTTCATCACTTGTCTTCCATTTCTTCCTGATATTCCTGGCACGTGCCATAAAAATTCTGGTTAAATATTCATGAGGAAAGGCTGATCTGGGATCGTGGAGATGCCACTGATGAGATGACTTGCCATGTAATTAAAAGATACTGCCAAGAATGTTGTGAGGAGCTCTTTAAGAGGGGCCTGGGAGATGCAAAATCTGATTTCCAAAGCTCTTCCTATTTGAGGTGACAGCAGTTCCTTGTTAAACAGCAGGAAAAGGTGGCCCCAGGAGAGAAGAGTCGATGGCAAAGCAGAGACAGGAATTTATTCAGTGATAACGCAGAAGCGAGCTTGGAAACATTAAAATGACACTTTCCTTTGGAGGGGAAAGCTGATTTAATCCCAAGAATTACAACATTCCACAGGCTAAGGGCTTTATCTTGGCAATAGGACCGAGGGGTGCAGGGGGTTGTGTCCCCAGCTCAGGAGCTTCCGTGGATTTTTCATGAAGGATCATTTCCTTCACCATTTTCAGCCCTCTGTGGCGACTTTTGCAAGTGCTTCCTGCTCCTTGCTGGGGAAAGTTAAGAATGGAAGGGGAGAAAACTCTGGAATAATCTTTTTGGATATCAGTCCCACCAATTGTCCAGCACCTGGAGAGAAAATGCTGCTGACACAAAATTTCATATTCCCTTCCAGGCAGGAAAGGGCCATTCCAGGGAAAAAGCTCCACTTTGGCATTGTCCAACAGTGCCTTGATGTCTTTTCTAAGGCTGCCAGGAAAAATGATCTGTTGGCTGAGGAGAGCAGGGCACAGATTTATCCATGGCAGGAATTCACTCATGGCAGGGATTTATCCATGGCAGGAATTTACCCATGGCAGGAATTTATTATCCATGGCCAGGATTTGTCCATGGCAGGGATTTATCCATGGCAGGGATTTATCCATGGCAGGGATTTATCCATGGCCAGGATTTATTCATGGCAAGGATTTATCCAGTGCAGGAATTTACTGATGGCAAGGATTTTTCCATGGCCAGGATTTGTCCATGGCAGGGATTTATCCATGGCAAAGATTCGTCCATGGTGAGTTTTATCCATTGTAGGGATTTATGCTTGGCAAGAATATGTCCCTAGCAGGGATTTATCCATGGCCAGGATTTACCCATGGCCAGGATTTGTCCATGGCAGGGATTTACCCATGGCAGGGATTTGCTCATGCCAAGGATTATCCGTGCTCTGGCACAGAGGAACGATGAAAGACCAAAATATTTTCCTTTCCACTTTGGCCACCCACCATCCCAAATTCCAAACTAATGGGGCGATAAGGCCAGGGGAGGAGCTGCTCCCATCCCTTTTCCAGCTGGGATGGCACAGCACAGGTATTGGTGGGAATGGGTGGATTTTCAAGGAGGAGTGGAGTGGGAAGAGCCTTCCTTCCATCCCTTCCCTCCTCCCTCCTCAGGAGCGTGCCCATGCACACACGACATTCCCGTGTGTGGCTCCAGTGGGTTTTCCAGATTCAGTGGGTTTCCAGATTCAGTGGGTTTCCATGCTCAGTGGGTTTTCCAGGCTCAGTGGGTTTCCAGGCTCAGTGGGTTTCCAGGCTCGGTGGGTGTTGTAATTCCCCAAGAAACTGCTTCCCCCTTACCCCAGGATATCCCCCTCTCCTTTACCCCTTTCCCCTATCCCATTGGCCCTGGGCCAGACAGCCCACCAGAGATAAGACCTATATAAGATCCTGTATTTCCTTGACTCTTCCTCTCTTTCCGCGTGGACCCTCACAAATAAAGACCTTCAAACGGAAGGAGCTTCTTCTGGTAATCCTGGTCCTATCCCTGAGATATCTCCCCCCTGAGCTCCATGGGGAATCTGAGCTAGCCTTGAGTCTTTGGGGGGCTGCAGGGGGGGAATAATCTCAGGTGGGTTTCCCAGGTTCAGTGGGTTTCCAGGCTCGGTGGGTTTCCAGGTTCAGTGGGTTTCCAGGCTCAGTGGGTTTCCAGGCTCAGTGGGTTTCCAGGCTCAGTGGGTTTCCATGTTCAGTGGATTTTTCAGACTCGGTGGGTTTCCCATATTCAGTGGTTTCCAGGCTCAGTGAGTTTCCAGGTTTGGTGGGTTTCCAGGTTCAGTGGGTTTCCAGGTTCCATGGGATGCTGCCCAGGAGGGCCCTGAGGGAGCAGCTCCCTCCTCCCGCTGCTCCCGGCCCTTCCCTCCCCATCCCTGCCCTTTCCTGCCATTGTCCCGCCGGCCCCGGGCAGATGAAATCCCAAAAAAGGCCTTTCCTCTGCCCCATCCCGGCGCTGTTCTCCAAAGCCTGGGGCAGGAGGGGATCGGGAGCAGCCCCGGAGCTCGGGGCTGGATGGAGAATTCCTGCCGGTCCCTGCAGCACCGAGCCCGCATTGGGCACACGCGGGATGTGCTTTTCCAAATGTTATGGGTTAATAATGTCAGGGTTGTCAGGGACCCTTTTTCTTTAGGGCTTTTTCCTTTCTTTTTGTCTTTATTTTATTCTAATTTTTTCCTTTTTTTTCCCTTCCCTATTTTTTCCCAATCATATTTTCTTTTTTTTTCATTTTCTTCCTTATTTTCCTACTTTGTTCTATTTTTATTTATTTTCCTCTTATTATATTTTTTTCTATTTATTTTCTTCCCACTTTTCTATTTATTTTTTCTAATTTTTTTTCTATTTTTCTCATTTTCCTTTTTTTCTGTCCATTTTGATTCCTATTTTCTTTTTATTTTTCCTTTCTTCTTTTCCCTTTCCTCTTCTTTTTTCTACCTTTCCTTTGTCTTTATTGCTTTCTTTCTTTTCTATTTCTGTTTTTTCTTTCTGTTCTTCCCTTCCAATATTTTAATTTCTATCTTTTTTTTTCTATTTGTTTTCTTTCTCCTATTTTTTTCCTATCTTATCTTGTTTGGTTTTTGTTTTTTTAACCCCCCTGGGTGTTTTTTTCCCTCTCCCACTTCCCCCCACCCCCTTTTTTCCTGCTATAAAACGTGATCCCACCTTTCACAGCCCCCCTGGGAGCCCTTTGCCCTGCAGAGGCCTTTGATGGGGATGGTGCTGCAGGTTTGTGGTGACTTGGAGAGGGGATTTTACATCCAGCAGGATTTTCCTCTGGAAAACACCTCCCTAAAGGGCTGTGGTTTGTATCAGTGGGGTGGGGAAACAGAGTTTTGGTTTCCAAGGCTTTGGGATCACACAGGCAGAGGGGTGAGGAGTTTATTTATAAATAAATAAATGTTTCCCATTGGTGTTGGATGGGATGATGGAATGGCGTTTCCAGWGATGCATAAATTAAAAATAAAAAATCACTTTCCACCCTAAARCAGGAGGCAGGTGAAGGTTGTTTTCCCTGTTCCTCCTGAGATGAATCTCCTGTGCCACACCACAATCCAGGGAAGGGCAATTTCCCTCCAGAAATGATGGAAAACAAACCCCAAATTCAAAACAGTCCCAMCCCAGGACCCCCAGACTCCACTTTAGAACCATTTCTTCCACCCTCTCTGCAGGCAGGGAGTGGTGCTGGAAAGTTTTCATTCCCAGAGCCTGGAGCTGGGATGTGGAACAGAAAAATGTCCCARTTCCAAGGGTCTGGAATGCCAAGGGTCTGTCCCTGGTGTCACCTGGCCCCAGCAGGGATGAGCTCTTGGCTGTCCTCGAGCAAAGGGATTGGGGCTGGCCCTGCCATTCCTCCCCAGATCACTCCCCAAAATCCCTGGATCTCCCCACAGGTGGCAGTGGGAGGAGTTTAGCTTGGATAAATTAGATTAGGAAGGGAAAACGGACTCCTGCTCTGTTCTGATTGAGCTGATGAGCCAAAACCTCCCTCTCTTCCCTGTGTCCTGCCTCGCCATCCTCTCGTCCTTCTGAGGGACACCAGAGCTCCTCCAGCCCCATCCYGCCCCTCCGTGGGTCCTGCTGATCTCCACAGGGCACTTGGAGCATCCCCACCTCAGGGGATCATTTATCCCCCCCMAAAAAAAGCCTTGCAGAAAACCCTGGATGCATCACTCTGCCAAGGGGCTCTGTGGTACAAACCCTGCTGGGAATTACAATTCCAGCCCCAGGGGAAAGCCCAGCATTTGTCACAGCCTTGCAGTGGGGAAAAGATCACAACCAAAGCTGCTTTTTGTGAAGGAAAGGGTAATTTTTTTTTCCTTTGGAATCATCAAACTGCTTCCGATGCAGTTGATCTTTAGGGCTGCTCTTGCTGTGTGCAGTGTGTGCTGAGCAGGGTATGGAGAGCATCTTCCTCAAGGAACTCCAAATTTTTCCCCAAAAATGGAAAAGTTTTGCCTTCTCCAGTACCTGTCCAAATCCATGGGACTTCTACAACCAGGGAAATTTCCTTTCCCACAGACAAAGCATCCAACCTCCCCCTCTGGCTGCCACAYGAACCCCAATGCACCCAGCCCGTGGGTAAATCCCAACATCCCATACTCCCTGGGGCACTCCCAGGCCCAGACAGCCCTCCCCAGGTTAATCTTTCCAAGGGGTAAGCTGATATTCCTGCAGAAAAGGCACATCTGCAGGGAAAATGCCAGGAGTGTGGGTGAGTTATGGTCCCACAGCACCGATCACTTGAGCCCTAATGCTACAAGCACCTTCAGGTTTTCCTGACTGAAGTTSCTGCTAATTGCTTCCATATGATTCCTTTTCCCTTTATTTCTTTATTCAYCCCTATCACTCCCTTGTTCGTCCTGCCACGTTCAGTGTTTGAAAAAGGAATGAGCAGGGAAATGAGTTTATTTCCTAATAATTGCTGATATTATTTAATAATTATTTTGTCTGAGTCAGGGTTGATGCTCATTCACAGCTGGCTTTTTGCATGGAGTTGTTCTCACATGGAAAGGGGCTGCTCTCAACCTAAGCCAAGGGAAATAAAAAATTCCATTGAATCCTTGAATGGTTTGGGTTGGAAGGAACCTCATAAACCATCATGTTCCAGCCTAACTTCAGGGACACATCCCACTGTCCCAGGCTGCTCCAAGTCCCATCCAACCTGGCCTTGGGCACTGCCAGGGATCCAGGGGCAGCCACAGCTGCTCTGGGCACCCTGTGCCAGGGCCTCACCTCGCTCACAGGGAACAATTCCTTCCCAATATCCCATCCAGCCCTGCCCTCTGGCAGTGGGAAACCATTCCCTGTGTCCTGTCCCTCCATCCCTTGTCCCCAGTCCCTCTCCAGCTCTCCTGGAGCCCCTTTAGGCCCTGCCAGGGGCTCTGAGCTCTCCCTGGAGCCTTCTCCTCTCCAGGTGAACACCCCCAGCTCTCCCAGCCTGGCTCCAGAGCGGAGGAGCTCCAGCCCTGGAGCAGCTCCATGGGCTGCTCTGGACTGGCTCCAGCAGCTCCAGGTCCTGCTGGGTTCCTCTGAGCTGGAGGCAGCTCTGCAGGTGGGGTCTCACCTGAGCAGAGTTGAGGGGGATAAATGCAGGAATCCATGGACTGAAGTCCCACCCAGCTCCATCCCTTTGGCAGAACCTCTCTTTAGCCCCTCTTGGTGCCTTCCAGCTCGGTTTTCCCTCAAAGCTGTCTCTTTTCCCCCCAAGGTGATTCCATGCTCTTTATCTGCCTCTGCAGCTCCAGCTGGGCTGTTCCTGCCCCCAGGAGTCCTCCGTGTAACTGGAAACAGGGACAAAAATGCCCCAGTGAGAGGGAAAAGAAAGATTTTGAGGGAGGAAACCTTGTGGATCATGTGAAGAAAGAGGAAGATCCCTGGAGGATTTGTAATAATTTCTAATCCACAGAAGTGTCTCCAAAGCCACAATGATTCCCGAAYGTGTGGGCAGGGACAGGGTACCAGGCACTGGTATTTCCCCTCTCAACACCCAGATCTGATTCATTGTGGCATCAGATCTGAGTAAAATCCCATGGAAATCAAACTTGGACCATTAAACCTTGGCACCCTCAAACCATCTGAATATCAACACAAAYTCCMCCAAAGAGACAATTTTGCAYYCAGGGTTTCCCACAYCCATCCATGTCTGTCCCAGCAGAGCCCTGATCCTGCCTTTCTGTCCTTTCAAACAGCAGGATAAGAATGAAAAGTCCCCAGAAAATCCCTTTTTGAAGGTTTTTTTTCTTTCCTGGGAATGCAGGAGTGAAGCTGTGCTGGTCCTTGCAGCTTCCCCCACGGAGCTGGGGTAACTCTGAGCTGGGGCTGCTCCTGGGAAATCCCTGCACTACCCAGCTGTAAAATGGGGATATCACGTTGCAAATTAGAAAAAARAGAAAAGGTTTTTTAAGGCAAACAGGGCCTCGTTAAGGGTTCTGGAGAGGTCTGAGTTCAACCTCCCCAGCACAGCCCGAGGGGGAGGCRGGAGGGCAGAGCCCTGAAATAAAGCAGGAGGTGCTGGGTGAGGGGTCTCGGATTTCCAGCGGGGCTTTTAACAGCCAGGGCTCGGGGCTTTCCCCAAAGCAGCCAAATTAATCAGGCTAATGAAGAACCCCGGGCTGCTGGAGGCTTTGGCTGTGCATCACCCCTTAATTAGGGCTAAATCCCTGATTCTGAGGGGCAGCTCCTCCGTCTGGAACATGATTAACCTCAGTGCTGGTGTGGGGGAGAACAAAACACAGCCCAGAGGATGGGGTGAGGGGGGTTTGGCTCAGGCTGGAGTTCAGCTCAGGTCAGGCTGCACTGGGGACTGGGCTGGGTCTGATATCCACCCCCTCCAGGCAGAGCCAGGACAGGTAAAAGCATTTGGGAGATGCCCAGGGATGTTGGAATCAGCAACATCTGCATTTGAGGGATAAATAAACTGGCTGTTAACAGCAAAACAGGATGGATTGATCCGAAACCACACAAAATCTGGATGAGTTACAAAATCTGGATGAGTTAATTAATTCTGAGTCTTTGTTGTGTCAAAGTGCTTTCCCCTGGTAGAGAGGGTGATTGTGTGTCCCATGGGAATGCTGATCTTTGGAGGGAAAGTTGGGGTGGGAAGTGCAAAAGGCACTTGGGAACTGAGGCAGTGAATTTACCATGGTTTGATATAAACCAAAGCCATTCCATCATGAGGTGTWTTTGGCACCAGGGCTGGTTTTTCCTCCACCTGTGCCTGTGTGGCCTTGAGCTGCAGTTCTGTCCCCAGGGGTGGCTCAGYGGGGATGTCTCTGTAGGTAACTATTTATATCTAATCATTATATATAAACTATATACTCATGTATTTGTGCCCTCATCAGTGTGCAAAGTACTCACATCTTAATGGAGGAAAACAAACACAAGAGTGAATTCTTTTCTCCAGAGGGAAATTCATTTCACCCAAGGGAAGGAGTTACCTGAGGCCAGAACTGCTCATCCCAATGTTCCCCTTCTGATCCAAGAGTGGATTGGGACCAGCTGCATCACTGAGCTCCTCCTGTCCCTCACTGCAAGCTGAGGAGAGCTGCCCTTGGTTTAGGCCAGGCTTATCTGCTGGCCTAACCATCAAGGGCTGCMTTGCAGGAATGAGTTGGACTCCATAATTAGCCAGGAGGAAGTTTTACCCCGACCAGTCAACCTCAGCAGAGAGGGAATTCATTAAACAGCTCTGGTTTGCCAAGCACAAGGCTGATTTTGAAAGTCAAAGAAGGTTTTTGTTTTTAATTGCATTTTCTTTAGTGGTTTTGCCAGGAAAAAAACCAAGCATGTCCTTTCCAGCAGAGRCAGGCACTCAGCCTCCCCAGATTTTGCTTCTTGGCTCTAAATCCRAGAGATTTAGTGATTCCCATGTGACACAGTGACATCCAGAGCAGGGAATGGGGAAGCTGGGACTGATGCTGAGCATTGTGCCCAGGGAGGTTTGCAGGGAAGGCAGAACCCTCTGTCTGCAAAGCAGACAACACAAAGTGKGATTGTTTTGGACTCTCCTGCTCCTTCACACGGCTTCCAGACCCCTTTCCAAGGCAGGCTTGGCACAGGTGACTGGGACCAGGTGGCTGCAAGGCCTGAGCTTCCATTCCCCAGCACAGCTCAGCAGTGCCCTGCTCTGGGGGCTGCTTCCCCACCTGCCTCATCCCAAACCTGCTCCCAGGAGCTGGTTTATCATATCATGGAATGCTTTGGGTTGGAACAGACATTAAAGCCCACCTCATTCCCATGGACAGGGACACCTTCCACTATCCCAGGCTGCTCCAAGCTCCATCCATCCTGGCCTTGGACACTTCCATGGAGCTTCATTCCATGTCCCAGGTGCTGGGGGTGGGTRTGTGCCCTCTCCTCCTGCTTCTGCATCCTGCTCATTCCCAGACAGCTCTGCCTGAATTCCCATAGCAGCTGAACAAAGCAAACCCCACCATCATCATCCTCACTGAGCTGCAGAAGTTCTCTGTCCCTGAAGCTCCACCAGGAAATTCCTTTGGCTCCAGGGATGGAGCCTGTGTGCCAGGAGCTGCAGGGCTGCAGAACCAGGGCTGCCTCTTCCTCTGCAGGGATTTATCCATCCMAGAGCCACTGGAAATCCAGTTCCTTGGGGAGGCTGAAGGCAGCCAGCTGATCCAAAAGCAGCAACACCTTCCTGACTGATGGCTTGGCCCTACCTGACACTGGGGGCTCTCCAGGGGGGTCTGTGGGGCTTTCAGAGCCAGCAGGATTCCCCTCTTTCCTCCTGGATGCTCCACTTGCTGCTGCTYTGTGTTTCCAGTTCCAGCTCCAGGAATAAACCCAACCAGAAACTGGGAAAAATTCATTTCATGTTCCTGCAAGTCACTCTGCTGCTTTTCCTCCCCAGATCAATTCTCTTGGAGAGCTCTAAAGCTGGTGGTGGCTTCCTCAGGGAGGYTTTTTCAACAGGGAGCAAAGTTACCTTGGAAGATCCAAAGATCTCAGGCTCTCCTGGACACATTGGGGCAGAGGAGGCAGAAATCGAGGGGATCTGGGGGTTTGGCCTCAGGACYTCCATTAAATCTTTCCTTGGGGGCTGACCTCGGTTGCAGGGGACATTTTCCAGCCCCTCCATCCCTTTTGGGAAGCGCCATGGGGGATAAATCATGCAGTGCTGGGCAGGAGGTCGGGTCAGGTCACCCTGCAGGACCTTCAGGGATCTGTGTCCCTGGGCAGCTCCGGCTGGAGCTGAGCCAAAGGCAACGAGAGGACCCCGGCCCACCCTCAGTGTGGGATTTCCCCAGGCACAGGAGACTTTGGAGCACACCCAGGGATTCTGGGAGCTTGAGGTCACACCAGAGCACCTCAGGATCCAGGGGCCAAAATGAGCCAGGGGGACAMCAGGGCCTCCTTTGGGGGATGAGCCTCATCCTTGGGGTCATCACTCCTTCAGCCCGGTGTTAACACCTTGTAAACACCTCAAAATCCCATTTTTTAATCCATTCCTGGAGAAAAGCCCAGCTGAATATTCCCATCATGCARGGAAGGAGAAGTGTGAGAGCTGCAGACAGGCCCTGGCTGGGAGCACCAGGACTGGGCTTCTCACAGCAGGAAACAACCCCAAACCTCTCAGCTGAGCCCAGCAGGGRAAAAAAACCAAAAAACCCCYTCTAATATTTCATTAACTCCCTTCCCTTTTGCTTTTTTACCTTGGAAAGATAAAAGAGATGCATCAGTGCCCAGGGCAAGCCCAAAACCCTCCAGCCCCGGGGCAGGGAGAGCCCAGCCCTGTCTGAGGCAGCCCCAAAGGGGATTTGGGATTTATTTCCTGATGGGTTTCTAATGCCAGCTGTTATCCATGCAGGCTGAGGAGCCAGCATGCCTCTGCATGCCTTCATCCCATCACCTGCAATTCCCAACCTTCTTCTCCAGATGGAGAAACTGAGGCACCCTGCTCCAGCTATTTCCAGGTGGATACAGAGGTCAGGCCCCTGATGGGGCTTTTCCTGATGAGGATGTGCATTAATTTAGGAATGTAATGCTTGACTTGGATGGCAAGTGCTCCCATTCCCTCCTCCCAGCTTCCTGGGAGAGCCAGCCCAGGTCTCAACATCAGCATCACGATCCTGGGGCTTTGGGAATGCTCCCCTTGGAGAAAACAGCTCCCCCCTGCCCATGGGAATGCTGGAAAGTCTTCATTTTCAATGCAGAAAGGAAATAAAAGTACAAAATTGTGTCTTGAAAAAATAGCCACGCTGATCCATCTTGTTCTGGGACAAGGGTGAGATGGAAGACCAACCTTGGAACACCTGCCTTGGAACACCTGCCCTGGAACACCTGCCTTTATCTGAGGGGATTGAAATGAGTCTGTTTAGACAGGGATGCACAAATGTGATGTGGGAATGAGGGAAAATCTTGGATGGTTTAATTCCCTGCACCTCAGGATTTGTCCAAAGGGGAACCCAGAAAACTCCCCTGCGTCCCAGGGCAATGAAAAGAGTGGGAATCCATTAAAAATCTCGAAACAAACTTGGCCAAATCAGTGCCCAGGATTAAAAAAATGATTATATGAAATCATTTGCTGAGTGTGGCTGTGCTGTACCCGATCCCAAATGTGGGGTTTGGCTGTAAGGGTTTTGCCACGGGAATATGGATGGATATTTTATTCCCTTTGGAGYGTAACTGGAATGGCTTCACCTCACTTATCAGGGGTGCTGGTAGCAAAAGGTTTTAGGGTCTTGGAGCAGCTCATCCCTGAACCCCACACACTGAAGCCCCATAACCCAATTCCCATCTTCAGAGTCACAGGGGATGCAAAAAAAGAGGAGGAAAAGCAGGGTTTGGCTCTTGAGGCTCGTTCCTGGCATCTCCAAGGAGAGGGATTGGGGATGAGGACAGGGATTGGGGCTGAGGTTCTCCATGTGAAGGGCTGCACTGCCATCTCCCGGCCTGCCTGCACAGCCCCGCCTGCAGCTCCAACCCGTCCCCATCACCGCGGAATTATCCAGGTGGATTTTAATGCTGGGAAAAACAGTGAAATATTTTTGTTGAACAACATTTTAACAATCATTTAATTTTAAATCTCGCTCGCCTTCTTTTCCCTCTAAGGATTTAATCACTGGGAAAATCTCCAGCCTGGGCATTTTGCTCCATCACAGGTGTGGGTGCTCACAGAGATCGTGGGGTGCAGGGATCCTCCATCAGGCTGCTCCCAGCCCTTTCTGCACCCCCCAAATCTTAGGAAAAAGTATCACTTTCTAGGAAAATTGCAATTTTTTTCTGATTCTTCTTTTTGTTTTTTTCCTGCGTGCAGAAAGTCCCTGGTGGGGGCTGTGTGYTGATCTCCTCTGGTGCCATGACCTCCAAATCCAGGTGTCCCTCAGGGTTGTCCACCCCACCCAGACGACCTCTGCTCCAAACGGGTCTGGATGGGGTCCCAAAAGCTTTGGGATCATCCAGGCACTGCCGGGGCTGCAGCATCCCGGGATACCCATGAGATGGCACTGGAGCTGCAGCCTTGGTGCCAGCAAAAATCCACTACGGGGACTTGCTCACAAAAAATTTCCTGTACTCCACTGTCTGACACAGGGCTGGGGGGTTTCTCATCTTCCTGGGAACCCGAGTGAGGCGTGGAGCAGCTCCTGAAGGCAGAGGATGTTGGAAATCCCAGGAATTGGRGCATGGGGAATGCAGCAGGTCAGAGCTGCCGGGAGTTCTTTGCACACTTGGTTTATTCCTGGCCATGGAACTGATGCAGGAACTGCCAGGCTGAGCCAGAAATCCCCAAACTGCCCCAAAAAGGGTGCTCAGGTTGGGCTGTTTTAGTGTGAATTAATGCCTGTATTTATAATAGTTCCTTTCATCCCATTCCAGGGCCCCTCTATTCCCTGCAGGTGTCCCAGCATTTATTCCTGCCTGGTTCCAGTCCCCAGCCTCCTGCTGTGGACACAGCTGGGATCCCATAGATGTCCCAAAATGCTCTGCTGGCACCTTGGAATCTCCTGAGCTTCTTTTGGGGCAGGATCTGAGATGGTGCTGTGACCCTGCAGGCTRTGCTGTGAACATCCCATCCCTCAGGGTGGCTTTGGGCTTCACCTGCAGCAYCCAGACCCTGCTCTGAGGCAAATCCTTGGAAATGGAGAGGTCGGATCRTCTCCATGACGTGGGGTGAGCACAGATTTTTGGAGGGATGGACAGGTCAGCACAGACCCCTGGGAATGGCTCTTTGTAAAGTCAGGACTTGCAGATTGTTAAAAACACCCCATGACCTTCCCCAGAGCTCATTTAACTCCCTCCTGTCCTTCCCAAGGGGCTGGGACCAATGCCCTGGGGGGTGACACAGGTGTCCCTGCCATGGCACAGTCCCCCTGGCTGTGCTCCACAGGTGCCTTGGTGCTTCCCACGGCACCAAATCCCAGARCTGAGTTGGAAGGGACCTCAAAGCTCTCCCTGTTCCACTCCATAACASGGACACCTCCCACTATCCCAGTTTGCTCCAAGCCCCATCCAACCTGGCCTTGGACACTTCCAGGGATGGGGCAGCCCCAGCCTCTCTGGATAACYGGTGCCAGAGCCTCCCCACCCTACATCCATGGGGTTATTTCCCTCAAAATGCACCACAGGGACTTTGGGGAAGAGGTTTGGCACCCCGGGGTATTAAATTTACCAAGCCCTGAGTCCCAGCCCAGCTCACATTTCCCAATTCCATCACCTCCCCATCTCTAATCCAAAGGTTACTGCTCATGGATCCTGGGAATCTGTTGGGGACAAGGAGAGCTTTTCCAGGTGTTCAGGGCACAGGGATCACCRTGGAAAAGCCTCCCCCAAAGCCAGGGATTCCTGTACCCTCCCATTCCCTGCTCTGCATTCCTGCGCACACTCAGGCACGGGAGCAGTGATGGGATTAAGGGGTGTTTTCCCACTGGAACCGAACAAATAATGGGAAAAAAAAAACCCCAATATTGGCACCAAAACACACACATTGACTTCAAATTCCCTGGAAAACCCCAGCAGGGAATAGCAGGAACCCCTSCAGGGACAGACCCCAGGAGATGCTGCCTGTGGGGAGCTCTGCTCTGCACTCAGCAGCTCCAAGGTTTCCCACTCGCTGCTGTATTCCCAAAGGAAAGCGGATGGAATTCTGTCCAGGCCCCTCCTCTGTGCCCTGCCAATGCAAGGAAACTGAAATAAAGACATGAGATGCAAACAGGAGCCAGGGATTTGGTTTTTTCTTCCCCAAATCCTCCTTTCATCCCTGTGTTTGACTCCTGGAATGTTTCCAGGCTGTCTGTTCCATTCATGGGCATAAATACATAAAATAAATATATTTAACAAATGCACATAATAAATACATGATAACACATGTAATAAATGCATGATAATTATATGTAATATAAATACATACAATAAACACATATAAATACATATAAATATATATAAATACATATAAGTACATATAATAAACACATATAATAATATGTACAACAAATGCAGAATAGCACATAATAAATACATATAAGAGATGTAATACAGATAATAAATTCATCTAAAACATTGAATATGTGCATGTGCTAAATACAAAATAATAGATAATAAATCAATATGGTGAATTAATATAATAAATATAATACATGTAAAAATATTTATCATACAGATAGTAAATACATCTAATAAATACATAATAATACATATGATAAATATATCATGGAGATATTTGGGGCATAAATACATCACAGTTTTAACTATACATACACACACTATGTATTTTTATAAATATATATGTTACAAAGAGATACATCCAGGCAGCTCCACAAATGGAAACTCATCAAGCTCTATCTTGCAGATAATGATTTCTATTCTTATTTTTCTTTATCAAGCTCAGGGAAAACAATTAAAACTTCTCCCAAATAACAATGATAAAAACAAAAAAAAACCTCCAAACAACAAACCCTGCAAGAAATCTGAGCCCACATTTAATCTGCAGTCTTCAAAAGTTTCTTGGAAAGCTTAATTAAATGGGAATTCATCTGTGCATTGGCTCTGCCTTGTAAAGCCTGATAATGCCCGAGTCTTAATTAAAAAAACGAATGCAGCTTTTGGTTTTTATTCTGCCACTTCAAGGGGAAAAAGCGGCAGGCAGGGCTGTCAATAGCGCTGAGAGATGCCTCGGCCCCACATTGATTTTGTTGTGCTCAAACTCCCAGTGTCAGTGCCAGGGTTCGTACTGAAATTATTCCAGATTTACTTATTTTGTGCCTCTAAACGGGGAGAGGAAGCAGGGCCAGAGGAGTTTTAGTGCCTGGAGAGGTTTCATCCCAAAAAGTTTAATCCCAAAGCTGTAACCCTGGGCTCCCATGGGGAGAGGTGTTGGATCCTGCAGCTCCTGACTCTCTTTGGGCTTTCCCAGTGACCTTCAAAAAGCACTCCAGGACAGGGATGGACTCCTTCCCCTTCAAATCGGGGTTGTTTTTATGGAAAATTGGAGATTGATGTTCTCCTGACCCCTGGAGATRTTCCTGTTGGGTTGAGAGGGGCTTTTCCCTCTCCTTCCCATCAGCAGCATTTCCCAGCACTTATCCCCTGATGGAACCTGGAAACCRCCCCAGGACCTCCTGCCCTGTTCTCCCCAAACCCCCCTTTTCCCARCCCATTCTGGGGAMAACCTRCCRGGAAACCGGGAATAAAAACCCACCCCAAGCYCGAGAGGCTCCTTCCAGAGCATCTCCTGGCAAAGAACTCCTTGGGCCAATGTTCTGCTGCCCAAAACTGCCAGAAAAAAGCCARTCTTCCTAAAGATCCTGCTTCAGCCCCCGAGGAAGTTCTGGAGWGTCTGAAGTGGATTTGGTGGGTTTAGATAACATCGAGATAACAACAACGGGGCTTTAAAGCTTCCAGGGAAGAGAAATGTTGACAGGGAGAAAATCAACCTTCTCCTGGAGATATTTTCCCATCTCAGCATCCTCTGGGRTGCTGCATTGCTGCATTGCTGCTGGGAGATGGGGTTTTTTTGGGAAAAGCCTCATCCGAGTGTTTTTCACATTCCAGTGGGGAATATGGAAAAGTTGTGCTGACTTTGCTGCTGGATTCGGGCTCCTTCCAGCTCCAGACAGTGATATAAGGATCTCTTTAATGCTAATTAATGCGACGACACAAAGAATTAATTCTGTATTAAGCAAAGCTGTTAATTATCCCCAAATAAAACAAAGGAAAAAAGGGAATCAATGCAGGGAGAAATGACAACCCATCCTTGGCTTCCCTCTCCTCATCCCTCCCAATACCCTGTTCTGGAAAAAGCAGCCTCAGGAACATCTTCTGGGCAGCCCTGAGGGCTTCAGGTTTAGTTTGGAAAGAGAAGGAATTCTTCCCTGCCCTTGGAGGGAGCTCCAGGTGCTTGGCCAAGGATGAACGGCATCATCTCCCTTTTATCCACAGGGAAAATGGCAGCAGGGGTTTCCCAGGGACATTTTYATCCTCCCAAGGGGGAGGTGGGATTCAGGCTTGGATCAGCAAACAGTGCTGACAAATACAACCACAAAGCCATGGTGGGGAGTTCAGGGCTTGAAATTCCCATCATCCGAGATTCCCATTACTGTGAGATTCCCATTTCTTTGAGGTTCCCTTTACTGTGAGATTCCCGTTGTTCTGAGATTCCCATTGCTCTGACATTCCCATTGCTCTGAGATTCCCATTATTCTGAGATTCCCATTGCTCTGAGATTCCCATTGCTCTGAGATTCCCATTGCTCTGAGATTCCCATTTCTTTGAGATTCCCATTGTTCTGAGATTCCCATTACTGTGAGATTCCCATTGCTCTGAGATTCCCATTGCTCTGAGATTCCCATTGCTCTGAGATTCCCATTGCTGTGAGATTCCCATTGTTCTGAGATTCCCGTTGTTGTGAGATTCCCATTCCTTTGGAATTCCCATTCCTTTGAGATTCCCATTGCAAAGGGGAGCCAATCCAAAGTTACAAAAGCAGAATGTCCCTTCCCTGTGCCTCAGTTTCCCAGTGCCATCACATTCCTGGGATCCCTCTCTAGCCTCCCAAAACTGATTAAAATAGCATCAAAGGAATTGTTGTGTCTGGAATGTCCCTGACAGGACCATGGTCCACAGGACACCGAATTTGCTTTAGAAAGGAGGAACAATTCCTTTGTTTTAAACCGTGTTCCCCCATTTTTCCTCTGATATTGATTCAGGAATAATGAGACAATGGGGATGGAAAGGTGGATTTTCCTCCTTTGTGCTGCTAAACTGAACAGGGATAAAAGACATAAGTTTTTCCAGGGACTTGGTGGCTGCTGGGATCTGTGGATGTGCACATGGCTTGTCCCACCACATTATCCCAAAATTTGGCACAGGGTGTTGGTATCAGTAACCAAGCCCTTGATGCCCCATGCAGGGTTTTCCAGTGGGACATTTTATGCTTTGCAGCTCTCTCTCTTYATGGATTGACCTCATCTTGGGTTTTTTTCACCTACCTCATGCCCAGGGAAAAGAGCAAAGTGAGACTTTCCTTCTGGAACACAGGCTTGGATGGATGGCTGTGCTCCAAAAACCTGGAATGGG
>CADDXX010000687.1:269850-285534 GCA_902810485.1 Alauda arvensis
GTGTGACTGCGGAGAGGAGCAGGGCGCGGCGGAGGGCGGGTCCCTTCTCGGGGCGCTCCGTGCGCATCCCTAACGCGAAGCGAAGGGCGCCGTGCAATTAGGGACACGCCGGGAGACGGGATGGAATCAGCCCCACGGAGGGACAGCATGGCTCCTGCCCCCTTCCCGTCCCTGCCCTCCCCAAATCCCGCTGAATTATGCATGCTGTCTGCTCGGATTAGCCCGACATCGCTGYCCCTGCGCGGGAGGAGAGAGCCGAGTGATGCGGGGTGGCAGCGAGGAGCTGCGGGAAAAACCCCCGGGACACCCGAACCTCCCGAAGAGCTGTTTGGGTTTTCTTTTTTATTTTTTTTTTTTAAGGAGGAGTTTCACGGCACGTTTCGCTTCCTCTGCTGGCCTCCCAAACTTCTCAGCCTCGCAAAAGGCTTTCAGAATGCAGAGGTGATTTATTAAAATGTGAATATCGATCTAATATCGGTACCCAACTGAGACGGACAAAACACCCTCTAACAGTAAAAGTTAGAAAGTGTCTGTTTATTGTGACACCGGGCAGCGCGTGGGAGAGCTCCCTAATGTGCGAAGATCACAGGTGATTACAAAGCCTTTTATTTACGGAAGTGTTGAATACACAAAATRCAAATGCATATTCATACCCCTGTCACCTCCTCTTCTCCGCTCCGTGTGCTCATTAACAAAAAGGCCATTAAGCATGCGTAGTTTGTTCCCTGAAATGAGTCAGGGGTCTTTTTATGAGGAGTGGTCACCTAAAGGAGGAAGTCAAATGAGTCTTCCTCGTCTAAACTTTTAACCCTTTCAATGTGATGTGATTGATGAATTCTTGATAAAACTCCTTGGTTCCTGTTTTCCAGGGCTGTTTCAATGCTTTCTGGAAACAGGAGGTTTGCAATTGTCTTGTGTTCCTGGGATTTCATGGATCAGTTTCCCTGTTTTCCACTGCAAACACAGCCACATAAACATGAAGCTGACAAGCAATGAGTGAGTAGATCCGGGATAGTTTATCTCAGATCTGGCTTCTCTAACCATCCTCTAACTTTTAAGTGATTTCAGCAAAGCTCATCTATTCATTTCAGCCATATCAGCAAATCTATTGTCAGCTACAATTTTAACTTTTTTAAGAATCTTTACTCCTTTAAAATGAGCATCTCAGAGGGTTTGTGTGAGATCCCAGCCCGAGGGTGCTCCGAGCACATCAGGCAATCCAACGGCCTCAGTGGGCTGCTCCAACTTGTTCCAAATTCTTTTCCCACCTTTCTGTGGGATATTCTCTCCAGGGCCGAGGTCTCTGTCCTGACCAAGGGCAGGAGCTCACACTTGCACTGGGGTTTGTGCCAAGCCGACTCGAGCCCTCAAACAGGAGAAATTTGCTTCTTTAAGAGGAGTTTGACACAAATGTGCAGTGATGGGGCCATTTGGGCACTTAACGAGTGAAAAATCTCTTCCAATGTCTTCTTCTGCTCTGATAACATCAAAAAAAAAGAGGGAATTTTATCACCCTTCAGACATTTCATTAAGTGTGGGATTGAGTTATGCCATTTGATATTAACGCACATTTTTAACACCCYGTGTCATGTCAGTGCCTGTTTCTAAATTGGAGCTTTTTGGAGTTGCACAAATCTCTGATTTCCCTGKTTTTCACCCTGATTTGGAGCAAAAGCAGAGATTTGAGAGGTTGGAATTTCAGACACTCTTGTTTACGGCTGATTTTARGGAATAGTTTGCAATGCAGATGGAGCAGGGGTTGGGAGGGGGAGGATGTTTACTTGCTCTTCTCCTCAGGCCCAGGTAAGTCTGTCACTCTCACTAATTAATCTACAATTAAAAAAGGAGTTTGCACCAAATTTGCCAAGTGCATCTTCATTTTTATTTCCTCACCTGCACCCAAAAAAATAAAAATAATCAGGAGTGTTAATAAAATAATGTGATAACTTCCTCCAATGCAATTTGCTGCTCTTCCCTGGAAAATCAATCTAATTATAGAGCCAGGATTAAATGAATGTCACAATCACTGCCGAGGCACCTGAGACTCGATGATTTTGAGCACGGGGGGATCATTTTCAGCAGGAAAGGGACCAGTCCCAGCCTGCTTTTGTGACTTGTAATTTGTGCTCCTGAAGCCCTGGAAAAATGGGATTTAAGCCCCAGCTGAGGGGGTTGTATCCAGAGCACATCAASAGGAATTTGCATTGGGAATTTTGAGCAAAAACTKGATSGTTTGGAAGTKTCAATCCTTTTTRTGGCTGGRCTTGTAGCTGAAAAKCAGAATTTGATGAGTCYRTACAATCATGGAGYGTCCTGAGTGGGAAAGGACCCACCAGGATCATCCAGTCCAACTCCTGGGCATCCACARATCCCAYCCTGGGCATCCCTGGAGTGGTGTCCAAGCTCTCCTGGAGCTCTGGCAGCCTCRRGRCCRTGYCCATTCCCTGGAGCCTGGGCAGTGCCTGAACCCTCTGGRGGAAGAACCTTYCCCTGATCTCCACCTAAACCTCCYSTGSCMCAGCTSCAGTTGTTCCCTCGGGTCAAACTCCCTCAAGTCTGGAWGAAAAGATGGAGAAGGGGGATAAAAACCAAGCCCAAAYCCCCCAGCCAAGGAGGTTGAAGTTGTGAATTCATTAATGAAAGGAAACCCTGTTCCCCAAACCCTACTGATCCAAAGAGCCACAGAATTCCCTTTGGCAYCGCTCCAGGTGGCTCCATGGGTGATTGGGTGTGGGAAAACCCTCATGAGGATCACACCACTTMAAAACCTGGCGTTCCAAATGACTTCCTTTAACATTCTATGGACAGCAATGTTTCATTTCCCCATGGCATCCCTGTTAACCAGAGCTGAGCAGCAGCCCCGGGGTGTTCCCAGAAAAGTGGCACCCACAGGGATGATTGGCAGGTACCAATCACAAATTCCAGGTGATTCCCACCCCTGGAGAAAAGACACGGCACAAACAGCTCCATGCCCACCTTTCCCYGCCCCTGGGTTTTCCTGAGGGGAAAGTGAGGATATTTTTCTCCCCCTGTCTGTGGGGGCTTTTGGGGTGTTAATCCTGCACAGGGAGGTTTGCAGGACAGGACAGGGGACAGAGGACAGGGCAGGGTGGGAGGGGTGATGTAATCAGGTATAGGAAAAATGCCATAAATCCTTTTCCAGCCCAACACTGACATTTTTAGACATGCAGAGAATTTCAGCTCTGGGATATTGCTGGAGAGTGGAGGGGGGAGCTGAGGTTGATGTAGCTGTCCCCAAAATCACTACCAGACCCCAAAATCTGAATTACCCTCAAGGTGTTGGATCCTGTGGTGTCACATCACAGGTGAATGTGGATTCCCCTGTGCCTGAAAAGGGTTGAGCTCATTAAAGACAGATTACATCATATTTTTCCCTGAAATAAGTAGGACCTTTTGGCCAAACCTGGAGAAAAGTGTGTGCAGCAGTGAGGCAGCACAAAACAACCTCTGGAAACGAGTTTTTTCAGGAAACAACCACTCTCCACACATCAGCAGTTGCTGAAAACCCCYGGCTTCCACTGAAACTGAAGCAGGTGTTGTGCTCAATCTGGAATTCTTTCATATTTCCTTGAGGTCAGGGACCTGGATTSAGGGTGGCCTGAGGGGACGTGTGCAAGCTGGTGTTGATTTCTGGGAGAGATTCATTCCACCACCTCCACTGAATATTTCACCAGGTTTCTCCAGAGGGAGCAGCGAGAGCTTCCAGGCACCTGCAGGAATGATCTGAGGTCTCAGCCAGCTCTGTGCTGAGGCAGGAAGGCAGGAGCAGCCTGGCTGAACGCCACACCAGCGTTCTGGGCTGGACTTTCTGAGTTTTTTTCTCACTCCCCACTAATTTGTCAAATSCTTTTTAAAGCCATTTAACCTTTGTGGGGACATTTCCTGCAGAACATCTCACTCTGCTGCAGGCACAGCCTGTGGGGCTTGAGCTCTTTAATTAATTCAGCTCCTTTTTGTGGCCCTGTTTGCGGGAAGGGCTGCCCAGCCTGATTTTTATCTGAGCTCCCTCTCAGGCTTYACCAAGTAATGAATTGCAGCACCACCAAGAGTGGAGAGGGAAGTTAATCGGGCAGCAAGGACACAAGGCCCTGCCCTGAGGAAGACCTTGACACCTGAAACAGGTGATTTATGACCCCTCCAAAAATCTCCCTGTGTGTAATAAACCCCACACAGCCCCAGCTTGCACTGATTTGGATTTCAGCCACTTGAGCAATGTAGACCATCCAATTCCCTGGGTAGGGATTGCAGGAGCTGCTCCTTTAAGTTTGCCCTTTTTCTAGCTAAAGGTTGGTCAATCAGGACTTATTTTCCCGGGTTGCTCCTAAGAAGTTGGTTTGTGGAGGTTGTGTACCAAGAGCTGCAGCCTGAATTTCATCCATTCCCCTTGGAGCACCTCACACCCGAGTGCTGGGGGATTCCTGGGGKCTGACAAAATGTTCCAGTCCTGCTGGAGACATCCCACAGCTTAAAAAGATCAGGAATAAGACAAAAAAAAACCCCTGCCTGGATGTTCTGAGTCCATCTCTCTTCCCTTTGGTGCCCATCTCCTCACCCACCTCCGTGTCCCCTCAGCCATGTCTGGATATGGGTGATGATTTTCCCCCTTTCCCCCCGTTTTTGTCCCTCCACCAGCATGTGATGGATTCCCTGCTTTCCATTTGTAGCTATGGAAACCATTGATTGCTGCTAATGAAGCCTCCCCACCCTCCCAGATGGGTTTGCAGTGCTCTGTGTTGGATGCACTGGGATATTTTCCTGCAGGATCCCACCCTGGGTGTGCAGTGAGGGCTCTTGTGMAGGCTCAGTCCCTCTGCTCCGTGCACATCCCCCAGTTCTGGATGCCCAGGGTTCTCCAGCACCTTTCCAGGTCCCAAGGTATTTGCTGAGATGATGGAAATTGGGATGATTTTCACTAAACTCTTCCAGTTTTTGGCAGAACGTTGCTGCCTGCAAGGTTTGGGGCAAATCCTGCCTGGTTTGGGGAMTCTCCCAGCCTGAAAAATTGCACCTCAACAAATACCCACTTAGGGAACAATTAATCCCCAGSAAAACCCCACTCTGCTTGGATGGGAGTCCTGACCATGAATTCTGGGCACCTCCATCTCAGCTTCCTCAGGATATTTCCACCTCTGTGGTTTTGCACAAAAGCTCCTTCCAAGCCTCAGCTCCCACCTCCCTTCTCTCCCCAGCCTTGCCTCCACCAGCCACTCCAATCTGCAGCTGCTCGCTGGATTTTTAGAGATTCTTTTTTATATTTAAAGCAATTTTGAAAAAAAAAATTAAAAATAAAAAATAAAAAAAGAAGAAGCAAAAAGTTTRTGGCAAATTACGCTGCTTTGTAATTAGAGCCAGTGATTAGAAAATCTTTCACTCCGTGATGGAGTTTTCCTTTAAAGAGAAAAAAAAAGGGGGAAAAAAACCAAAAAGGGAATAGAAAAAGGCCGCCAAAAGAGCTCAAAGACTGGAATTAACCAGATTATATCTCATTACTTCCAAATGGAAAGGAAAGTTACAGCCTATTAGAGCAGTTGCATCTGCAGCTGGGCAGGAAGGGAAGCAAATTCCCTCCATGGAACCAGGCTCGGGCACGGCACTGGGCTGCAGTTGGCTTTGGGGGCTGATATTTTTCCAGCTTTTCCACTCTTGGAAGGGAATCAACGACTTTTTATTCATTTATCTCTCTTCTATTCTCCTGAGTAAAGGCCACGCTGGTTCCAACCTCTGCAAAGGGCACAGCTAATTAAACAGCACACCCTGAGCATCTCCCCTGCACAGCTCACTCCTGGGTGCTGTCCCTGCATCCTGAGGGGGAAAAGGAATCCAACAAGGAGGGGTTTAACTGCCCTAAGGTGTGTTTTGGTGAATTCCAGAGGAATTCCTGTGCACCAGTGTGGATCCAGGGCTGGATCCTGCCCTTGCTGCCGTACCTCCCAYGCCACCAGGAGCCCATCCTGACCTTATCAGCAGCTCATCCCCATGCCAGGGGAGGGCTCCAGGGTTTATTTTTTTCCTGGGGGAAGTTGTGAAAGCACAAAAAAATGGGCTGAGCAAAGCAGGGAGGGTTTTTTTTCCCCCTCGGCTGCTGCTCGAGCAGCACTTCAGCACACAAAGGCTTTGGGGGCTTTCATTTCCCAACTGCATCTCAGGGAAGGCTTCTCATTACACGGGAAGGCTCCCRGGAGATTCATCCTGATGGAAAAGGGTTTTGGTTGAGGGAAGGARCAGCAGAGCTCCTTGGAGGGGGGGCTGTGCAGCAGAGACCCCACACAATCATTSCAGGTGGGGGAGGTTGGATGAGGCTTGGAACAACCTGGGAYAGCAAAGGAGTCCCCGGTGGTGGAACAGAATGAAATTTAAAGTCCCTTCCAGTCCAAGCTAATCTGGGATTCCATGGACTCACATTGTGCCATTCCAGCTGTGAAATCACACACAGTGTGCCAGGACTTCCTTACCTCCAGGTTTTGGGGAGTTTTCAGCAGGAAATTTCCTTTCGGGGCRAAACCTGAGCTCCTCTATTTGCTTTTATCCCAAAAGCATCAGGAGGGAGCTGGGCCTGCACACGTGGAGCTCTCTCCTCCCCAGACCAAGGCTTGGAACCTCAGCATCCTCTGGGTCCCTGCAGCCCTTGGAGAGAGGACGATGCTGAACTCTCAGAATGATGCACAGCTCCCACCCTGCTCTGACCTTGCCGGAGCAATTCGGRGCTGCAGACAAATCCAGGCCGACAGGGAAACTCATTTAATTGGAGCTCAGTGCCTTTATTGGCACCATCTTCTCCTCCTTTTTTTTCTCCTCCTCGGGAATTCTTTCATTAGCAAACAACAAAAATTATTTGAGTGCCTGACATCTCCCGAGCGGCGCTGGATTTGCAGCCGGCATTAGCTGGGAGCTTTATCCCAGCCCTTAATGGGCTGGAAGAGGGATGGATACACTCTGCCTAAACCAGGGGAGCTGATGGGGACCTAAAACTCTGATCCATCTTCAGAGCAGACACCCATCAGGGACTGGGAAAGAGGAGTTCCAGCCAAGGTCGTGCCAATGAGCTGTGCAGSAGAGCTGCAGGGTGGGGGGAGAAAACAGCTTGGGATGCACAGGGATGCTTGGAGAGCTGGGCTTGGAGGGGATTTTTGCTCCTCCATGGAGGAGGATCTCCTGTTAGGGGTGCTCCAGGTCAGTCCATGACTCTGTCACAGCCAGTTCAGGTATTTTTAGTGCTGGGGAGGAGAGGCTGGAAGCCTRGAATGGTGTTTGGGAAGTGAAGGAGTTACTTGGGGCTGCCTTGAACACACTGGAATGAGAGGAGATGCAAAAGCTCTGCTTTTAAAGGTGTGACAGAGGAAATGGAACTGCTGAGGACCTCGAGGGGTCATGGCAGAAGGGCTTTTCCATGGAGCCTCCTATCCTCTCTTGGGATAACTCAGCCCAATGAACTCCACTGGAGTGAGGGGGAAATTTTGGCTGCTTCCAAAGCTCTGCAATAAAGGGGGAAAACAGCCCCAGTCAGGACTCAAAGGCCCTAAACCCCAGCCCTGAATTTGCCATGRAATCCTCTCCTTCCCTGGGGGTGTTGCAGTGAGGCAGGTGAGGAAAACCCCATGTGCAGAGCCCAGCTTTGGGCAGGCAAAACAACCCCTCCACCCCGAGGCACCCCAAGCCCCTCCTGCTGTCCCCAGCCCCGCTCTCCAGAGCTCAGCTGTGAGCTGTCACTGTGACAGCCTCATGACTGAAACTTTTATTAACTTACATTTCCATTTTATTTTCTTTTCCTGCTTTTCTTTCCCATTTTTTTTCTTGCCTTAATTTGATTTTATTTTTTCCTTAAGCTTGGTCACCATTCTCAGGTCTAAAAGCTGATCAGTTCTGGGGAGTTCCCAGCCAGGCTGGAATGGGATGCCCTGAATAATTCCCCCCCCCCCCAGTCCTCTGGGAATTCACTCCAATAACTCCCCCCTGGTGTGTATTTCCAAGACGTTTTTCCCTGTGTTTAGTGGTCAGCTCTGGAGAGGATTCATTTCCCAGGATGGAAATGAAAAAGCACASAGGGCTGTCTCTAAGATCTCTTACCTGCAAGAGTTGTCTGGGAGTAACAACAAAAAAAAAAATCAAAGAAAATGAAACCCTTTTTCCAGCCTTTTAAGAGGATTTTTCAGTCAAACTCTGGGGTTTTCCCAAATGGGGAGAAGTGGCCTTCAATCTTTGCCTGCTCATTTTCTGTGAGAAATCCAAGAATTCCCTTGGATTTCTTGCTGGGGTCACTCCACCCTTCACAGGACTCTGCTCAGCACACTGTGGTTGGAATATTGGCCTGGAATTGCAATGTTTAAAGAGTGGAAAAAAACCTTGGAAAAAACCAAACTGGGCTTGCTGCTGGATCCTGGATGGGAAAATYGTGGCTGTAATCCAACAGATCCCAYRGTGCAKATCCCTCAARRYRTGAAGAAACTTCWGATTTGGAAAGGGRGCCAAATCCATCCTGTTTTCACAKAGGAAAAGATGGRATTGGTCAATTGACAAGTTCTGATTTGTCATTCACAATAGCTTTGAATGCTTTGCAAAGGTTTTGAGGGGAGCATTAGGTCTGTACAGCCCTGGAGTGGTTCATTTTCCACAAACCCCCTGGCAGTGTCTATTCCAGAGATGATAAAACTCCCCCAGTTACCTGGGTTTCCATTTTAATTCACTCTGGAAGAGCCCTGAAGCTTCCTCCTGGCACAGACCCTGCTCAGAGCAGCAGATGATGGACCTGGGAGTTACAAATGGTGACAAAAATAATGGAATCATTATCAAGTCCTTCCTCTGGGAATGTAAACTGAGGTTTTCCTGGGGTTCTGGTTTCCCCCATGAGCAGGATTTTCCAGCCAGGCTTTGGCAGAGGGTGCATGGGGAGGGAGAGAAGCAGTAAATGGGATTAGATAAGGCCAAACAATTTTGGAGGAATTGGGACGTGGAGGCAGCCACTGGCAGGTCTGGGCTCTCCTCTGCCTGTGGGACTTTTCTGGGGAGACAGAACCGATTTTCTTGGCTGACAATCAGGAATTTACCATTCATGGGGGTCTACTTTGTTTACCCATGGGATAAGAGCAAAACTCAACACCCCCTTGGGGCTCCATCACCCAGCCCAATCTCCTCAACCATCACCATTCCACGTTTTCTCCCTTCCCCACTCCAAAAACACCTCAGTGTCTCAGCAAGGATCCAAACCCTTCATGGGTGGCTGGAGGCTCAGCTGAAGCTGCAGAGACGTGTTYTTCCACCTYAAACACCTTCTGCTTCCCACTGCCMGGGAAATGGAAGGGTTTTCCGGARTGTAGGGATCAGCAGTGCATTCCTAAAAGCTCATTATTTGGTGTTTTCTTCTTGGGGTGATTTTGAGCTCTTTGAGTCTCCCTGGAGATGAATCTCYGTGTTTAAAAGGCAAAGCTCTCAACAGAAGGAGAGGGGTTTGGGGTTGTGGTGCTCCTGTCCAGATGAGGGTCATTACAGTCATTTTTAATAAAGACTTATTCTAAGAGAAATAGCACTTATAAAACTTAAATGAATCCACAAAGCTGCTGGGGAAAAGGGCAGGTTCTTTGCCAATTATTTTTCTTCAAAAACACTTCAAAGATTAAAAAGGGGAAAAAAATAAAAAAGAGAGAAGAATCAACCCCCTCCATTCATTTATTTATGAATTAATAAAAGCAAGAGAGAAAGAAGCAGTTAAAATGCAGAGATTTGGAAATCCAGGGGGATTTGGGGATAATGGAACCTGACCTTCTGCCTCCCAGTGTTGGGTTCCAGGGAGGGACTTCTGCACCAGAGCTGAGGAGCTCAGGGACCACAGCCCAACTCTTCTCCAAAGGGCTTCTTTACACACACAGGGGGGGCTGAAACCCCCATGAGGACACTTTCAGCCCCAAAATCCTTCTTTTGGGTTTTTTCATCCCCCCAGTTTCTAATTTAATTTTTTTTTTACACAAGTCAAAACTGAGGAGAATGGCAAACTTCTGTCTTTCTCTACAAGACTTCTGCAATTTGGTCTAGAAAAGCTTTTGTGCTTTTWAAATTCTCTAATATTCATTAAACCTCCACGTTCAGGCAGTAAAAAAAATGCAGTCACACTGAGTTCCAAAGCAGCAGGGGAAGGTTTTCCCTGTGCCTGMAGCATCTCCTGCAGCAGGTGACTCTTTTTCCCAGCAGGATTCTCCAAGGAATTTGGCCTCGTCCATGTTGGGGCAGGATGTGAGGGCTTTGCCCTGCACAAAGGTCTTGTTCCCAGGTTTGTTCCATACAGCTGGACTTTGCAGCTCCAAGATAATCCATAACCCTTTTCTAAGAATATTTTATGGTGTTGAAGATCTCCCTGAAACGTGAGAAAATGGCAACAAGAAGCAGAGTTTGCACTTTGTTTATCTCATAAATTAAATCAGATCTGGACTTTGCTGAGACAAATCCGTCTGTGGAACTCACAAGAAAATAATTAGGAATATTCAATTTATTTTAAACTTTTTTTTTAATCAGACAGTTTTAAGAGATAAAATCCATATTGTGCAGGGTTTAATGCTGCAGACTCTGGGTTTTTGCCATATCATATTTCCATTCCATCAGCTGAAGGAGCTGTTTGCGTTGGAGCCGAGGCACAGGTGGATGCTCTTTGCATGGAATGATTTCCTGATATTTCATGTGCATCCTGACCTCCACAATGGTGCTGAGGAGGCCTGGTGCCTCACCAAATTAGGGCCAGAAAACCTCACAGGAAGTTCTTAAAATGCARCCAGCTTGGAGCCCACACCTGCAAAGCCTTTCCAACATCCCCGAGACCCAGAGTTAATTCAGGACAAATTCCACAGGGATGTCAGGCCCCACGAGCCTTGAAGGGGAGAGCAGGACCTKGGGCCACTCATTTGYTTTTMATTTGAARGTAAAGGAAGAAATTTTAAYGAAAAGGGGGGAGGGGAGGCAGCARTTGATACCTGGGCCTGAACCTCTTGTGTCTCCAACAGGAGATTTCAATCCCAGTTAATTCCCACTCCCTCTTCTCCTCTCCCACACCTCCAGGGACAACTGATTCCCACCAAACTCCTCTTTATTCTCCAGGCAGGATTCATTTCCCACTGCCTTTCTTAGACCAGAAAGGCAAGGGAAAATAATAAGCACTCAGGCACTGTGTTCAAGTTAAGGACCRTGATTATCCTTTTGGAGTGCCGGAGTCAGTATTTTCATGGCACTGGAGCTTTATTTGAAGTGCATGTCTTTTGAAGGCAAAAATAGGTGTTTATGCTTGGAGCAGGTGGAGAAAAGCAGCCAGGGCTGCTTAATCTCCCTGGAAAAATGCTGGGCTGTGACCTTGTGTGGGCATCCAAWTTAAAGCCATCAAGTCCTAGCCATGGGAGCATCGCTCTTAAAACTGAGATTAARCAACGGCTCGGGATTAGTCAAATATCCATCAGAATTATTCAAGCTGGTTTCATAATACCTGATTCTTTGATAAGGCCTGATTTAGGTTGTTAAAAYTGGGCTGGGCAGATCTGCTCTGGCTTCAGCACCAGCTTGTGGCTGCAAAACTGCGTGAAAAAAAGGTGCCAGTAAGAAGGATATTTCTAAATAAATAACTTGGCTTCTCAAAGTGACTTTGSAAAGATGGACAGACGCCACAGGATTCTTGCTCTAAATCAGATTTGGGTCTGGACACCCAGCAGGGCAGCACAAATGGGTGCTGAGGGGCAGGCACAGCTCGCTCAGGGCTCAGAAACAAGCTGTTCATGCTCATGGGTCGCTGATGGAGCTCACCTCCTCAAGGACCTTTTCCTGCATCTCCATCCTCCGCCTCCCTCGGGGGGACAGGGAGCAGAACCGCCTTGACCCGTGCCGCCCCTGGCACAGGCTCATTCCCTCCTGCTTGCCATTAAAATGTCAATATTTGCAGCCCTGCTTGATGACACTGCGAGGTCCCGATGCCACCCGGGCTGGATCAACACCTGCCAATCCCGGCCCGGAGGGCGGCAACCTGGCCGGGCTGCACAAAGGCGCCGCAATGAGAATAAATTGCCTTGTCAAAGAGGAGGGCAGCTCTGCTCCTAATGGAAATAATGGTAGATTACACGGGCTTTTGTCACACAATATAATCAAAGGCAGGATCAAAGGGAGGGAATGCAGCAAATGGTTAGCAGGCAAGACATGCTAATGAGATAAAAACGCTCGCCTTGCCACCTCTCCAAGCTTCAATCGAAGGATAATTGATACTAAATAATGTAATTTTGAGCTGTGGTGAAATGCACTTAAAACCAGCAGACAAGGCTGTGAAAATGTTTTAGTTTTTCTGTTACTTTGCTGTCATTTCTAGCACTTTTTTTTTCCCCCCAACGGCTGCGTGGCTGCTGGTTGTGTGTGTGGGAGCTGTTAAAAAGAGAATACGAGGGGGAAATGCCAATTTTGGTGAAATATCGGTGCATTTACACCACTTTAACCCCTCCCCTGGGTCTGGGGCAGGAAGAGTCACCCCAGCTGGGCTGGGTTTGGGTGTGGACAGTGGGGATGGTGGCAGTGGCAGAGAGCCCTGGGATGGCAGTGCCCCCTCCCCTGGCTCCARGAGCTCTCAGGCAGCAGCAAATTTCAGCTGCTGTTCCCACCTGCCACTGGAAAYGCAACTGGAAACTGCCGTGGTTTAAGTGGGAACCAAAGCAGTTCRAAGGATTTGCCAGCAGTAACGCAGTGAAGTGCAAAGGCTCGGCATGGGGTGGTGTCCAAGGGATGGGATTTTATCCCCTGGAGCCACGYTGGCTGATGCTCCACTGCATCTCAGGCAGCTCTGGGTAGCCCCGGGAGTTCCTGATCATCTGAAACACTTCTTCCCCTGGAAAACTTCTGCACTGCCTGCTTTGTGGGAAAATAAAAAATGCCAGATTAGACAGAGCTTAAATGCTTCCCCATAGCCTTTCCTCCTGCTTTAGAGCAAAACTAACCCCTGGCTCTGGTGGATTCCAGACCTTGCCATCCATGYTGGATTTAGCAGCTCAGTGGAGACACRGAATTCCCTCCCTCCCTTTGCAGGACTCCTCCATGTTTTGTTTCCCAGCTCACTGTGGGGCATGGAAGATTCTCAGAGATCATGGGAGCAGCAGCTCCAAGGGCCCTTGAATCACCACCCAACGCACCCATCTGGCAGCACGGGCTCTCCTGAGAGCATCCGGAGGCTGGAGCAGATGGGAAGATGTTGTAAAGGAATTCCCTGRGATCCAAAGGGAAGGAGCAGTGCAGGAATGTGGCCTGGGGACAGCACAACAAGAAGCCATGCTTGGGGCAGAGCTGACCCTAGGAGGAGCCGTTTATATCCAGCCTGGAAGATCCCACGTGTGGAAAAACTCACTCAGGAATCTCAGGCTTCAGGCGATGACTTCATGTCCCAAAATAGGAGCATTGCAAGAGGGAAAAGCTGTAAATTAAAAAATAGGGAGCTGTAATCCTGTGAGGAGCATCTCTGGAACTGGAGGGGAAAATCTKATTTCCTGCTCCCAGTTAACAACGACCAGTCCCCATCCGGCTGTGCTGGGTGCATCCATATTTTTAACATGTTCCAACTGCAGCAAGGACATGGGAGGAGGAAGATCCACGAGTTCTTTGCAGAGTGTGGGTGGAGGAGAGATTTTCTGGGGTCCAATAACAGCTGATCCATTCAAGAGCATTCCTTGCTCTTCCCAGGGTAGGAAGTGCTCTGTGAAAAATGCAAAGAATGACAACTTAAAAATTAAAATTACTTYGGTGGTTACAGATTTGATTTTATTTTTTTTCTTACTTAGAAGTTCCTTGTGGCAAAATTAATCAAATCAGGACATTCCCCAGAAAGTTTTGGTGTTGTTTATTTATTGCACGAGTTATGCTGAGCAGCTTCCCTGCAGAAAGAAAACTGTTCTGTGTCAAGGAAAATAAATAATGAAAAATAAAGGATCTCTCCTCCTGCATTTCCAGCCCCCTCTTTGCTGAYGGATGCCGCAGGCAATTACCGAGGATAAATTAAGACTAATTATGCCAGTTCTCTTCTGAAGGTTCTGAAGAACCTTGGAAGCACTTCTTCACATCAGGATGCCCTGCAGGGTTCAGCAGCACAGGAGAGCACACGAGATCCAGGTTCATGAARGGTATGGTCATGGATTGAGGAGCTGAGGGAGGAATAATCCATGGATCCAGCTCAGCTGGACTCTCAGAAACACCAGCAGAGCCTGAATCCGAGTGCACTCTCAGATACAGCCACCAACCCTTTGTCATTTGAAGCTTTCTGACCCCAATGTGCTGAGTTCCTCTCCCAGGAAGCATTAAAATCCCCATTTTTCCTCCTTCCCAGCTCCTTGGTGGCCATTGCCACACMCTCCTCTCCTTGCCTCCCTCTCCCCTGGTTCTCCATAAACCAGACATTACCTTTTTTAGCCTCTTTTCCCTCTGGTCCAAGGGTTTGGATACAGCTTGCAGTGTGCACCCACTGATGAGCTGATGGCAGAGACTGGCACTGCTGCTGAYGGGGCAGAGCTGATCCAAGGAGCTGCTCATATCCAAGATCCCACACGTGGAAACGCTCACTCAGGAATCTCAGATGGGCCTTAAACAACCTGTCCTCTGCACGTCCTCAGCATCTCCTCTGGAGTTCTGGAGGAAAGGCCAATGAGCAGAGCTTGCCAAAAGAATGGAATGGAATGGAATGGAATGGAATGGAATGGAATGGAATGGAATGGAATGGAATGGAATGGAATTAATTGAACACTTGTTTAAAATCTGGTCAGGTTTTAAGCATTCAAGAGTCAGGTGAGAATGTTTTCATACTGGGGCCATATTTTATAAAATCATGGAATTGAAGAAGGGCTTGTGCTCGGAGGAACTTTGAAGCCCATCCAGTCCCACCCTCCATCACCTTCCACTGTCCCAGGCTGTTCCAAGGCCCACCCAACCTGGCCTTGGACACTCCCAGGGATCCAGGGGCAGCCACAGCTTCTCTGGACACTCCATGGTGCCCACAGGGCAGAATTTCTTCCTGATATCCAACACCACTCCAAGGGTTCATGTGCCTCCAAAGCCTACGGGGATGTAAAGGAAACAGAGAAATGGGATTTGAGATGGGATGAGCTTTTGCTCTTGACCTGAGCACTGTCACCTTTAGGMAAGTCAGCATTAGAATTCCTCTTTTCTGGATAACAYTTTCTRTAGCTGCCTTCATCCTCTCCAKTAAAAAAKCAAGGAAGACAAMACACACACAGGCAAATCTGGTGAGSTTCTCACACCCTGCTTGGACMATCAGTCTGAGGTGTTGGTGCAARTCTGCTCAGGGAGAGRATGAACATCCTGTCCYTTGAGATGCTTTGGCCAAGGCTTAGCAGCCCCTGAAGTGTCTGCACTTCCCAGAACAGAAGGATTCATTCCCTGGACATCTGATTGTATGGCTGYGGTTGTTATGGGGATGCTGAAGTGATTTCTGACAATATCAGGAATGATCCAAGTGGTTTATTCCATTTATAGCCTYGTGCATGCAGATGGTGGGAGCAGTTCAGAATGCTCAAGTGAGATCCAGCACCAGCCACGTGCTGGGTGTCTCAGCTGCTCTGCTGAGAGGATCTGACCACTTGCAACAGCCTTTTCCCACTTYACTGAGGGTGAGAGGGTCTCAGAACCTGGGATTCCTTTTCTGGAGGWTAAAAAAAA
>CADDXX010000687.1:285540-313309 GCA_902810485.1 Alauda arvensis
GGRAAAATGGTTCAACTCAAGCCAGAACAAAGAGAAGTTGTCTTTTCCTGAATTCCCAGTAAATCTGGGGTTAAAGGGTGAAACATTATTAACAATTTCTCATCTGCTCCCCTTTCCTTTTTTTCTGTGAAGTAAGGTGATAAAGCTGCAAACCAAACAAGTTTTAATGGTGTAAAAATGTGACCCTTCGAGGTGGTTGATGTCTTCCTTGCACTGCTTTTGTCCATAAGGCTGAGGTGGAATTCAGCATGAGTCAGGGTTTGGGATACCCAAGAGGGCATTTCCAAGTASATCCACTCCTGTCTGGAAGGTAAAAACGCCCAGGTCTCATTCTCAGTGATTTTATTGGTTTTTATGAGTGGAGATGAGAGCTGGAGGACAGCAGAGGCTGCCTGGGCTCTGCTGAGCTGAGGGAGAGGAGCCGAGGTGACAATTTTACATAACCTGCCTGTGGTCAGGAGYGGAGCCGCTGCCAGGCGCTGGCTGGGCAAGGTATATTTAGAAATGAGTTAAATAGAGCATTCAGCCACCTGGGACAGGAGCAGCAGCTCCAAGTGCTGCCAGAATCACGCACGTGGGCYTTCCACAGCCAGCACTCCCCGTGGCTCCCTGGGTGGAAAGGGGATGGAGGCACCAGGGTGCCCCTCTCTCCTTGTCTGCTCTCCCAGCGCCTCACCCGGCTTTATCCTGGCACCAAGCAATGCCTGAACCTCCTGTTTTTTGAGTTTTGACTTTGAGGAACTTTCTTTACGGCATGAAGAGTCCTGCAGGAAATGTTTCCAGCCCGTGGGAGTGGAAAAAGGAGATGGAACATAAAAGAAAGATAAAGTGCTGCCTCTCAGAGCAGCGCTACCTGCGCTCGGCCAGCGCCTAATGAAGGGATTCGTGTTGAGCCTCCCCAGAGAGGGGCTGAACATTGCTGCTCTTCCAGCACAACCCTGCAGCCAGCAGCTTTGAAAAACAGCTTTATTCCCTGGAAAAAAGGAATCAGGAGGTTGATGCTGTGAAGTGGTGGGAAAGATCCTGGGGTCAGGGATGACTCAAYGCTGCTGAAAAGTTCCCCTTTCTTTCCCTTGGCTGGAAAGGGATGGTCCATAAGCTACACTCGTGTGTTGTTCTCCTGGGCATTTTTTATCTGCTTCTTGCCCTTTTTTTGCATACATTTGGAGGTTTCTGTGTTTATTGTGTTTATTGATCCAGCTGCTCCCAGCTCCTTTCTCCAGCCCTCCATTAAATACGGGCTTACACTGTCTGAGGGTCTCCCTCAAGGTTTCTTGCCTGTGGAAGCCAAAKGATCACAACTGAGGCTGTTGGACTTGAGACCACACTTGATATTTCATCTTTTATTTAGTGCAGAGCAGCTCTATTTACCAGAGACTTTCTTTTCACACTTGTTTTCCTCTAGCCCATGGCATGGGRAGGAAAAAGAAGGCTCCTCAATATCCTTGGATGCTTTCAGTGATCAGTGCATTTTAGGGTTTATTTCATTTCTTTACAAACAAACGTAAGAGAGGTGGAATTTTCTGGGTTTTCCCTTTAAAGCAAAAAAAAGGTCATGTTAATTAGCCATCCTCGTTGTGACAAGCAATGCTAAGGACTGAGTGAAGAATTTCTCCTGTTCCTGCCTGGGTGTGGGAGTTTGGATGATAAGGCTACTCCAAAGCACATAATCCCATCATTGTAATGTCATTGGACTGTCATGTAAACTCAATAATGTGTCACTCTCTTCCTTTTTCAACTACTAAATTAAATGACTGGAGTATGAAAAGGGAAGGTGGGAATTAACTCCTTAAATTCTGAACTGGAATAAGAGACATTCAGGAAAAGGTCCATGGGAGTTTTCCCTGCCCTCTAAAACAAAGTGCTGAGTGATACCTAAAACAAATCTCCATCAGCTGGAAAAGCCACAGCTTCCTTTGTGTCTTTAATCCCTKCTTTGTTCTGCTCATTTGGGGAAAGCGTTTCATTTGAAAAACACCTGCCCTCATTGAGAAAGGAATGAACTGGCATAATAAATTTCACTCCCTTGTCATTCATTGAACTGGGAGCTCAGAGATTTTTTTTTCTATTTCTCCTTCCAACTGTTATAAAATAGACCAAAAGAGGGCTATTTTAGATCAATAATCTTTTTTTCCCCGCTCTCCCTTGATATTCCAGGTCAGCTGGCAAATGGAGAATTGTTCTTTGCACAGTTCTAAAGCGCTCCCGTTATCACCCATCAGAGACGGCCACTTGCCCCAGATAAGGGAGCCCTGTCTGAGCCAATGGGCAATAAAGGGAATTGCCTTTGGAATGAGCAGCTGTCAGGTCTGCCCTTGACAGTGCCTTCTTCCCCGCTGCATCCCAGTCCTGCCTTTGGCTGCCCTGGCGCGGGGATGAGCAGGGATGACTCGGGATGAATCCCTCCCGGTTCCGCTCATTCCTGTCTGTCGTGCCCGCTTCCAGCCCGAGCTGTTCCTGCCGTGCTGCTCCGTGTCAGAAATCCATTAAGGAACTTTGCATTTTGATGGGAGACGTGSAAGTGCCATCTGCTACCCAAGGGCTGTGCAAACCCCGCCGAACCCCGCCGGTGTCACCGGCAGCGCTCGAGCCGCCGCTCGCATTCCCATTATTAGCAAATTAAGAGGCGCTTCCTGCTGTTGATTTCCTCATCTAAAGGCTGTGCTGGGATAAAAAATCCCCCCATTCCTGGGCCAGGATGCAATTTAGCCATAGCACTGATCTTTGCTGGGCTGAGACGGGTGTTAYTCCACAGCTGGTGTTGTTCTCCACGGCTTTATTCCTAATGCTGGGGAAGGCATTTCCTCATCAAACAGCTTCATTTAAGTCTAATTAGAGAGAGGCCCACGGGTGACTCTGGAATATCCTCCCCTCCGGCGGCGCTCCCYGGAGCACCCTGGGACATGTGCTTGAGGAAAATCTGACTGCAGGARAAGCACTCAGCTCCAGCAGGGGAAGAGCCACTTTATTTGGGCATTAAATGCAGCCAGGCAGCGATTTCCATGCTGATGGAGAGCATTGGATACCATAAGGAATAGCACTGGAGTCATGATGCGCTTCCTGTGGAGCGGGATATGGCTCGGGGTAATGGCACCAGCATCTGCCTCCTCGGAAAGATCTGAGATCCTGATCAGTGCCAGGATGTGGGGAGGASAGCAGGGGAGCATTCAGAGCAGGGGTTGGATGGTGTGGACAGGGATTTGAAAGCCTCCTGCTGCTTGCTCARGGTGCAAGAAGTTGGAACAGTGCAAGGGGGGAATTTTCTGGAGAGTGGGATTTCAAAGACTTCAGGCACTGGCACAAGTTTCCCAGGGAGGTGTTGGAGTCCCCCTCCTTGGAAGGATCTAAAAGAKGTGCAGATGTGGCAGCTGGGGACAAGGTTTAGTGGTGGCCTTGGCAGTTCTGGGTTAACAGTTGGACTCAATGAACTCTGAGGGCTTTTCCAACCTAAACAATTCCGTGATTCTGTGATCCTTTTTTGTTTGCTGTACTGATGTTCATCTGGTAACAGAGAAAAAAGGATTTTTAGGAAGGGGAAACAATGGCCCCAAAATGTTCCTKTTTGGCTCTGGAAGAAAAGTTAAATGAGTGCATTCAAATCATGGAATCTCAGAATCTCCTGAGTTGGAAAGGAACCACAAGGCTTCTCAAAGTCCATCTCCTGTCTCTGCCCAGGATAATCCCAAAAATCCCACCCTATGCTTGAGAGCACTGTCCCAACATTAGGCTTAGACAACCTTCTTTTGGACCTCCAAGGAYAGCAAAGATGGAGGAAGAGCTCAATGGGATTGGCCACCAACTCCCACCCCAGTCTCCCTTCCTTGCTTCTCTGCAGTTGGATCATCTTTCCCAGCTCCATCCCTGCCCATCACTCCCGTGCTCTCCTGCACCAGGGTATTGCTGCAGACAGGTTGCAGAAGGTTYGAGATGCAAGAGGAGTTGCAGTTACTTATTTGCATCCTTTTCCTCCCCAGAATGGACTCAGTAAYGACTTCTGTGAGTGCCATGACAAGTGGGAACAAAGCTCCCTCCTGCCAGCTGGGAATGCCAATCACATTGGTGGCTTTAGATCAACACAAGAGTTTATCCCCCTCAAATCCCATAGGAAACACCCAGGATTTCAATCATCCRGCTCCTTGGAGGCTCTGATTTCATATGGTGGAGGTTTCTGGGGTCCCAGATCCCTGTCAGATCCCAGCACATCCTGGGGACCAGTGGGATGTGATGCTCCATCCCCATCTGTGTGCAGATCTTGGCAGAGACTCTCACTGTCCTATCAATGAGATTGGAGAAAACAGAAAAAAGAAGGGTTTGTTACAAGAAATGAGAGTCAGATTTCCCGAAAACCTATGACTCCTGTTTCCAATCCTGTCACAAAGCCAGGACTTGRAGGCTCTGCACGAAGCATTCACAGCTTCATCTGAGTGTCTCATTTTCTTGTATTGACCCAGAAGGGTTTGGGAGCTCGGTGAAATCAGTRCTTTTCTGTCAATTGATTCAGCCTCAAAGAAGCTGCCACTTGCAGCATTCCCCAGCWCACATGGGAATCCTAAATATTGCTGCTTCAAAGGTTTGAGGGTTTGAAATCCATTTGGATTATTTAGCAGAAGCAAAAGGCTGCCCTGAGTGTGAAGGGACCGGGCAGAGATCACAGAGCCCAGCCCAGACAGACTCAGGATTTGTCCCTGGAGTCACAGCTGAGGTCAAGACAACCTTGGCCCCCTCCAGAACTCAATTAGCAAACCAACAGTGAAATAAGAGGCCGGAGAATAAACCCTGACCCTACTCCCAGCACCAGGCTGTGGGTTATCAGAGCACAGCTGGGCACAGGACCATCACAGTGTGTGTCTGACAGAATCCAGACTGCTCTGCCTCTGAGGACCCCAGTCCACTCAGTTATTGCTGGGCTTTTATCCCAGGCAATGCTCACAAMACCTCCCTCGGGGCCTCTCTGTGCTGTGAATCCATTGGACACTCACAGCTATTCCCAATGCTCATGCTCTGAAGCAGAGAGGAGGGAATTTGGCTCCAAAACACCTGGGCAGGGACCCAGAGAGTTCAACCCAAACTTTCCCCACCCATCTGCCTGGCAAATGCCATGGGGCAGGCACGGCCAGGGGAGCCCAATCCCTGCTGATCCCTCTCGCTTGATGGTGATTTCTCACATGGGCTTCAAATCCCTGAGCTTCTCCAGAGGAAAAAGTCTCTCCAAGGCTCTTTAACACCCCAAACGCTGCTTCACCCTTGCCACTGCAGGCAGGGCTCTCCTGTGGCAGAGCTGTCTCCCATCCSTGCTCCCGGCTACCGATCCCCGGCTCCTCCAGCGATAATTTCCCGAGGTCGTCGGATCAAGCGAAGCAATTTGGAATAAATTGTGGTCACTTCAGACTTTTGCATTAAACTCTGAACTTTGGGAGCTGCTCTGCACTGGAGCTGTCAGCAGTGGGCATCCCGAGGGGGGTTGTGTTTATTTATATCCAAGGCCCTTCCTTGCAAAGCAACCTGCAGGGGCTGAGGGGATGAGTGGGAAGGAGGGAGAGAGGGGGAAGAAAGGAATGTGTCTTTGGCCTTTCTTGCCTCTCTTAAAACCCAAAGGCAGCTCCAAGCTTAATGGCTTCAGTTYGTGCAAGAGACCAGGAGAATGTCAGTGCAGGGTCAAACTCAGCAAAAACAGCCCTTAAAGGGGATTTCCTGCCTCTGAAACCCCTCCCTGAGGTTTGGGCTGTGTGTTACAGCAGGAGGGCAGGGCCTTTGCTCTCCTTTCAGTGCAAGAAATGTGGGAGAGCCTCCAAGGACCCCCCAAACCGGGAGATAAAGGAGAAAACACAATGAGACTCCAAACAACATCTGCTTTCAGCAGCTTTTGTTGTTGGGAGTGGAGGGGAGGAGGCTGAAMGTTGTTATTTAGAGATATTTCATTTTAGCATCTTCTGTAATACATTTTTAACTCTCTGTTAAAAATCACATTTTTTGGTAAAAAAGCTGAAAAATCACGGAATCATGGGCAGGTTGGGCTGGAAGGGATCTTAGAGATCACCTRGATCCAACCCCCTGCCATGGGCAGGGATGAATGTCACACTTTGGTTCCCCTTTTCTCCCCTGAGTTGCAATACCTTGGATCACCCCTCAGTGAATCTCCCTCAAAGTCCTGGGAAACTTTAAATATTAATGGAAGAAGGAGTTTATTTTTGACACCTCTTGCCCCAGTGGCTGCATCCCCACCCTCCCAGGGTGTGTCTGGATGGGAGGAATGATGGAATTAGAGTCCAGCTCCATGACAAGCCCATCTGCTGGCGCTGGGCTGACCTACATGAGGTGAAATGAGRTGTGCTGGGCTCCATCCAACTCCTGGAGTGGGCACAGCGCCCCATTGCCAGGAGAAAGGAGCACTGTGCACCTGGAGGGATGGAAAATCCCATTGGGACAGGCACCTTTTGGGTCCCTACAGCCAAATTCAGCCCCATTTTGTAAGTGTGCTTGAAAACACACTGAAAACGGAAATAAAACATAGTCAGGAGAATTATTCCCTGAGTCCAGGTGCTGTTTGTTTTAGGAAAACYCCAAGTAGACTGAATTTGGTGGTGCCTGATCCATGGCTAAAATGTGAAGACCTACAGATGCACTTTCCCTTCCTCGTATTCCCAACCCATGCCTATTAGAGCAGATGGAAAGTTTACCCTTCCCAGTCTCATGCTATCTCTGCATGTAAATGAAGAAATTTGAGCTTAAAACCTGTCAAGCCAACACCTTCCCCCAGGATTCAATTGACTTTGAAATTGTTCGCTTCAAAAATCACCCAAACAAACAGGGAAAGATCCCAAAAGGAAGAGAATTAATAAGGGCAGTGTTTTCTAATATGCACACTAAACAAATCCTGCAATCTAAATGAAATCTATATTGCAGGCATTTGGTGGTTTTGAGCTGGGGCTGGGCTGCTCTGGCTCCACATCCATCCAAATTTCATGCTTCCCTTTGAACCTGGCTTATCTGAAATGGTCCCTTTCTTTTCTCCCTGCCTTCCGGAGGGTTTTCGGAATTCAAGTCAAAGGAAGAGCCTACATGGAGAGGAAGGAATTCACTGTCCTGTGTCCTTGTCCCTCCCACCTGTGTTTTGGTCAGGATGGCAGGGATTTGGGTATCACCCTCAGTGGGGACCCACCCTGCCAAAATCCCACTCTTTTGCATCATCCCGGGGAAGAAATCCCGGATTTGGGTGTTTTGAAGATCTCTATCAGACAAATCTRATCTTGCACTCCCGTGGCTGCCAGGGATTTATTCCTGTACCTGTGAAATTTGCATCTATGACAACAGGTTTCCGTCAGTTTGGGCCTTTCATCTCACTCCACAAGGAATTTGTTCACACATTCCACAGGGATAAGGTGCCCACAGCACTCATTTTCTAATGGATGTGTACTTTTACCTCTTCCAGTGCAATAAATCAAGGTTGCTCCAACTCAAAACAGCTTTTGTTACCTCTGTAGGCAATCCAGGATATCCACACATCCTGACCATCCTGCACATCATCCTCAGTTYACCAGAGAGGGAATTAGGAATAAAGTTCCTGACCTGTTCAGTGCTTTCTGGGACACCTTTTGCACCAGCCTCTGCTTTGCTGTGTTGAGCAAACCAAGCCTGAGATATTTTCCYGGTGGATTTGGTTCTCTTCAGTTTTCTGCCATGAAATGCAGCACTTTGGATCCGAGATTTGGAGATGTGGCTCCAAGGAGCACCAGAATTCCACTGTTTTCTGATTCCTGGTGGTGTTTGGAGCAGGCTGCTCAGAGGGGGAGTGGATGTCCCATCCCTGGAAGWGTTCAAGGCCAGGCTGGGTGCAGTTTGGAGACATCTGGGATAGTGAAAGGTTCCCATGGCAAGGATGGAACAACATGAGCTCYRAGGTCCATTCCCACCCAGACCATTCCATGACTCTGTGGCTGATGTGAGTGTGGATCACCACAGCAGCACCACAGGCAGGGAAACTGCCACAGTCCATGAAGGACCTTCCAGCCTATCCCAGATTTTGTCTGAAATTGCCCAAACCTCTTCCCAAATCCAGTTGAAAGCCAGCGGAGATGGACACCCTCAGAGATGGGCACAAACCACCACGAGCAGGAACGAGGGGGAAAACCCTGCAAAATCCCTGCTGGAGCAGAGCAGGAAACCATGGAGAGGACGATTTTTATTCCCATTATCCGTGGCTGGCGGGTTCTGAGCACAGCCCGTGTCCTGCAGACACRCCCAGGAATTCCAGCTGGAGCAGAGGAGCAGATGGCAGCAGTTGTTCCACTGGCTGCCTGCACCTGCCAAACGAGCTCCTTTCCCTTCCCTTCCTGAGCTGCAGCCACTTCCAAGTGCTCCTGAAGGAGCTGGAACTGGCTGCTCCCTCCCCATGCCGTGATGGACACGGATTTAGGGAGCAGCCTTGGGGAAGATCAGTGGAGCCACATTAGAGGGGCTGGATGCTGTGGGGGGAAAGGATTGGAGGGGTGGAAGAAGAGGTGCYTTGGACATCTGGACATAAACCCCTCTCCTGTAACAGTGAAGAGGATGGAGGGAAATCCCCACAGCAGTTTTCAAGCCTCCTCTCCTTTGCACCAAGGGCAATTTGGTGGATCTGAGACTGTTTATTCTCCCACAGGCTGATTTTGCTCATCCCAGAGGTCTTGGCTTCCCCATGTAATAAAAAATCAAGATCCCAAGCCATCACTGGTTATTCCTGCAGATATTTCCATGCACACTCTGGCCCTGCTGAAGCTGTTATCAGAGTAATAGGGCCAAGACTTCAATTCATCCTGGCAATAAACTGCAGAAATATTGGTGCTCCTGCCTTTTCTAATCTAATAATTTTTTTTCCTTGCAGAGGAGGCCATTCCCTAGCCCTGAGATAGTCTCCTGGCCCAGCATGTGGAATTACAGATACTGCCAGTGCCTATTAACTGTACAAATCTTTGCATTGATAAGTGAGGGAGAGATTTATGTCTTGAAATGAGAAATTCTATCCGCAACAACAAAATTGAGCCAGTGGATCAATCCAGATCAGAGTCSGTCGAGGAAGTGACTGCAGCGATTGACATTAATTGTGGGCTCTGGCATTTCAGCAGCTGCTGGGAATGCTGGGCCASAGGGATGGAGCTTCTCCCTGGCCCTTGGGGGACTTCTGGCCAYGGCCAAGGCACTCTGGCAAATTATTGGGGAATATTCACGGAGTTTCCTCGGTGGTGCATTCTGGCACCTTGAAGGAGATGAATCAAAAATCTCCTCCCAGGGCTAAATGTGCTTTAAGAGCCGCCTCTCCTTGCATACCAATTGCCTAATAAGCCCCAAACTGGATTTGCTCAGATTAATTCCCATACACTTCATTTACTTTCTASTTCTTATCCAGCAGCCTTCCATCCCCAGGCAGGATTGCTGTAAATGTGACCACTCCTGGGGGCAGCATCCTGCCACATCCTTCCCAACGCCCCAAAATCAAAACCCCGAGGGCTTGAACCCCGACATAATTCTCAACCTAAATGTCCACTGGGTGTTTCTAAAGGAGCTTTGCTGCTTTTATTTGCATTTTTCATCTCAGAGCCCAGTYCTTGGGATGCCCCTGGGTAACCTGTACAAGCTGGCAGGGGCTGGGGATGTCTTGTCGTCTCAGCTCTTGTCCCCAAGCCATCAAATCCACCTAAACTATTCCTGACAGCTGCTTGTCCAAACTCTTGGATGGAGCCAAAAGCCTCCCCAGGTGACTGTTCCCACATCAAAGCCCAGCTCTGCAGGCCCTCTCTTCCTAATGTGCCCTGGAGGAAATTCTGAGGCATCACTAAAATTTTGTAGGTGTTTAATCTTCATTATGGAGCARTCCCGAACTGCTGGCTGGGTAAAAGATGGGTCTCCAGATCCAGCTCTGCAGGTCCCAGGAGGTTTGGGATGTTCTGCAAAGCCCTGAYGCCCCCAGGCACTGTCTAGGGCAAAAACTCAGTTTTTGTTAAGGAGGAAATCCATTTTTAGGTCTAAAAGTTGCAGGAAAAAAAAAAGGCTGGAAAGTTCTACCTCATTCCTAAATGCTCAGAATGAGAATTAACCCAATCCTGCAATTCTCTRTTTGTGTCAGCCAGCACTGGGGCATTTCCCAGGGAGAAACAAGGATCCTGACCAATCGTGCCTTGGCCATTCAGAAAGGAAATCCCAAAAAATGAGAAACTCCTTAAATTTTCCTGGGTATTTTCAAGTGACCCAKCAGGACCAAGAGAATCCTCTGGAACAAACAAGCGGGGTTCGCCCTCTCCTTCAGCTCTCACCGGACAGGTTTTCTCCATTTTGCAAACCCAAATCTTTTTTGCCACAAAATGAAAGAGAGTTGTGCCCCTGGAGGCTGGAAGGGCTCCAGAGAAGAGCTGTGCCCTGAGGGGAGCTTTGTGACCTGCCTCACATGGGATGAGGTTACGGGGAGGGAGCAGGGACAGCCCCGAGCTGGAGATTGCTCATTCCTGCTCCAGGCTCCAGCTATAAATAAAGACCAGGATCTAAGACAGACAAAAAAGGAAGAATGACTGGGTTTATTCTGCTTCATCAATGACAGGACAGCTTTAAAGAGACACAAGAACAATGCAGAAAACAAGCCTGGTTTCCTAGAAATGCAGGCTGAGCTAAAGATAAAACAGTGTTTGCCCAAATTCTCTCTTTGCTGGCCATTTCCAAGGAGAATTGCTGGGCTKCAGTGAGAAATACAAAGCAAGAGGAGGTTTCAAGGAGGGAATGAGTGGTGTCAGAGGTGTTGTGGCCTCTCTGGGGCTTCACCAGGATTTCCCCTCCTGGGCAGTCTGTTCCCAGCTGAGCACTGCCAGAGGGCAGAGGGGTTGGATATGGGGCAGGATGGGCTCCAGCACCTGTAATGAACCCAGGGCAGAGCATCCGGGCATTAATTCACATGGAATGGGAAGATGTTGAGACAAGTGGGGTTTTGTGGCACATTTTGTCCAATCCCAGGAGCTGACTGTGCCACAGAGCTTCCACCCCTCCCAAAATGGCTGTCAGGGGAAAGACATCGGTTATTAGACCCCACGTGCTTTAAAGGGATTTCTGAGGAAAGGTCTGGGGGTTTGATTTTAAAGGGATTTCCAAGGAAAGGTCTCGGGGCAGCCCCAGAGATGGGGGGACAGTGGGACTTTGATAAGGGACACTCACCCTTCCTGTCATGCAAGGCCTTTGTCCCCTCTGGCTCTCAGCTTTTCCCTTCCCCTGCATCCATTRATGGTCCCCATTCCCTCCTCCTGCCACAGCCCCATATCTTGGAACCAGGTTGGAWAAAGCCTTTAAGGTCATCCCCCACAGCTGCCAAGGCCAGCACTGACCCACGTCCCCAAGTGCCACGTCCACACAGCTTTGCAGTCCCTCAGAGACCCCACCCCTGCCCTCTGGTGCTGCAGCACATTGGGCAGCTTCCAAAGCCCTTGCCTTTGTGCTGCAGATCCCACCCAGCCTGGCAGGGATTGCTCACACCCTCCAGCAACCTTGAAACCCCTTTGGTGGCCGCAGCAGCTGTCACTGCAGATGCCAGCAGGGATGTTCCAGCGCTGGGGACCCGCAGGGTGGGATCAGCATCCAAGGATGCAGGAGCCCCATCTGCATCCAGGAGCATCCCTGAAGGTCAGACACAGAGAGGGGACCTGGGGGTGTCAGCTGGCTCTGGAGGAAGGCACAGCAAACACCTCATCACCACTTTCTGACTGAGGAAAGCAAATGGAGCCCAAATTCTCCTTTCCTTTATCCAAAGGGGCTGAGGTTTGAGCATTTCCATCCACAGCAATAGTTCAGCAAGTGCTGCTCACCTCATTCAGGTTGCTGCTGCTGCAGTTTGGGGATCTTTGAATGTGTTACTTGTAAATTCTTGTACCTTTCTGGAGAAAAGTGCCTCATCCTTTCTTATCACAAGGTGAAGGCATTTTTCTCCTATAAGAGAAGCTGAAGGATTCTCATACTTTGTTGCTGGACTATAGGGAGAAAAAGGACATTTAAAGTTCCAGGTAAAAGTCCAAGAAAAATCAAAATACTCCAATAAAAGAAAATTCAGCCAGCTCAGCTTGTCTCTCCCTGCTGTAAAGAGAGGAGGTTCAGCAAAGGTGAAGCAACTTATTTTATTCCTGGTTTTAAAAATAACTGTCTCAACCTAAGCAAGTCAGCCTCGAGAATCTTTAATTGTTTGGTGATGTCATTAAYGAACCCAGCCCCTTTTCATCTGCCACTGCCTGTGGGGAGGAAACAAAAATGTAGGGTCTTCCACCCTCATCCCTTTTTTGGCACAGTTTGTCCTGGTTTGGTTAATTTTGGGACTGAGGGGTTCATTTAGAGGTGCTGCTGAAGCAGTGCTGGCTTTGCAAGGGTGTGAGCACAACCAGCTTGTGACGAGCCCTGTCACCAGCCAAAAACAGGGACACGAGCTGGAAATRAAAGAGCTGCAGCTTCAGTGCTCGGCCTGTCGGCAGGAGGTGGGGTGTGGGGAGAGGGGTCAGCCCGGCCTGAGGAGGCATCGCCCCTCTGGAACACCCAGAGTGGGACTTARGGGATCTGCCCACGGCCCCAGGCGCGGCTGGCACCTCCTCAGCTCACCTTGCAGAGGAGCCTGTCACCCTGCCTGCTGCCTGGAGGTGACACTGCCTGCTTTTCTCCCAGCAGGGAATCCTGCCCCAGCTGTTTCCTCAGCTCTCTGTGTGTGGCTGGAATTTTTCCCCCGTTCCCCAGGGGATGTCAGAGATAACAAGTAGATGTGAGCAGGAAATCAGTGCCTCTGTTCTGGATGCATTTCCAGGCACGGCTCTCAAGGCTCAGGCACTGAAAACACTCTGGGCACCTGTCACAGGTCCCTTCACCCTCAGCATTGAAAAGTCACTTTTCCCACAGCTGTCTCTAAGTCAAGTGCCCCATAACTTGTGGTGGTTGTGGCTCTGATCCACTGGAAGGTCTGTCCACCCCAAACTATTCCCAAATTCTACAACAGGCTTCAAGGCCAAGTTCTGCACCRTGCTTTGCACGTGGCTCAAATTCAAAGCTTCGTGCTGGTGGTGGATATTGGAGCCAGAAGATTTCCATCTGACTGAATTCCTCAGACTGAAATGAAATAAAATGAGATGAATGTCACTCCAGCAGTGGTGCATGGACAGACACTGTCCTGCCTCCACAGGCATTTCTCCTCATCYTCCCACAGCCCTTCTCACCCCATACACATTTATAAAGGGAGATGAAAACAGTTTTAATCTATCAGACCCCATGAATAATGTACTGGAATAGCCTCAGTGCAGCCAAGCATGTTCCAGCCCATCAATATGATAAATGCAGGTACAGTTGTTTTAATTGTCGGGATCGTGTTGGAGTGCAAACACATCTGTRCCTCACCCAGGGGGACATTAATGCTGTCCTGGTCCTGACAAACCCTTTCATTCAMACACCACCATCCCACTGCCTGGAGCCAGAGAGCTGGGAATGGCCAGAATGTGTTGGGAACAGGCAGAATGGGCTGGGAGCAGGCAGGATGGGTTGGGTCCAGCAAAGGGTGAAGGCATGGACAGCTTAGTTCCAGGGAAACTGGGAGCTGGGCACTGCCTCATGCCCCAACCCTTTTCTTGGTGATCCCAAAGCCCAGGAGAGGCTCAGAGCTGGTGTGAGGTATAGCACAAAGTGTAGGGAGGGTCCAGAAATGTAGTTTGAAGGGTGTCTGTAGTATCCTTCACATCACCTCAAAGATCTTGGCTTGGCCTTCCCATTCCTGCTGCAGCTCATCTTCATCTCTGTCCCCATCCTGGCAGAGGCAGGAAGGGGCTTGGAAAAACCTGGGACAGCAGAAGGTGTCTCTGGCCAAGATAGGGGAAAGAGATCTGCTTTAGGTTCCCTTCCAACCTGAACCGTTCTGGGATTCTGGGATTCTGGGATATGGTGGCATCAACCCTGTGGTTTGTACCACAACAGCCCTGCAGGGAAAAGGGCCACACCGGACATGTCAGACCTGCTTTTACTCTGGACATGGCAGCTCCATTCCCACTCTGGAATGTCACAGCTCCATTCCCACTCTGGAATGTCACAGCTCCGTTCCCACTCTGGAACACAGCAGCTCCATTCTCACTCTGGAATGTGACAGCTCCGTTCCCACTCTGGAATTCAGCAGCTCCATTCCCCCTCTGTAATTCAGCACCTTCATTCCCACTCTGGAACACAGCAGCTCCATTCCCACTCTGGAATAGAGCAGCTCCATTCCCCCTCTGGAATTCAGCAGCTCCATTCCCCCTCTGGAATTCAGCACCTTCATTCCCACTCTGGAATTCAGCAGCTCCATTCCCACTCTGGAATTCAGCAGCTCCATTCCCCCTCTGGAATTCAGCAGCTCCATTCCCACCCCGCTGTGTTTTGCCATTCCGCGGCAGCCGCGGGGCTCGGGCCAGAGGCAGCAGTAAAATATCTCCGTAATAAACGGAACCATTTGGCTCTTGGAGCCGGTGCCAGCTTTTATAACAATTTCCATCTTAAGCTGGCTCAATCCATAYTTAATGAAATCTTCTATAAACCCTTTAACAGCCCTCAATTCATTTCGAGTGGTAAATGAGTCAGCACTTCGAAATGATGAGCAGGATTCAGACTCTGCTGCCGTTACTTAAGGAGAAGAAGTGATTCTTTTTAAATGCTTTTTCTCCTAAATAATGTTTCCTTTTCATTTTTTTCTCTCTCTTTTTTTGGTTGCTGCTGTGACAGTGCTCTGCAGAGGTGAGGGCAGCCACAGGGGCACAAACGCCCCAGGTCTGGCACCATCCCTCTGCTCCCTGCAGACAGACCTGACCAGCCCAGACTGATTTATCTGACTGTCTCTCATCCAATCTCTTGGCTGGGTCAGCTCCAARCAGGATTCATCTCTCCCTGCCTCAGTTTCCCATTTACTTCCTGCTCCCAACCTCCTGCCAGACATTTTGGAGAGCTCTGGAGGGCCACCCCAGCTCTCTGTGCAGSCTGAATTCCTCCAGCATGGAATTCAGAGGCATTCCAGAGGGAGATATCACATCCACCAAGCACAGCCCACCTGAGGAGCAATCATCTGCCCTGCTATTCCCATTTTCCCTTGGAATCAGACAGCAAAATCCCCTGAAGAGCYGGAGTCTCAGGAAAAGGCATATACCAGCTGTGTAATCACCACTCCACGGTACCTGCTCATTTGAATAATGAAATGGCATCTTTGTTAAAGGCAAGGAGACTTCCAAGCTGTCTTGTTCTGCAGCTCACCTATAAAAGCCAAGCAAGCTTTGCAAAACATTTCAATTCTCCTGATCACTGTAATTACTGGCCAGGATCCAGCTCTGCTCTCTGCTCAGCTTTGCCAGCAGGTTACACAMGAGGGCTGTGGGCACAGGCTCTGAAATAAAGTGAATCATGGCTCGGTTTATTTTTGAAAATGCCTTTATTTTGCGTGATATTGATTTTCTTTTTTCCCTTACTCCACACCATGCAAAGCAATGTGCCTGTGTGGGGATGTGTCAGTGTCTTTCTGGCCGGCGTGAGCTGAGGCTGCAGATGTGTGTCACTGGCTGTAGCATAAAATCAAGTCAGGAATCTCCACAGGGCCTTTAAATGTTACCTTTGAGTGKCACTGCGTGGGTGATGGTGGCATTAACGCTGCCCTAAGACCGCAGTGGCTCTGCCGTGGGGGTCAGCCACCTCAAACATTTCCATGGCAGGCTTTCCAGCACCCCCTGGCTCCAGCCACTGAGTATTTCCAATTAACTCTGCATTTCAATGGCCTGGATCCTGCTGAACTCGGAGCAGTCCCTTCTCTTTTATTCCTGCACCACCGGGAGTCAGTGACCCCGGGAGCAGCTTGCTGGGCAGGTTTGGGCAGGGTCTGTGCTGGGGAGGTGAAGTGGCCTCATTAGGCCTGGCTTGGAGAAGCTGGAATGAGGGGGCAGTGTGGGCATCTGCTCATCCCAAGGGCCAGGTGAGGTGTGGAGCTCTCTGGGAGCTGGCACAGCTCTGGCACAGCTGAAATCACAGAACCATTGAATCATTTGGCTGGGAAAGCTCTCCAACACCATCAAGTCCAAGGGCTGACCTAAAATTGTCACTCCACCTCCAGCCCATGTCCGCAAGTGCCACATCCACAGAGCTTTTAAATCCCTCCAGGGATGGGGAACCCACGACTGCCCCAGGCAGTGCCAGGGCTGGACAGCATTTCCATGAAGAAATTTTCCTTAATAAATAAACTTTCCCACTAAACCTCCCCTGGCCCAGCCTGAGGCCGTTCCCTCTCCTCCTGTCCCTGTTCCCTGGGARCAGAGCCCAAATCCCCCCGGATGTCCCCTCCTGGCAGGGAGTTGTGCAGAGCCACAAGGGCCCCCCTGAGCCTCCTTTTGTCCAGGCTGAGCCCCTTTCCCAGCTCCCTCAGCCCCTCCTGGGGCTCCAGCCCCTTCCCAGCTCCATTCCCTGYCCTGGACAGCACCTCAATGTCCTTCTCGCGGTGCGGGATGGCTGGAAAAGAAAATCCACTTGCTGCCCTCGCTGTCTGAAGCATTTTCCTCCAGGAACATCTGGAAGGAGCGATTTCCAGTCGGGATGASGATGGATTCCTGCTGGTGTGCCAGCCCCATGTGAGACTGACACCCACAGGGCRCTTTTAATATCAGCTGTTGGAAAAGGCTGGAGTGGCCCTGGAACAGCTGCTACCAAGAGCAGCCTCGTTGTCCTTGAAAAGGGAGAGCAACCCTGGGAGGGGGAAGGAACCAGAGCCGGGCTCCTCCAGYCTTCCCAGGCAAAGCGTGAGAGGGGAGCACGCTGCTCTCTATAAATAAGTCAGGGAAAAGAAACAAAGGGGGGAAATAATGGCAAAGTTAAAGGCCACGATTGAACTAAATTTGGACTGTGAGACAAAGGAAAGGGCCTAAAAGGCAGAGCAGTTTGATTCAGAACCAGCTGAACTCCTCGGAGGACTAAACTTGATCTGTTGGAGAAGAGGATGAGGCCAGACTTGTCCCAGTGGTTCCTCCCACAGCTCTTGGAAAAGGCCAAGCCTTGGGAGCTGACCAGGAGCCACAGGAGCCCCAACACACTGCAAAGCACCCCAAAGAGCAAAACAGGAGAACACCCCAAACCCAGCAGGAAATCTCCCAATCCACATTGCCATGTTATTGCAAGGTAATTTTTCTGCAGCTGTTCCAGGAGTGCCCTTACTAATGAGAGAGGGAGATGTTAACACAAGGGCTGGGTTTAAATTGTTAAACCTGCCCCAAATCCATCAGCGAGGAGCAGAGCTGCCAAAACCAGCTGACTCCCAGCTGATCCCATGTATCTTTCATGTGCCTGCAGTGGCGGCCGCCGTGCTGGGATGGGACCTGTCACTTGTTGGGGGCCCACGGGAGCACCAGGGAGGGCTTTGTTAAACAAAAGCCATCACAAGCTGTTCCCTTCTACACACATCACCCAGCCTAAATGGCACTTAATGGAATAATGAACCACGGGGAGACACAGACAAGGAAACGTCATTAAATCTGCTTAAAAATGGATCAAATGCCGAATCAATTCCCATTAGTGAATGCACGGGTATTTCACATATCCTTAGGAGTTTTATTAGGCATTCATGCAGAATCTGAGGTAATGATGGTGATTTCCCCCAAACTGCTTTCTTTCTGACAAAAAGGAGCAGGACCAAGGAKCCAGGACTTTATTCTCTCACGCCTCTTTTTCTTTTTTTTAAAGCATTTTATGAAATATTTAGGCAATGTCTTTAGCTTCTCATGGTCATGCCCTTATTGTGTCAAGTCAAATTAGTTAAGTACACAAATGAGAGTAAACAAAGGTGACAGATAAATGAAACACATGGTTCCCAAAGTGTCAGAGGTCCCCTCTGTGTGGTCAATCCAGAGGTTCCTCRATGGGCTCTTCGTGCACAGCCCTGTGAGGAGTTGAGAGGAAGAAGCTCCGAGCTTCAAACCAAGTTCCTCAAAGCACCAGATGTGTTCCCTCCCTCCCTCCTTCCCTCCCTCCCCCTTCTTTCCCTCTCTCCCTCTCATCCACACTCTCCGATATTTAAACACTGAGTGTGCACTGAGCAGCGCCAAGAAAACAGTGCAAAACAAATTGCCTTGAATATTCATCTTTAATAATATTTGGACAACAGCAGCCTGTGGAAGTCCCTGCAGGATCCGGGCCTCCTGGGAAGAGCTGGAAGAGCATGGCACAGGCAGGATCCAAGCTTGGAGCAGGAGCAGTTTCTCCCAGAAAGGTGCAAAAGCTTGAAGAGATAAGGYAGCAGGAGCACAGGAGAGTTTGGACTGGAAATACATGGCTGTAAGGACCAGATATCCCAGTTTGTGCGAAGCCCAGCACTTTTCCCCCTGAGCCTAGCAAATAACTTTAATTCCTTGAGTCCACGTGACGTTTTAAWGCATTTTTTCCCTGATTTGTGACCCCAGCGTGGGACACGTCAATCTCCTSTGAGAGACTGAACAAGCTTTTAACAAAAGGTGCCTGAGACAGAGAAAAAACCCAGAAAGTGGGGATGTGCAGACAGATGGGAGAGCAGGGAGTCACAGGGAGGCAATATTGGSCAGCATGTTCACCAGGAGTCAAGGATGGCAGCCGGGGAGCCTCCAGCTGCTGGGCTGGTGTCAGGAGCTGGATAATAATGCCAGGYTTGTTGTGCATCACCTGGCTGTGTGCATAATTCATGGGTGTAATGAGCTGATTATCAGGAGCAGCCTCAGCTCCCCTCCAAGCTGCATGTGGCCAGAGAGGGATCCGGAGGAGCAGAGCCATTAAGGAGGGCTCTGAAAGAGGATAATTTATTCTCATTCCAGAGACAGCTGCAGCTTGCCCCTTTYGTGCTCACTCACCTTGAACACAGCCAGCCAAGCTCTGCTGGCRTGAATTTTCCCGGAAAACAAACTTTTCCTTCAGATCTTCCCTGCCAGGGAAGTTTCAAACCCCTCCTGGATCACAAATTCCCGGTTTGTGGTGGGACAGTTGGGTTTTAGCAGAGGTGCTCCCTTGCTTTGGATCCAAGCTGGGTTTGATTTGGAACCCACATTTGCAAATGAAGGAGAAATCCAAGTGCAGCACTTGGARTGGTGGAAAATCGTTGGTCCATCAGCACACACTGGGAGAAGCTCCAGAGAGCCAAAGGATGTGCAGCAAAGCTGTCACAGGAGCCGAATGTGAATTATAACTGTTCAGATACAAATTAAATAGGGGGGRAATTAAACTCCAGCTCAGCCAAGTGCAGAAGGCTGTGGGGTCTTCACCGCTTCAAGGTGCTGCATCCAGGCACTGACTTTTCCTAAAAGTTGCTTTTTTGGGAAGTTTCAGCAGCAATCAACCAAGCTTTTGGAAGTCCAGCTGGATGATTTAGTTCCCTTCCAGCTTTAAAACTGACTTTCAGGCTCCTTTCTTGTGTATTTATGGTGCAGAAACATCAAAAGGCCACGGCTTGGCCAGCGGGAATTGTGCAACTGGGAATTGTAGATTCCATAATCACATTTTGGACTCCAATTGATCCTCAGACCGTGAAGAAATCTGCAAAAATTTTCAAACAAGGAATATGGTGGGGACTTCTCCAATCTGTTTGCAGACAATTTGCAAACAAAAACCCTTGGCAGCGCTGGCTGGATATGGAGTTCATGCTGGGATTCATGTGCCAGGCTCTAAACTCTCTCAGCTTCCCCACTCCATGTTCAACAATTTGGGAAAAGAGCAGCTGGTTTGCCTCATGTTTCACATGCACTGGAAGAGGTTGCCCAGAGAAGCTGTGGCTGCCYCATCCCTGGAAGTGYTTTGGACAATGTTTGGAGCCACCTGGGACAGTGGAAGGTGTCCCTGCACACTTACACCCCTAAATCCCCAAATTCCTTTCTTGTTTAYCTTTTGGATTCGTATCAGTGCTGTAGTGGTGCTCAGGATGTGTGGGAAGGGGGCACGTTGGGGAAATCAGGACAAATCTGCCCCCATTTGGAGGAAAAATCCTGCCTGRAGATCTGATTTGTTTTCCATCAAGCCAAAGCTGCTTGCAACATCCCAGGATTATTCTCACACAGAGGGGYTTGGAGCCTGGTGCTTGCAATTCCAGCCCATTTCTTCTTCCTTTGGGAATGTCCTTGAAAAAATCAGGACCGATCTCATAAAGTCTGGCTGGAGCTGCTTGAAGAAAAGTGAATTTTCCTCATTTTTCAGTCGAAAAACACATTCCTGAAGAAAGGGAAGGGGGGAGAGAGGCAAAGAGCCTTTTTTTAACCCAGCCACTTCTTCTTCCTGGCAGAGGCAGAGTATGATTGATACGAAGAGATCCAGCRCTGATTTTAAGACATCAGGTAATGGAGAGCTCCCCCAGCTCCTGGTAAGACTTTACTCAGCTCCTCATTTGATTTTGTGTGTATCTATTTTTCTTCTTCCTGCAAATGGGGACGATTACATTCCCTATTTCTTGGTGAGTTGTTGTGAGCCCGGGGGTGCTCGGGTCTGTAAAACATCTCCGAGCCATTTGAGGATTCTGCTTTCCTGCCACCCTGCYCTTGCAGCAAATGGTGCTGAGTCCAAAATCTCCTTTGCACTAAGGGGAAAACAGGGATGTCCAGACACAGAGGAACAGCCTGGCATGTCAGGATTTTATGTACTATTCTATAAATCCTTGATTTTTCACAGGCTGTTTCATGAGAAAATCCCTAACTTGGGGTTTTCAGAGGGAAATCAGGCTTTTGCAGCTGCAGATATGGAGTCTTCTTCCAAAAAATCATGGAATATCCTGACCTGGAAGTGATCAACAAGGATCTTCTGGCCCTGCATAGACACAGCAATCGCACCCTGGACATCCCTGGAGTGGTGTCCAAGCTCTCCTGGAGCTCTGGCAGCCTCGGGGCTGTGCCCATTCCCTGGGGAGCCTGGGCAGTGCCTGAACCCTCTGGGGGAGGAACCTCTTCCCAAAATCCAGCTTAAACCTCCCCTGGGCCAGCCCCAGCTGTTCCTCAGGTGCTGTCACTGTCCCAGGGACAGAGATCAGAGATCCCCTCCATTCCCTCAGGAGGGAGTTGTAGATATCGATGATGTTGGAGTTCAAGGGACCATCTGAGCTGGAAAGTCATCTCTTCCTTCATTTTTCACCTGGAAAACTGCAGCCAGGAGGCCCCTGCTCTCCYATCCCAGCTCCATCCCCATGGCATTCCCAACTTTGTTGAACCTGTAATTAAATCAGTCAATCCAGGGAACGTAAATCCCCGTGATGGATCTCAGCCTGCTCACAAAACCCATCATGCTGACCCAAAATTCCACATCCCCCTCCAAAAGGAGACGGTCTGATAGTGAAATAAATCCCTGGGGGCAAGCTGGCTGCTCCAGAGTTTGCCAGGGAAATCCTGGGATGATGTGATTTGTCTGTCAAATGAGAGCAAAAAAGGAATGAAAATCCTGGGAGAGGAAACATTTATCCTTTCAAAACGTGACACCAGAGAAGTGATTTATCCATGCGTGGGTGCAGCTGGGATGGAGGTGAGATAATCCTGAGAAATACCTTTAAAAGAAAAGAAAAAAAAATCCAAATAAAGCATCCCATTTTCCCTTCTGAGCTATCACTCCACAATCGTGGGATGCTGGGAATATTCCATGATGAAGTGTGCAGCTCCCTATCAGGAAATATTGATAAACAAAGGGAAAAGAAGGTGAATTATCCCAAAATATCCCTCAGGCTGCTTCCTCGTGGTGCTAGGGATTGTCCTTCTGGAGCTGTGGGTTGATCCAACTTGGGCAACTCCTTGGAAAAGTTTGGAAGCCCTGGAAAATCAAAGGAAAAGTGTTTCTTTCATTATGCATTTCAACCCTGAGCACAACAGGGAAGTTTCCCTTCTTCCCTTCAGCTCCAGAGGTTTCCAGGGGCCTGACGGGCATCAGTGATTCCAGAACCTCTGTGCCTCAGTTTCCCTCTTGGAAAATGCAGATTTTAAGGCTTTTTAAAGACACTTTTCAAAAATTGCTCATTTTTGGGACGAGTGGGATAAGGCCTCAGGTGTGGCCAGGGCAGAGCCCCTCGCTCCCCTTCCCTGGGATTTGGGTTCTCCATGGGTTTAATTTGTGCATCATTCCCTGTTCTGATTAGATCTTCAAATATCCCTGAAAATCTCCTCATTCAGGGCTTATTTTGGCCTTGTTAAATTTTGATCCCAGCTAAAAGAGGGAGAGAATGGCAGCAAACCCCACACAGGAGCACAGGGATGGAAGGGTGGGGGGAAAGATGGAAGGCTGGGAGAATGGAAGGATGGAAGGATGGGAGGGTGGAAAGATGGAAGAATGGATGGAAGGATGGAAGGAAGGATGGAAGAATGAAAGGAAGGGTGGAAGGATGGAAGGAAGGATGGAAGAATGAAAGGAAGGGTGGAAGGATGGAAGGAAGGATGGAAGGATGAGAGGATGGGAGGAAGGATGAGAGGATGGGAGGAAGGATGGAGGGAAGGCTCTCTGGAGCTGCTGTCCATCAGAACCCCTGGCTGTGCAGATCCCTTCCTTTGGCTTCGTGGCAAACCCATGATATTTTTAACCCATTTGAGTAGCCAAGATCCATGAAAATAACATTTCCGAGCCATAGGCCAGCACCTCTGAGTATAAAACTCTCTGGCTGGACTTTGAARGAGAAAGGGATTTTTTTGGTTATTTATATTTTTATTATCCCCATTGCCCTTTGAGCCTCTTCCCCCTGCTGAATGCTCATTTTTCCTGGTAATTTCTGCACCTCTGGGGCTTGGCTGAACCAATGAGAGCTGYTTGGAGACTCTTCACTCATGAACTGCTCTTCCCCTCTCTCCCCAAATCCTCTCCCAAGTGAGAGACAAGGCAAGGGGAACCACACATTTGTGATTGATTGCCCTAAAAAAAGCAAGGCAAAACACACAAAAAAATGCCATTTCAGGAGGAATTTCAACCCCAAGTACATCAAGAATTTTTTCCCCTCCGTCCTTGCCCAGCTCAGTGCCTTCTCCTTGCACTCCTCTTCACCTCTTCTCCTTAAACAGAAGATTGAGGCTCCCTATCACTAAATTCATAACTGTTTGCCTGGAATTCCTCCCCGGGGAATGTTATTAACAGCAACTTAGTGGCTGATGGATGGCGGCGCTGCCGAGGCTCTGCTTTGCATCCAGGCAGCCCGAGATCCATCACCAAAATTCACGTGGGCAGGCGTGGATTAAATAAACACCCCGAGAAATATTTATTGCGGAGGGGGAAATTGGACTGGAGCCTCGTACAGATGTGTATTTATAGTGATTTAATAATCAATTATCGCACTGGCACTCAATACCCGCCTGATTAAATCTTCGCAGGGAGGCGTCTCGAGAACTTTCACTTAAAAAGGTGATTTTAATTCTGTTCTGTAATTGCTTTTTAGGCTCTTTGCTGGCTGCCCAGGAGCTGTAGGGACAGGAATGGACTGTGGTGAGGAGCTTTGTGGTTGGTTGTTAATGGAGCCATGAATTGATTTTATTTTCTGCTCTTTATTCCCTTCTCTCCACGCTCCCCCAAACTTTTACATTTTTTTTTTTGCCCTGGTAAGTGATAATTCATTCCATGATTGCAAATAGATCACAGTAAACTCGGTGTAATGGAGCAGTAATTACCTAAAAAGTGATGGGTTTGGGGGGTTTTGGAGGCTAAGCCATCCWAGAGGTGCTGTACAGAGCAGGAGCAATGATTCTGATGCTGGTCAATGAAACGTGAATTTTCCACTGATTCCTCTTAGACCCAGCTGCCAGTTTCACCTTTCAGAGGCACTCCAAGCTCCCCAGGCCTCCCTCACGGTGTATTCTGTGTRTTTTATTAACACCTCTGGTGTTATTGACACAGACCCAGCTGTGAGAGKCACTCAGCAAACATTGGGTTGATATTCCAGAGCATCTGCAAGCCCAGCATTCCCAGGACATCCTGGAACCTGTTGTTTAGTGGGCAGGCCCCCCTTTCCCAGGGAGATCTCASCAGGACAAGGGTCAGGGCTTGTCCTGGTGGATTTGGGCATCTCTTGGGTTGTTCAGTGGCACAAAATGGGCGTTTTGGGGAGCAGTTGGCAAAGTTAAGGTGTGGTGAAATGGGGATTCCYGTGTCCCTGCTCTGAGCAACATCCCTGTGCACCACGGGGCAGAGGAAAGCGGGCCTGTGGTTCCCCAAATCCCAGGATGCAGAATTCCAGGTATCCAGCAGGAGAGTGTGCTTGGGAGAAGCCACTAGTGGGAGCCGTGATCCCACAGAACCCCACAGACCCCGGCAGGGAACGGGGCCCCCCTGGGCTCGCTCCTCCCTTCTTGGTCTGGGAATCAGGGAATCAGGGAATACCAGAAAGGTTTGGGTTCCTAAAAAGGGACCTGACAATCCAACTCCTCCCACCCCTGCCATGGGCAGGGACACCTTCCCCTGTCCCAGGGGGCTCCAAGCCCTGTCCAACCTGGCCTTGAGCACTTCCAGGGATCCAGGGGCAGCCACAGCTGCTCTGGGCACCCTGTGCCAGGGCCTCACCAGGGAACAATTCCTGCCCAAAATCCCATCCATCCCTGCCCTCTGGCAGTGGGAAGCCATTCCCTGTGTCCTGCCCCTCCATCCCTTGTCCCCAGTCCCTCTCCAGCTCTCCTGGAGCCCCTTCAGGCCCTGGAAGGGGCTCTGAGCTCTCCCTGGAGCCTTTTCCTCTCCAGGTGAGCACCCCCAGCTCTCCCAGCCTGGCTCCATGGGAAAGAGGCCCCAGCCTTTATAGGATCGTCATCTTTCCCCTTGCTCCTGGCTGGCCTCTGCCTGCATTCAAAGTTGGGTTTCCAGGAGGAGAAAGGGAGGAGTGGGAAGATGCTGGGGGGGATGGAGAGGTCTCCTCTGCCCTTCCCACCCTGATGGAGCCCCCATGGCACCGCCTGGGAGCACATTCCCATCTGTCCCTGGAATAAGGACAACGTTTGCTGCTCCTGCTGGGTTGTTTGAGAGACGGAAAAGGATGCAGGACACAGCCAAGCCTGGGAATTTTATTCAGTTCTGGGATGGAGGGAGCTTTCAGATCATCTCTGGGAGGCTTTRTCCAATCATGCCCTTTATGGCCTTCCCTGAGCTTCCTCCAGTCTCCTCCTCCAGCCCAAATGCTGCTATTTTTACCCATTGCTGCCCCTCTTGGGACCCTGCTCCTTGCCTGGCAAAGCTCTTTCCATGGTCATTTTGGGGTTCCTGGCTCAGTGGCCTGTCCCATCCCAGGGCTGCAGTACAAAAAATTTGTTGGGATGAGCAGCAGGAAAATCTGGGATGCCTCCACTTCCAGCCCAGTGCATCAAAACACAGCTGAAGAAGCAGCTCCACGTTGTTTGTTCAGACTTTACTGAGTGGCCTTGAGGAGGAAATGAGATCTTATTAGGGRCTGTAATAATGCTCCAGATCATCCTCCGCACGGAGCAGATCCGAAGGATTAGCAAAACAAATGAAGTAATGACTTTTCTGTGAAATTAAAATTTTGTAAGATAATCCAAAGAGGAAACAGAAAATTTTATTTCAATTATGCATTAAACTTTCTCATCTCGTTTCGAGTCAGGGTTTGAGCACCAGGGAGAATTGACAGCAGCGCTGGGCCAGGAGGAGCTGAAATCCTGGGGCCTGCTCTGGGATGGATCTGTCATGGTGCTGGACTCCTGAGCACCCCTGGCCTGCTCCCAGCCATGCCCAGCAGCCCCAAACCTGGCTTTTCCCAATTAAAACCCGGGCTGTGGAGCACGGACACGCTGCATGGCTGAGCTGATTTGTCCTCAGCAAGAGCTGCAGGAATAATTGAAATTCCTGGCATCGCTCTGAGCTCAGGACTCCTGGACAGAGAAGCTCTTAACAGATGGACCATCCCATTYCGTCACTGATCACAGACCAGAGCAGTGCCAGGAGGGTCTGGGGCTGAAATTGGGACTGAGCATCATTTCTGACTTGATTTTAAAGGCTGAGCCCMTGGCAGTGATTCCAGCCCTGCTGGGGCGACTGGGGACAAAACCACCCRGGCAGGTGCAGTTTGTGWTTTTACACAAGATGTTTTTATTAAAACAGAATTCAATCAACAGCTTGGATTGTCCCCAGATGGAGGACAAGGATGTGCCACTCCATGGTGGCCCTGAGCAGCTGAGCCAGGCCAGTCTCCATCACCAAAACCACAAGGAATTGCATCCCAGAGCTCCATCCCAATGGGACGCTGCTCAAAAATGGGGGAAGTGAGGTGTGGGAGGGGACACTTGTGACAAGTCACACTTGCTGTCACCAAACAGTGCCACGACAGCCCTGCTGAGGGAGAAACCTCCAGAAGAGATTTCATCCCACATCCTCACAGCTGCCAGGGCCCACTCACACCCAGGAAGGTAAACTGGGTAAATAAGTGAGTAAATAAAGCTGGGAATTCATTAGGAACCACAGTCCAGGGAATGTCACAGCTGGTGACACCACAGCATGGATCAGGAGCCTCCAAAGCGAGGAAATGAGAGGTTAAAGGCATTTCCTTGATTTTGTGAGCTGCCTCAGACAGGGCTCTTATCTTAATTGATACAGCCCCAGCCTTTCTCTGCACGCCTCCGACAACAAGCGCGGCTCTTTGTCCTCTCCAGTTATTAAAGACTCTGCTCTGGATCACAGGGATAACAGACAGGCTYGCTGAGGATGTGGCTTTCGAGGCAAAGCCCCAAAAATCTCATTTTTCCCATCTTCTCAGGGCACAGGAGACATTCCAGGATCACAGAAGATCCTGAGTTGGATGGGACCCACCAGGACTGAGTCCCGCTCCCAGCCCTGCACAGGACACCCCAAAAGTGACCACATGCACATGAGCATTGTCCTGATCTCTGGAATTCTGTCAGGCTCGGGGCTGTGACCACTCCCCTGGGAWTGAATCCTTCTGTCAGTATTTGGACACTTTGCTGTTGTCCCCCGGAGCAGAGGTGGGGTCCCACCCCATCCCCAGCCCGTGTGTTGAGGAAGAAATCTGRAAGTCAGGCAGGTTCCCATCCCAGATGGGAATGTGTCCTGGCCATCTGGAAGCAGGTGGCTGTGAGCAGGGAGCATATGAGGCTCACTAAAGCTTTGTGYGAAATGTCTTGATTTCTGCTTTTTTTATGATTCCCTGGGGAGAGAAAAGCTCCACACAACCAGTGTCATCCTGGGAGATACCCAGGAGCTGGTGACGCACTCCTGGGGAGAGGATGGAGAAGGGATGGTGCCCTCCTTCAGGATATGGTGGTGRGGGATCAGCCTTTCCAGCACAGGGGTGTTGTTCACCTTCATTTATCCACTCATTGTTGAACTGCCTCGTGTGTGTCCATCTCCTCCAGGAGGCACAGCAGGTTCCCCCTGGGCAGATCATTCCCCACCAAATTATTGAATTTCCAGCACTTTCTCCACCAACACCATTTTCATTTTTCCCAAAGCTTTCCATGCTTCCAAAATAAAATAAATCCCTTCTTTATTTATTCTTCATGTATTTCCAGGGGGGTGTTGACAATTTGGGACCCCAAATCTGCTGACTAAGGTGGTGTTTCCCCACCAAAGGGCATTTTCCAGCAGCTTTGGGAGGACAAATGTATCCCTGTATGTGGGACAATGGAAAGGGAATTTCTTCCCAATGTTTGGTGACACCAAGGAGCTGCTGTGGCTCAAACAGCACAAGGTGAAGATGCTGAGCCAGGGAGGAGGATGGTGGGGCTTTGCTCCTGCAGCATCCAGATCCCACAGGATCCCTCACAAGCAGCCACTGGGCCCAGGGAGATCAGGACATACCCAGGGATAATGAAAAATCCACGTG
>CADDXX010000687.1:313595-327979 GCA_902810485.1 Alauda arvensis
AAGGGAAGGGAAGGGAAGGGAAGGGAAGGGAAGGGAAGGGAAGGGAAGGGAAGGGAAGGGAAGGGAAGGGAAGGGAAATAGTAGGATTTCCATTAGCCAGGATCTGAGCATGGGACATCCAGTGGAGAAATCTGCCTGGGATGTGGAATGGGGAATGACATTGGCAGCATTTACTGGAACTACATCCCAAAATATTCCCATTGTTCCCCAATGTGCCACATCAGCACCTGGCATGGAAAACAGTCCSTGTTGATTCCTTCARATCCATAATGGGAAACAAATTGTGYSTGGCTCCCAGGASYGATGATGGCAATGGGCAATTGTGATAACAGGCCTGGGYCAGGCATTCCATACATTCCATAAATACCCACAGAGTCAGTTCTCCGGGAGCGTTCCTTTGGAGCTGGCAGAGACTGACAGCTGTCAGTGGAGCTGACATCCCTGGGATGAGATGGAGAAGGGCAGCCCATGGATGTTGCACGTCTAAAGGAGCAAAAATCACTGTAAGGAACGGGCACCCCTGGAGCAGCCTGGGAAAGGAAGCAWTTTCCTATGGATATTTATATTCCAGGAGGTCTGCAAGTCTTCTCAATTCTGCCAGAAGGAGAAAAAAAAAAAAAAAGCCACTAAACTTAAAAACCTGCTACAAATGGGGCATGTCAGAGTTATTCCAAGAGCAGTCTGGCTCTTCCCTACACATTTCTATTTCTRATGGCACAAACAGTGGCTCAGGTTGTCTGGGAGGTGTCAGGAGTGATCCATGATTTCAAGAAGTCCTCAGGTATCTCCAGCCCCCTTGGGGGGTGGTTTTCTTTCCCCACCTCCTCCCTGACCCCTCTGCAGTTCCTCTTTCCAAGCAAGTTCCTTATTCCTGCCAAAACCACCAACTCTGCTGTTCAGTAAAAGCCAGGAGTCCYGAGTGACTCCAGGATCAAGGGATTTAAGGCAAACCCCACCAATTTTCACATTACTTTGACCCTGAGCACCAGCACTGCCTCAYCTCGGGGCTTTTCCCTCCTGGAGTTGGTGACAGGGAAATCTGGAGAGCTGTAAATGAGCCCTGAGAAAGTCTGGGCTGAGCTTTTCCCAGTAGTAAAAGGGAAAGTGGCCGTGGGTTGTTATTGTGCACATCCTGGAGCCCCAGAAAGTGCTGCTGAGTGGAGTTGTGCATCYACAGGGAGCCCCCCAGGAACCCACTCCTGCATCCAGAGGGGAATATACAGACTGTGATGTGTTCCCAGCTGGAAAAGCATTACTTAAGCTTTATCTCCAGAAATCCCTGGCATTGCTGCAGGTWTTGGGGTGGCTCCTTCTCCTTTAATCCTTCACTTCCATGGGATGATATTCACAGCTCCTGCCTCCTTGACCATCATCACCTTTTCAGGGAAACAGGGATTTGGGATCATCCTGCAGTGATGCTCTTAATGTTTATACACCAACATTTGTGACTCCAGCTCTCTCCAAAAAAATGTCCATAGAACCAAATCCAGATTGCCTCCTCCTTCCCATAAGTGCTGTGGCTCTGGGCAGGTTTCAGCCTCACATTTTCTTCTGGAAAGGAGGATTTTTTTGGCAGTTTCTGGATGTTGTGAACAAGATTATGCCTCATTTTGGATAAAACCCCTTTTTTGGCCATGGCAGTCCCTCTCCCTGCAGTGCAATATTTGGGAATATTTGCACTGATCACAGTGCAACCATTTAAATTCACGTGGAGGCCGAGGTTTTCCAGAGGAGAAGTTTAATTTCAATAAGTGGCCAAGATTGCTCTTTCTCATCTGCTGCCTCTGTAATCCTCCCCTTCAATTAAAATGGAGTGTGTGCAATGGGAAATTAGAACAATTACCAACAATTCCATGGAATGGCAGCCTGTGCTTGAGCCCAAGTTGGGAGGAAAATTGGGATTTGGGYGGTTCACTCACCCCCTTTTCCTTTTGCCTCCYCACACTTTGGTTYCGAGCACACCAGGCYAAATTGAGTTATCCCAACCCTYCTCCCCTTTCCAGCAGGGTGGGTTTCTCCTGAGGTTTTGAACCAGAACAAATTTCCTCTTTTCCAAGTGCAATGTCCCTGGGGTGAAGCTCTGCAGCAAATCAGGAATTAACATCTGTAATTACCCACCAGGCCAATCACGGCTGGGAACTGCCCACCCTGTCCCTTCTGAAGGATCCCTGTTGTGTGCTTAGTGAAACAACCAAACTGGGGCTCAGATTTCCTTGTTCCTATGAAAAATTCATGGCTGCAGTTGCCGGGAAGGGTTGGTCCATGGGGTTGCTGTGAGGGAAAAGCCTGAGCCCAGGGAGATGCCGGCAGCTCTGCGGTGTTGAGTGGCTCCGGTCCCAGAGCAGCCCTAGGAATGGACACCAGGCATGCAAGGGGGAATCTACAGCAGGGAAGGAGATGCAGACAGAGAATTTGGGGTGAAAAACTCAGGGAAAGGAGCTTCCCTCTTTGCAGCATCCCATTGGTGCAGAATGACTTTAAACACTCCCCAGATCYGGAGGCAGCAGCACCAATGCTCCCAAACTCTTGGGCGACTCCAACAGCTGATTTCCAGCTCAGCTGCTCAGACAGGCACCCAAAAATGCAGCACCAATTGTGTGTTTGTAAAAATTGCAGCTCCTGCTGTGCTGCTTGGTGAGGTAAATCAGCAGTGCTGGGGCAGAATCCCAACCCTCCACTCCAGCACGGAGCTGGCACGGAGCAGCTGAGGGAAGGATTTATCTCCAGACCCAATGGTGCTCCCAGGGGAGCAGCACGAACAATTCTGCAGAACAAACATTCCTGGGCTGTGGAATACAGGGAGAAACACATCTCCCTGCTCCTTCCTGACAAAATCAGCAAGTTTTCCASCTGAGTTTTTGATGCTGATGGAGMAAAMAAAGTGCTCAGGACCAAAGGCTGGTGTGGCATCAGGACTGGCAGGAATCTGAAATGGAGGGAAGATCCATAGGAAAGTTTTGTTTCAATTTGTTTTTCTTACAGAGYTTTATTTCCCAGATGGGGCTTGCAGGTTCAGTATCACAATATCCAAATTTTGCTGAGGGAAACGGAGGCACAGGAAGGAAACATTCCATTGCAAGCTCAGGATAAGCTGGACCCACGAGGATCATCCAGTCCAGCTCCTGGCCCTGCACAGACACCCCAACAATCCCACCCTGTGCATCCCTGGAATGGTGTCCAAGCTCTCCTGGAGCTCTGGCAGCCTCGGGGCCGTGCCCATTCCCTGGGGAGCCTGGGCAGTGCCCAGCACCCTCTGGGGGAAGAACCTTTCCCTGCTCTCCAGCCTGAGCCTGCCCTGGATGTGGATGAGCCTCCAGGAGATGCTGCACACAGTTCATCCCTCCCAGTTTGGAGTTTTATCATTCCTTTCACTTCTTTAAATCACTTCCTGTGGCCTTTGGATGAGCTGGAGCTGCCCTGAGCCCCATTCCAGCCGAAGCTGGCAGCTCCCAAGGGATCCAGAAATCCTTGGATGCTTTATAAAAAGACACTGGGCTCTTTGAAATCCCCCTCTCCTGTCTGAAATGAAGGGGAATCAGAGTTGAAGGGAAATCTGAAAGGAAGGAGAAGGGTCTCAGGAAAGCTTTGCTTCCATTTGTGCCTCTTAAGGGGTTTTATTTCGGTGCTGGGTTTGCAGGTGGAGCAGTGAGCTCCACTTCCTGCAGGGAAAACTGAGGCACAGGAAGGGAATGGCCCACAGCAAACTCAGGGTGACTGGATGTGGATGAGCATCCAGGAGCTGGTTCCAGGAGCTTTATCCCTCCCCTTTTGCCCACCTGGTAATTGTCCATCTGGCTTTTTCATCCCTTTCAGCTCTTTAAACTCCTCTCATCCCCCTCTTTAAAGCACTTTATCCCTGGATGGGATGAAGCCACCCTGAGATCTGTCCTGGCATCTGGCAGCTCCCAAAGGACACAGAAATCCCTGGGTGTCCCACAAAAACAAAAAAAAATCACTGGGCTCTTTGAAATCCCCCTCTGCCATCCTGGGAGCCGAGCAGCCAGCTGGCAAGTTGGGAGGGGAGCTGTGGTTAATAGTAATTAGAGATGTTAATAATTGAACAGATGAYGAACCAGGGCGTGGGGAGATTAAAGCGGAGATTTGCCGAGGGGGTTTAGATGCACGAGTCCAATTAAAAAGAACAAGGGGAATGAGACAAAATTGAAGCTGAGTTCCCAAATCCCCTACGCCTTGGCAGGGGGCAGGGATGGAATTTGTCTGTTCTCTGCTCCATCCCAGTGCTGGACTGGGCCCCTGGCAGCTCCCACTGAGGCCGTGGTGGTGCTCATTGAGGGGCAGGGCTCAGCAGTGCCACACATCAGCAGGACAGGCCACGATTCCCAAGGTTCCCATGGATTTGGGGGACRTTCCCAGCTCCAAGGGTGTTCATTGTCTCAGCATGTGCAGCCAGCAGAGTCACCTGCWGCTGCTGCCAAGAGCAGCTCCATAAAACCTCCCCTGGGCATCTCCACAGCCCCTTCTTCCCGAGCAGCCCTTATCTTCCCAGAGCTGCTTCCTCGGGCGTTGCAAATACCACGATCCCTTTCTYCCCAAGCACTCCTCAGGGGAAACTGGGCATTTCATTTCCAAACAAACCCCTTGGATTTTTATTTTTTTTCTTTTTTCCCCTGCCGCTCCCCAAGTGGTTGTAATAATAATAATAATTAATCATAAGCAGAGCTGACTCCTCTGAATGGGACAATGGTGAYGCTGGTTGGCAGCTCTATCGTCCTTCCCAGACAGCCACTCATTAATCCCGGAACAGCAGGAGTTGTTTTTAACACCCCAGTTGTTATGAGCAGGGCAACATCCTTGGGATCAATCCTGTCTTTCTGACCCAAAAAAGTGATGGTCTGGGTTTGGGGGTGGTGGGAGATGCTTGGAGCACCCCRCAGGACTAGCATGGATTGGAAATATTTAAAATAAAATAAACGAAACACAACCYCCAGGTTGGAAAAGAGAGGGGAGCGGGAGGCTTGGAGCACAACACCCCGAATTTTTATGGGGGGCCCTTCCCACCATGGAGATGCTCCTTTAAAAATTCATAGTTTATTCCACTTTTTTCCCTTTTTTTTTCTCTAATTGACTGGTTCAGGGTTTATTCTTCCTCTCTCAAGTAGAACAATGGGAGGGTTTTGAAGCTGGCAATGCAATAACGCCGGAATCTTCACTTTCCCCATTATGATTCCTCATTAGAAACTTATTTCCCCACGATTTGAAATATAAATGAYGCCTTTGATGTCTGCCTCTTTAAAATGGCTCTTTCTAATTTCCTTCTTTTAGATTTTTTGGGTTTTTTTTTTCCCCAAAAAGATGCTTTCCCTCCCGCCTTTTCCCCTCCCCAACCCCCAGCACCGCTTAACTCACCCCCAGTGCTCCGCTGCAAACACGGCTCGGGCAGAATAAATAAACTGCCTCGAATTGCAAGATTTTGCTTTGAACAAATGGGATAATTGGGGCAGCTGGAAAAAAAAAAAAAAAGGAAAAAAAAAGAAAAAAGAAACAGCCTTGGATGCGATTTCTTTTATTACGTTTTTTTAAAGGAGGGGGGAAATGAAGGCTGAGCCTGGCTGCTTTGGAGCRCTGGGTGGTGTGAGCCCAGCTGGGCGGGCGGTGCTGCCACAGGTTTGTCCCCAGCACCATCTCCAGCTCCTCCTGCCCTTCCCTCTCCCGCTTTTCCTGCTGGGGCGGGACACGGGCTGCAATGTGCTGGTGGAGGCTCCAGATAAGGCCCTGCCAATTTTGCTGGGAGTTAATTAAAGCCTCACACTGGGGCAGTGCCAGCTCCTGCTGTCACTCCCTGCCATGCATATTCCCCTTTCCTTGAGCAGTGTCCGTAGGGCAGCGSGGACAGAGGGAAGGGGGGATGTGGAGATGCAGGGAAAGCCTTTTCCCACCACCATCCCTGGGTGGATGAGCATCCCATATCCCTTAAAGGTTTCCTTGGCAAAGCCAGTGCCTGCCCACGAGTGCCAGGCTCTGCCTGCCTGATGCCGGCGATAAAACCCTGATGCTGGAATTTAATTAAAAATTAYTGTTTCCTTGGCATGGCAGGATCCCACCCTCTGCCTCCAGATGGATCCCYGGGAGCRGGCTCAGTGGGGTGTGGGRTATCCAGAACGGAGATTCAGGGAGYRTGGGACAGAGGGGGGCAACTGTGGGAGCACATCATGGGSAGGGAAAGTGATGCCAGCCCAGGCTGGCAGCATCCCTCAGGATTCTGGGAGATGGGATACGCTGCCTGAGCAGCAGGACCCGGCTGGTGCCAAGGCAGAGAAGTCAAGGGAAAAGCCACTGTGTTATTTTTTATTTCCTTGGTTTAACCTTTCCCTCCCCAGCTCCTCTGGCTGGATTTCCAGAGGTGCAGTGTCCCATGGGTGCTGAGCATCCCAGGAAAGCAGGGAAAGCTGGCCCAGCTGCACAGTCCTGCCCCGGATTTATCCAAGGCATGCTGGAAGGAAACAGCTCCCTGAAAAATTATCAAGCTTGTGTATTCCTCTACCTTGGAGCATCCCAAAAATCATGGTTGGGATTCCAATTGTGTCTACCATGGGAAGGCAGCAGGTCCTGGAAAAACAGGCTGGCAAAAGGGACCTTGGAAAGAGAAGATAACTCTGGAAACACCTRAAAACTCATGGGAACCCCCAGATAAATGCATGAAAACCCCCAGATAAACTCGTGGAAATGCTCAAATCCAGGGCAATTTTGTCCCATCCCATGCAAATCTGGCACAAGTCACAAGGACTGAGCACCCCTGTCAGTCACTGGATCGTGAGGGACACCCAGGATGACTTCCCTGGCTGTGAGGCCCATGGATACCTGGACAAGCTGCAAATGAAGATGGGAACAGACAGGGCTGCATTTCACATCTACATCAGGCTTGTTTTTACCAGCCCTGCGAGCTGGACGATGATTATTTTATAAAAATAGGATATTAAAGAGAGAATCAGGCTCAGATGAAAAATTCAAGAGCGACTCCGATTTAAGTTTTCATCTCCCAGCGATGTCCAGAGGATGGATGTCTGCAGGAAAAGGACAAACTGCGCATTAAAGCCAGAGCCAGATGATAAAAACCTTCACTTAAAATATACATTTCTGCCCCACGTTATTAATAACATGAGAGATTAATATTTTAAGTGGGATGAATTTTAAAAAAATGTCATTTCCAGGCCGTATTGGAAGTTTTTTTGCTGAGATTATGGAATGAGGGGAGGACCCCTCCCTGCATTAATTGCCAGAGTGTGATGTATATTTTATACATGTGAAATATAAATATCATATTCCATCCCCTCCTCATCCTCTCCACGTTCTCCTGTGTCTGTTTGCACTTTGGAGCCAGCRCTGACCTGGCTAATTCCAAACCAGGCTGAGGGATTTGGGCTGGGAAAGTCAAAAGGGCCCTTTCTGCCTGGACAAATTCCATCCTCAATGGATTTTCCRCTCCCAAAGGGCACAGGAGCAGCTCGGAGCCAGGTCCTCGTGTGCTGGAGCAGGAGGGGGAAGTCCATAACTCACTGGGATGCATAATTTATCCCCAGCAATTCCCATCAATTGGTTATTAAAAGTGCCCTCCCTGGATTAAGCATGAAGAAGGGAAGAGATAAATCTCGTTCCCAAGGTAACTAACTCCCAGTTGTGCTCCTCGGGGAAAACTTTGCTTAGTTTGCCCATTTTGCAGTCAGAAAGGAGCGTTTTGGTGCAAAGCAGGGCAGCATTGCCATCCATAACCTCCGTGAAGGTCCCTGATCCTCCTGGGCTCTCCAATGGCCATGGGAGGGTGGAAATAATCACATCTCTAAAAATAAAGTGGAGCTGGATCCGTTGGCACCCAGGGCATCGTTTTTGTGGAGCTGAAAGAGTCATTTCCCTGGATGGCCTCTGGATGAGGCACAAAGAGCATCCTGGCATCACTGAGCCAAACAAAATGGAAATAATCAGGGAGGAAAGATAATTTCCCGGAGCAAAGCACCCTCCAAGCTGCCATTCCCTCCCTGCTAAATGCTGAGGATTGGAGCTCAGGGTCTCATTGAGATAAGGACCATGAGCTGCTGGGGGACCTCTGGGGAAGGAGGAAAGATTTGGGAGGATGAAACTGGGAAATATTCACTTCTGGAAGCTGCAGTCCTGGGAGGTGGATTTGTGGAGGAAAACACCTGGGATGGAAATGGGGGAGTTTAWTTCCTTCCCTCCCATCTCTGGGTGATTTTGTGCCAGAACTTTGGGCTTTTTATCCCTCCTGGTGTGGCTGTTTGGACAAGATCCACCTTCTCTTGCCCAGAAATGCTCTTCACCTGTAAGGTCCAGTTGTGCTCTTGGTTTTTGGAGGGTGGTGTGGAGGGAAGAGGACAAATCTACTCCTCTTTATTTAAAGCAATAAATAAAAAGCCATGAATGTCCATGATAAATAATAAATACAATTTAAAAGCCCAGAGCAGCTGATCTTGCTGCATCCCAGCTCCACTGTTTCCTCCTGGWAAGTCACATCCAACAACCCCAGGCATAAAAGCTTCGGGTTTCCTGATCCTTGCTTCATGTGGGGTTTGTTTCCTTGTGAGATTATGGAATGTTATTCCTGTTTTCAGGCATTCCTTCCTGTTTTCAGACGTCTCATCTCCTYTTCAGTCATTTCACTCAGCAATTTTCTTCCTATTTCCTCGTGGTCAGTGACACCTGAAGCTCTCCACACCCCCCCTGCTCTGCTTCTCCTCATTTCCATCATGTGAAAACTGAGCAAAACTTGTCCTGATCCTGCTACCATCACAATGATCCATTCTGGGGTTTTTAAAGGTAAAAAAAAAAGGCAATAAATCCAATAAAATGGGAGTATTGGGTGTACACAGGCCCAAACAGTGAAAGAATAATTCATTCCTTTCTTTCCCAAAGGAGAAATTATTGGGACGTCGAGGAAGAGGAGCGGCTCCGGACACATAAAAGCCTGAGYGGGGATGTTTAAATAATTCAGGCAGAGGAATGAGTAAAAAGCAAGAGATTGGCCAAAGCAGGGCTCAGCTGGGGCATGGCCAAAGCAGAGGGAGCTGGGCTGGGCTGGATCCGAGGTGTGGCAGGGAACAGGGGGGTCCCTGCCCGGCTCCGGGCGCTCTCCTGCACCTCCGAGGCGCGGCATCAATAGATGGCACTCCAGAACTGCTCCTTCCTCCTGTCACAAACCTGGGGACGGGGGAGASGTGAGGGAACAGCTCTGAGAGCCCCAGTGCCCTCCCAGCCCTTCTCACCYGGCTCGGGAAGGCAAAGCCAGGAGCTCGGGATACTCCGGGTCTCCGGGCACGCCAAGGAGTGTGTAAAATAGAGTAAAAACTGCTCAAGGCTTCCCAAGGACGCACGTCCGTGCTGGTGCTGGGATAATCCCACATCCCCATCTCCCCTGCTCCCGGGGCAAGGGCAAAAAAAAMCAGGGAGAGAGGGAGGGCAAAACCCCTCCAACCTCCTCCACCAAATTGCTTTTATTTCACAGCCTCGGTCAGCCTCAAGTAGGTCACAAGGCTGTGTGTGTATCTTCAGAATAAAGTCTTTAATCGGCTGATGGATATGAAAAAATAAATTACAGTGGCAAAATGTAATAAACGTTAAAGGGAAAATGATGAGAGTAATATAAGTACATTGATTTAACTAGGATGATATAGAGGAATTGTCTGCTTTATAGGTCTTTAGATGTCTATTAGCAGCTCTGTATTAAGGAATAGGGCTGTTCTCTTGATATACTTAAGAGCTGTCAGTAATTCCTATTTCACACTCCACTGCTTCAATTCAGAGAGCTCCGTGCAGCCCCAGCGACCCCATCCCGGGCTCGCTGGAGGGTGACTGCCTGCACAAGGTTTCCTTTGCCGGCTCTGGGTTATTCAGAGCCCGAGGAGGAGCTGTTTGTGTGAGTGACGCCATCCCTGAGCCCGGCTCTTCCTCCCCTGCCAGGAAAGGGGGCTTGGATTGGGGAGAAAAAAAACCCCACAGCCTCACCCTGCAGGGTCCAAGGTGTGTTTTCCCCGTGCTTAGGATCACCCCTGCATTGCATTTTGATTTTTTGCATCTTGCCTCCATGTGCTTGTTTTCACCCCAGGGGTGGGAAATCCRTCCTGCTTTTCCTGTTGTCCACTTCCCCCTGCTACGGAGTGTTTCAGCCCAGCTTAACCAAAATACAGAAATATTTTCCTAAATAGAGAAATATTTTCCCAAAGCAGAGATGGAGACAGGGAGTCAGGAGCAAATTCACCCTCTGGCTGTGCCTGACCCATTGGGGTGGTCCTCGACCAGCTGCAGCAGAGACTCCAACACTCCTCCACCTAAAAGGACACTTTCAATATGAAAAAATACATTTTTATTTAAKAAAAATAAAACCTGGCTGAATTTTGTGGATGGAAGAGGCAACTCCTGGCCGTGGCTGCCCAGGACCACACAGGTATTTGATGTTTTTCCTTTTCCCTTTGCTCCTTAGAGCCCCCAAAGTGAGGAGCAGCCCAGCCCAGCAGCCCCCATCATGGGGACACCAGAAAATTCATCCATCCCTCATGGAAACATCCAATGTCGTGTCTTGATGTGACAAAAAGGTGGATTAACACCTTTTTCCCCCCATTTTCCACCACAGAGAGGTGAAAGCCCTCCTCGGTCAGAGCTGCAGGGTCTGTGTCCCTGCCCAGGAGAGGCTGGGATGCAGCTGCTGGCAGTAGCTTGGAAAGGATGAGCATCCCAGTGCCACAGCCACTTTTCCCTCTGTTTGCTGCCCTCCCCCAAAAAAGGAGATGCTTCATTGAAATTTTCAAAGGGGAAARAGCAAAAGGGTGGGAGCACAGAGAGGTTTGCAGACACCCAGCACAGCCTGGGGAGGAAAAAGCAGAGTTTTGGGGAGTGTTGCATCTTCATCCTGCCTGAAAGAAGGCAAAGAGAAGGGCTTTTCAAAATCACAGCAAAAAAAAGTGCAATAAATGCTTTTTCTCCAAGGTTAGTAGCTGTAGATGCCACGTGGTTCCTGCCAGCCTCTGGATGCTCCTGGGACGTGTTCCCATGATTTCCTAGGGAGAAAAGCCCACGTTGTGACAGAGCCCATTCCAGCTGGAAACAAAAGGGTCCAGCCCTCTGAGGATGGAGCAGGAGGGACAGGACAGAGTTCAACTCCAGAACAAATAAAACCCTGAATTAAAAAAAAAAAAAGATAGGATGGGTTTGATCCCAAACTGCCTTTCCTGCTTCTTAGCAGGAGAGAAACATTTTGGAAAGTATCAGAAACATGATAGAAAGTTGTTTTCCTTGATATTTCATAACATTTTCCCCTGCAGCATTTTGGCCACACTCTCCTTTTTTTTTTTTTTTTTTTTTTTTTTTTTTTTTTTTTTTGGCTTACGAGTAAAAGAGGTTTTTATCGAAAATCTGTTTTTCAGGAACAAGAAAATCAATATAAATATATCAGTCCATGCCTTTGCTAAAGAACCCAGGGAAGGTCCCCCTGTGCAAAAAACAAACCCAAAACGTCTTGTTTGGGTTGGAAAGGGAATTTTAACGCCTCATTACAAGAGGGGAATCCTGCACTTAACACCGAGATTTTTGCATAGAGTTTGTGAAAATCTCCCGGTGCCACCGTGAGCGATTCCTAAACCAAATAAGAGAGGGCAGAGATCATCGAAGAACTGGTTTGCAATGATTGATTTGGCAAATTCCAGCCCTAACCCAATTCCTGAGGCCTCAATAATCTCTTTAACATCCTCGGGTCGGGCTGCGTTGATCCGATGCCGCTCCCCTCCCTCCCTTCGTGAGCAACGCGAAGCCAGGGATGCAGTGGAATCCATCTGGCACCTCCCTCTGAATCTCTGCCCTCCAAGTGKGGCTGTTTCACCTTTGGGAAGGACTCCAGAGAGCCGGCAGTGYTCTGCATCCCGCCTGGATCCCTGGGAGCCGTTACAGGGATGCAGAGCTGCACTTTGGCTCTGTAAATCAGCTTTTTAACCCCCCTGAGCACAAACGCAGGGAATTTTCCCCATCCCTCAGCCCAAGCCAGCAAGCTGAAGGACAAAGGTGACTTCTRTAGTTTTAATTTATTAATCTCAGCTGCTCTTTGCTTTTACCTTCACAGGGATTTTCACCTCTATTTTCTTTTTTTTATTATTATTTTTTTCCTTTTTTTTCCCCTGGCCATATTCCAGCCGATCCAGGATGTGTTTGGTATTGCTGTTCCCATATCAAAGCACTCAATGTGCACAGATCCCAGTGAATTGTGAAGGAAAGCAGGAGATGYTTTTATCTCTGTGCCTCTTCCCAGGATTGCCCGGAGCCCAGACTTCCCTCATCTCAGCTGCAATATCCAGCTGCACCCCAAAGCCTCTCTGCCAGCCCGGGGAGGGGGTGGTGGGATGGGAAAGCCTCACACCTCTGGAGCTGGGAACAAGCCTTTGCTCCAGCACGGATTTCTGGACAACCTTCCAARGGGCAGCAGGCTCCAGCTGTGATCCGGATCCAAGGAGGAGGTGAAAAGCTCCTGGTGCTCCCATCTCCCTCCTGACACTTCCACCTCACCCCTGGGGCTTCCAGCTTTRCATCTCCTGCCAGGTGCTGGCATGTCCCTCCTGGAAATTCCATCTKCTCCCTGGTGGTCCTCTCATCTCACCTCTGCTGTTTGCATCTCTCTTCGTGTTTCCATCTCATCCCTGGAGCTTGGACCTCARCATTCCTGTTTCCATTTCACYAYTGCCATTTGCACCTSCCCRTTCCTRTTTSCATCCCTCCATTCCTATTTCCATCTCCCCATTCCTGCTTCCATTTCACCATTGCCATTTGCACCTCCCCATTCCTTTTTCCATCTCCCTCCTGGTCCCTCCACCTCCATCCTGATTCTTCCATCTCCCTCCTGGTATTTGCATCCCTGTCCCTCCTGTCCCACCCCTGACACTCCCACCCCACACTTGGCCATTCCATCTCCCCTGGTTCCTGCACCTCCCTCCTGGCACTGGCATTTCCCCTCTCCTGGTGGGCACAGTGGGTCCATCAGGCTGAGGGGACCAAGTTCCTGATCCCACCAGGAGGACAACTCCAGGGGTTTGTATCCTCCCCACAGGAAGGGGCTGGAACACGGGATCCTTTTGGTTTTGTCCACCTGCCCCTACTTGGGTCCCATCAAGGACCAAGCACTGAGGAGCTGGAAGAGGCTTCCAGATGCACTGCAGGGGTGGGAACAGCAGGATCCATGCCAGCACAGCAGGGTGAGGGAACAGGACAGGAGGGAAGAGGTGCAAAGAGAGCCATTCCCTCTTCTAGGAATGACTTTTAGGAGAACATCCAGAACATGGATGGGTTTGCTTTGCTGAATTGAAACCTCTCTGCCTGCCACAATAAGGATTAACCCCACAGGAGACTGGGATTGTCAAAGATTCGCTCCCCAAGTGCTCTGAATCCCAAAGAGGGGGTGGCTCAAGCCACCCCAAGCCCCTCACTCGATGTCCCCCCACCTGCAGTGCAGCTCCTCTGCATTCCCCTCCTGGCTCTAACAATGGGATAACGCCACATTTCTGTGTAATAGCGTTTATTGCTGCAGCCACAGAGAGAGAGCATTTCTGAGCGCTCTAGGAGCCAAGTGTGGGCAGCACAGATTTGTCTCCATAAGGGTTTTWCCAAGAGTGCTGCAGGAGAGAAAACTGAGGAATTAGGAACAAAAAAAAAAGAGAGAAAAAGAAACCCTTCCTCTGCCACCAGAGATGGAGGTGGAACGTCACATATTGAGGACAAAATACCCAAACTGCAGAGAAAAAAAAGGCTTCATGTAATGAAGTATCCATAGGCACAAAGGAAACCATCAGCATCCAGCTGTTCTYGTGGAATATTTGTCAGAACGAAGGTTGCATTCAAATAAAAACTTTACACACCAGAAGTGAAGCTTCATGTCCAAAAACTCCCAGTGCAGGAGGCAAGTGCTGGGATTTGGGGTTGGACCCAAATTGGCCCAGGAATTGCCCAGAGATGGAAACAGAGCCTGTTTTTCCCTACCAACCAAAGACAGAACCCCACAGCTCTGCTCTGTGCCCATCACCACAATTAGAGGGTATCCAGAGGATGAGGAAACCTCTCTGTGTCAATCCCAGCCTGCCCCACCCCAGCAGCATCACGAGGGCATGGACGGACACACTGCTGCTGTCACCTCTCATCAGCCCTGGCTCCCCAAATGCCCTTTAATTAAGGGCTGTTAAAGACTTTCTCTGCTTGGAGCCGGGTTTGTGTCTGCAGCAGAGCAATGGGCAGGGATTTTTGCAGTGAGGAGAAGGAATGAGTGGTTAAAAGTGATGCTGCATTAATGGACATTAATGGACATAAAAATGAAAATAACTCGCTCAGGCTCCCCCTTCAGCTCCGTGTCCTTCTGGCTCTGCCAGCCTTTGGATAAATAAAATATC
>CADDXX010000687.1:328453-342450 GCA_902810485.1 Alauda arvensis
CTGACAAACCCCTTGGTTATTGGTAAATAATGAACGATGGATGGCAGGGGCTGTGTCTTCCTGCATTTCCTTCACATCAGGAGGCCGTTCACAGGTGTCTGTGGGACAGGGACACTCCTGGTCCTGCTTTTGGGGTCATGTCCAGGCTGCCTCTTCTCCATGTGCACCTTCAGGGGTTGTGTCATTGAAGTTGTGGGTGCTCCATCCCCAAACGTGTCCAAGGCTGGGTTGGATGGAGCTGTGAGCAGCCTGGGCTAGAGGAAGGTGTGTCCCTGCCCAGGGCAGGGGGTGACACTGAGGCTTCAACGTCCCTTCCAACCCAGGCCATTCCATGATTCTGTAATCCTGTCGTTCTATGGTTCTTTTATGACTCCATGACTGACTCCATGGCTCTATGATTCCATGAGTCTATCATTCTGTGGTTCCATGACTCCATGATTCCGTGACTGTATTACTCCATGATTCCATGATTCTGCAGGCCAAGCCACTGCAAAGCTGTCATGGAGGCAGCCAGAGCCCTTGGGAAATTTGGGTCATCTGTATCCATAGCCAAGAAACTCCAGCCTTGTACTGGAATGGGACAAGGTCCTGGTGGTGGCCTCRTGTTTCAGTGAAGCTCAGGGAAGGACAAGTGGCCTCGTGAGAGGAGATGGAGATGAGGGAAGGGATGGGATGTCTCCTTACTGGGCATTTTGCCCTCTAAGGAGCAGCCTCTGAACATCTCAATGCCTCTGGCTGAGAAAGGAGATTTGGGACAAACTCTTCATTCAGGGCTTGAATCCCTGGRGCCCAATTCCAACCTGATTTCCAGAGACATACACCAGTCCCAAAAATACCATTCCTGAGGAAAGGAGTGGAGAAGGTGCTCCAGAGGCTGCGTGGAGAGGCGGTCACTCCAGGCCCAAGCTTCACCAGACATGAGAGTTTCTCCTCCAGAAGGAGCTGTGAGCTCAGGGGAGCTCCTGGAGGGGCTCAAACAACCATCAATCCCCAAATCTGGGGGCTCCGTGCTGAGCAGTGACAGCAGCTCATGGCTGGCTGCTTCCAGAGGCATTTTGGGGCTGGGGGCATTGGCAGGGGTGGGAACACTCCCATCCAGGGGCTCCATGGGCTGGCCAGGCAGCAGCCAGGAGCCACCTGCCTGCAGCAGCTGGAATACGGAGYGAGCTGGAGCGGGAGCCGTGCGTGCAGAGGAACATCTCATCCCTGCAACTGCCAAGCTGCTCACAGAACAGATGGCTCCAGGTTAAATGTGAATTGCAAACCTAAAAAATAAAAATGGTGTTTGTGCCCTTCCTGGCACCTTTATGATATATAAAGACACAGCAAGTGGTTTTATTTCCTGCGGAGAAAACGTGGTTGGGGTTTTTTTATTCTTTTATTGGGTTTGGGGATTTTTTTTTTGTATTGTATTAGGGAAAACAAGGCAGGGCTYTCCTGCTGGGAGCTGGGGGAGCTCAGCTGGATTTTGGGGGGTATTTGAGCTCTGGGCAGGGGCAAAGCTCAGGAAAATGCTAAAGCTGTAATGCAGTGAATTGCATGAAACATGGAAATAATGCAAGTTCTCCCTGCAGAAGACCAAAGGAGAGGYGGGAGGATGTAACAAGCTCAGACTGGGACAGGAGCAGGGAAAAGCCAYTGGCATCTGCAAGAGAATTCCCAAAGTCAGTTTGTGTCAGGCAAAGGGTGGAAGGGCCCTCTCCTCATTCAGCTGGGTGTCACGGTGGAGTTAAGGTGGCATGTCACAAAAATTACCTCTGCCAGCCATGGGGCTTATCCCCAGCTCAGACTTATTCCTCTGGAGTGGAATTGGCCAGGAAGTCATTTGGAACCACTCTGCTTTACTTTGGGTTGGTTTGGAATGAGGCAACAGAGAGGCAAAATCACCCCTTCAGCCCCACTTTCCCCTTCCTCAGGGCAGGGTTATTCCCTGTGACAATCCCTCAATGCCTTATGCCAACAACAGCTTTAAACACAGGTGGGACAATTAAATGGAAAAATAAGATTGTGGTTATTCCATAATCTTTCATTAATGCAACACTCGCTATTCAGACAGAGACAAAAGAGGCTGTGCGTCTTTTTTGGAACATAAATCTCTCACAGCTTATTTTTTTCCCCCATGTAGCGAGAAAAAATATATTATTCATGTGGAGACAAGGACCAGCTGAAGGACTTGCAGCTGAGGCTGTGGCTGGAGCAGCAGGAGTTGTGCCTGGCAGGTTTGGAGCTGGGGACACTGCGAGGGAAAATCAGCATCGGAGTGAGCAGGGAGACAAAACCCATCGCGGCTCACCCACGTGGCAATKTCCTCCTGCAGCCAGGGAAACGCAGCCTTTGGGCTTGGCTTTGTCAATTAATGGAACTTCTGGTTCACCTTTTTGGAGAGAAGGAAAAGGGGGRAAAAAAGCTTTTCAGAGCTTTCAAAAATAGCGCAGCAAAATGTTTTGGCATTTGTGAAACAAAGCCTTTCACTTCAGAGGTACCAGCATGAGCAGCTCAGCGTTTTTCAAAGGTTTGCTGCTCTTTAATTCTTTTTTAACCTGAAATTATTCATCTCATTAACATAATCCTGAATTCACACTGCTCTGGTCCTCCTCAAACATCATTTCCAGCGGATGCACAAATTGATCACAAAACCCCCTTCAGAGTGGATTGACCCTGAGGCCGTGGTTYTTCCCAGATTCACACCTTATTCCTAATTCTCCCACCAGGAAATCCATCTGTGACCTGGTGGTGAGAACTGCACCTCCATGACAATCCTACCTGGGGTTCCCCACGTGCCCAGGAGGGTTTGCAGCAGCTCCGAGCAGCTTCCAGCTGTGGGGAGGATGGGGCTGAGGTGGGGATGCACCCTCAGTCACTGAGCTGTGACAGAGCTGTGGGTGAGGGGGCTTGGTTTATTGGGRTAAACCCMTTGGARCTTCTGCTGGAGCTGTGTAACCYAAAGACAACGTGTGGCTGCTTCTGCCACAGGTATAAACACGTACAGGYWGGATCCAYCTCCATTTGRTCTCTTTCTCCRGGCAMCAACAGACAGAACAAGAGGACACAGYCTCAAGCTGCGCCAAGGGAGATTCAGGCTGGATTTAAGRAGGAAGTTYTTCACAGAAAGAGTGGTTAAATACTGGAACCATCTGCCCAGGGAGGTGGTGGAGTCACCAACCCTGGATGTGTTTAAAAAAAGCCTGGATGTGGCAMTGGGTGCCATGATCTGGTTGAGATGTTGGAACATGGGTTGGACTCGATGATCTTGAAGGTCTCTTCCAACCAAAAAATTCTGTGAAAAAAATTCTGTGATTTGGGAGCATCCTCATTGCTTTCTGTTCATTCCCATTMACTTTGCATCCCCCAAGTGCCTCCATGGCCCAGACCAATGTCTGTGGCCACAGCTGAGTGCACTCCTTCAAACAACATTCCCATCTCTTGGCATTGGGATGTACCTGTGGGAAGATGAGCCTGGGTTTAGAAACTGGGAGGTTTCCATAAATCTTCATTTTGGGTGTGTGGGAATGTGGTTTTGGGCATGCACACCCCAAAATCCAGGACTTCAACAAAATGCTTCAGGCAGGGAGGGTCRGGGGGATTTCTTTCCTCTCCAGTTTTTCAAAGTCATTTTGTTGTCAGCAAAATTCCATGGATTTGATCAGAAATGTGTTGAACAGACTTCCCTAAGTGGTGGAGACACTGATTGTGGAGGGATTTAAATGACATGCAGATGTGGCACTTGGGGACTTGGGTTAGAGGTGGCCTTGGCAGTGGAGGGGTAAATGTGGGGYTTGRTGATYCTGGAGATCTTTTCCAGCCTAATCAATTCTATGATTCCATGAAAAAGCCCTCGCAGTGAGGGAGGACCGATGCAAACYGGCTGGAGCTGGAATTGCCACAGGGTGATGCTCATCCCTGCCTGGAGCTGTGGGAATTTGCAGTGGGATAGGCAGCTCACAGGGCAGGTCTTTTGGGATGTGAGCTCTTCCTAAAAATCAAAATGGATCCTGCTTGGGTTCTTTAGGGTCCCCTGCCCTGGGGGCTGGCACCTGGAGTGTTGTGGGGAAGGGAGGCTCTGACTCCATGCCCGTTCTGGAAGGTGCTGAACACCTCGTTAGCTCAAGGGCTGGATCCTCATTTCCACTCCAGCCTCTCCAGGCTGCAAACGCCGCTCCCAGAGCCCTTTAATGCTCAGAGCAGCTCAAGTGTAAATGAGAACCAGGCCCTCCAGTGCCACCTCTTTTCTTCCAAAGAGGAAAAATCTCCTTGACTACAGGGAGTGAAGTGGGTCAGGACGGTTTGGCGTTGACTTAAACCTCTTCAGTGCTGTGCTGGGTTGTGGCTGCCCTTCACTCGAGAGCCGAAATGTTTAAGCTGCTTTTGGAGGCAACAAGAGTTTGCAAACCCAGGCTCGGCATCTGTGCAGGATGGAAGATGCTCTCCCCATCACACCAGCAYGAGGCAGAAGGGTTCTCCCAGTTTCCCTGGGAGCAGAGGTCCCTGAGGAGGAGCAGAGGAGCAGGCAGTGCTCAAGGACAAGGAACTCTTGTGGCCTTCACTGCCAGAGGAGTGACATTGCCYGGTGCAGCACGTTCTGCTGCGCTGAGCTCCTGCATTTTGTGCTCCAGTGCTCCACAACAGGACACGGTGTTTGGAGCGTGGTGACATCAATCTGGGCTCGTGGCTGGGGCTCCTGCTGTCAGCTTCTGCAGTGGAGAGGGAGATGGATCCATCCACGGAGTAAATACCTGGGGATGGTGCTAATTAATGCAAAAGGAGGGGGAGGGAGGTGATTTGGCTGGGATACACAAAGAGATGTTCATCTGCCAGGGAGTGGGTAATGAGGCTGGACCAAGTTAATATCTGGGGCTGGAATGTGTTCAGATGAGGACGTGTCAATGCCTGGGAATGAGGATTTGGGAGGTGTGGCTGTMAGGGATATCCAGGATCTTCAGAAACCCTTGATAAGGTCACTCAGACCCTGCTGATGGTGGTGTTGAGGACACCCTCTTCCACAGAGGGCACCAGCGATGTCCCTGCCCCATGTCCCAGCACTGCCACAACCCCTGGGTGACTCCAACCCACTGACCTGGAGCTGGGAAACCAAGGCAACCTGTACCCACCATCCCTGCTCCCGAGGCAGCCTGGATCCTTCATCCCTGCTCCCAAGGCAGCCTGGATCCCCCATGGATCCCCCATCCCTCCTCTCATGCTCCCATCCTCCCCTACAGACAGAGCCCTGGCATGTGATGGGATGGGATGAGTTGCATTTTCTGATTCATGGCCTCTCCAGCGACGTCGGAGAGCCCTCTCAGGAGCTTTTCTTGGCACTTCATCAGASAAGAGCTTGGCTGTGTCCTCTCAGGTGAGGCACATCCTCCCCAGAATAAAATCCCAGTTAATGCACAGGTGTGGAAAGGACAAGATTCCTTTTGGCACCACATCTCCCAGCATCTGATTGCAGCCTCTTCCCAGGAGGGATGCAGGGACAGGGAATRCCTGTGCTTTGATGCACAAGCTATTTGCTGTCTCCTCACCATCCCCACGTCACTGGAGCCTCCTGCAGGATCCCTGCAGGGTGAAACAGGTTCCTCCCCACCACAGGGACCATGCAGGGATAAGCTAAGGGACTTGGCAGGGGTTGCCATGGATCTCRCTTTGATTTCCCAAAAGAAATCACTCTAACAACCAACTTCAATCATCACAGGAGAGATCCAGCGTCCTTATCCTCCCTTTACACCAAGGAGGATGTGCCAGGGGAATCTGAAATTCAGATTCCTCCCATGTGAATGGTGTCTGTCCCTATCACTTGTGTAGCAGCAGCTTCCAGAGCCTGTGGAAGTGACTCCCCATGTGCTGGATGCTGCCCACATCCAGCCCTTCTGTTATTATCATTGCTATTGTTACAGAATAAATCATTCCTTAAGCTTCTCTCYTTCATTGCAAATTGTCCATGAAACACTTGCAATCTCTGCAGAGAGACACCCAGCTTGACAGCCTAAGTCAGATCAGTAATCAAATCCTGATCCCAGCCCCTGCCACCTGCTCTGAGTTATTGGGACCACAAGGTGTTGGGAAAAAAAATCAACAATCTCTGCAGGAAGAAAAAAAAAAAATAAAAGGAATATGTGGGAAAGGTTTCTTCCACCGAGAGCTGAGCTGGAAAGATCTGGATCTCCCTCATATTTGTCATTTACTCTTTATTTCTAGATATTTGAGCTGTGGGTCTCAGCAGACCTTGGACTCCTGATCTGCACCAGCCAGACCTCGGATCAAGGAATCCCAGTGGCAACCAACACCAAATAAACACAGAGCACAGGGAGCAGGGCCAGCAGGGATGGAGAGGGATGGCAGCTCTTCAGGCTACTCCTAATCCTGGAAAAAAGCTTTACTGTGCAAACCCCACAATGTTTTAATGGCTTGCAAAACTTGTCCTGAATAAACTTCTACAATTCCCTGACTGGGTACGGCCTGGATGCCCCATTTGGTGCCTTGCTCAGGGCATCAAGGAGCCAAAATCTGTCCTCAGTGACATATTGTCAATGATCTTTGGGTTTTTTTGAGATTTAGCACCTCTTGCCCATATATGAAAATAAAAGCTTTGCCCCCTCTACCCAGCACAGCTGGAATATCRTGGATGAAGGACCCCAGGGATCAGAGCAGCCACAGCTGGGTCTGTACYGAGCCTCTGTCTCTGCAGTTGGACTCCTCATAGAGACAGACAAAGCTGGGGGCTCCAAACTGCGTTTGCACCTCCTTCTAGGATATTTTTGGCTCAAAACATCCCTGCCTGGAGAAATCAGATGTTGTTCCACAGGCTGAGGATGGGGAGAGAACAGCGGTCCCTTCCAACCCAAACTTTGTTGCACCCTTGATACCTCCCTTTAATTATTCAGTTGCACCAGAAAATGAATTTTTCTTCATTTTCAAGTGAAGCTTCAAGGCTTTGTTTGTAAGATGGGATTTTTCTGCTGTGTTTGTCCCATTCCCCCAGTGCCTTGCTTGGCAGAGCAGCCAGAGCTGCCTGGGCTTGCAGCCTCCACCTTCTCACCGCTCCAAAAAAGCAGCCTCAGCTCCAGAGAAAGCAAATGGGAGGCTGGAATTTATTTTCTACCCATTTAATCAAGCACCAGGGAAGGAGTTGGATGCACTGGCCCCTGATTTCACATTTGTCTCTCTGCCTGACTGAGCACTAAAGTCTCACCAAAGGCTTAGAGAAGTCCTTTCACCACCAAAAAAAAAAAAAAAGTGGCTCAGAAGTGGTGGAGGGAGATCAAGCACCCAATTTCTTCTTGCTGGAGAACCAGAGTCACTCATGGAGAGGTTTGATCCCTGCTCTGGAAGAGATATTTCCACCTGCTGGATCCGTGCTGCCTCCCACTGCCTTCCCCACTGCAGCACTCCCCCAAGGATTGTGGCTAAATGGGATTTCAACTCCCCCATCCTTATCTCAGCCTGGTGACAGCTGACCAAGCCTCGGGCTGATTCTTCCTCACTCTTGAAAAACCATGTTCACATTTMTATATCTCCTTTTTCCCAGCTGCTGTGGCACTGCCTTGATCCTCTCCTCTTTGCACCTCCTCATTTTTCCCGGTTTTCTGCCTCCCCTGGCCAGGGCCGGGCGTGTTTTAAACACTGCAGGGGTGTTGCAGTGCCTTTAACAGGGATACCCCTCCCAGGTATCACCTGGATCTCACCCAAGGCTGGCAGGGGGAGCATTTGACAGCCCCAGGGCTGGGGCACAGCCACTCTGGATTTGTAGGAGAGTATTAGCAGGGACACAGGGAGGAGATTATATCCCARCAGTGGGATGAGGTCTATAAAAGGAGAAACTCTTAACTTGCCCCATGCAGCACTTAYCCAGCTGTAAAAAATCCTCTCTTTTCTTCTCTCCACTGATAATTAAATCGCTGGCTTCATGGTCCAAATCCTTGGGAAGGCTCAGGCTGTGTCCTGTGAGGGGTTGGGGTGCTGGGGGATTTTGGGATGCTCAGACATCAGAGGGTTGCTCTGTGTGCTGATCCTGAAGCYTCRTCCCTCCTCCAGCCTCTTTCCTTCRCAATGCTCCCACTCACRGAGTGTTTAAACACCCTTWGTGTGACAAAACTGGGGTACAGGACAGGAATCGGGGTCCCAGTGTTGTCCACTTGGAGTTCCAGGTTCCTGTTCCAAGGGTCTGGAGTAACAGGATGAGGGGGAACCACTTCCAGCTGAAAGAGAGTAGGTTTGGATGGGGTAYTGGGGAAGAATTCTGCCCTGTGAGGGTGGGGTGCCCAGGGAAGCTGTGGCTGYCCCATCCCTGGGAGGGATCCAGGGCCTTCCATGGGTGGTRGCTTCATCCTTCCATGGGAATCCCTTCCCTCTTCCCCCTCCAGCTCCTTCTSAGCTTGGGTGAGTACAGATAAAGACAGAGATGCTGTGGATATGATGGATATGGATAAATGGACAAACACAGGTACAGCTAGAGATATGGATTACATGGATATAGATACAGATTATATGGATATGGTTATCAGTTATATGGATATGGATGGGAATGACACGGGTGCAGCAACAGATGCAGATACAGATAAAGTTAATATGGATATAAAAGATAAGAAAATAGATATTGATGCTGATAAAATGTAAACGGTCATGGACACGGACATGGGCATGGATGAGCATGCAGAGGATATGGATATAGACAGATTTCATGGATATGGATACACAGGCAGATRTAGCTGCAGCTACAGGTGCAGCCTCTATGGGTATAGATACAGGTTGGATGAATATGGATGTAAATTATATGGATATGGATACAAATTATACGGATGTGCATATGAATGGCATGAAAATAGCTACAGATGCAGATGAAGATACAAATATAGATGACACAGATACAAGTAAAGATAAAGAYAAGATAAAGGTAAAGAAACAAAAATAGATTCTTGAGCAAGGTATAGATATATAGATATAGGTATGGATATRGATATGGATCCAGGCATGATGCCACAAGGAAAGGATGTTATTTTGGGCCACTCAGCYCCTGCTCATGGGGAGAAAACCTCACCCCAAGCCAAGAAATGAAGGGGAGGGGAGAGGAGGGAAGTGGATCTGTCCCACTGGAAGCTCCTGCAGAAGCCCCTGCTGGGACAAAAGGCATTCGTTACATTAATTGGTGCTGGAGATAGCGCCGAACAAATGAAAGTTATTAAAGGATGGGAGATGGATGGAGCTCAAGGCATCCGTTTGTTTTGCCAGCGCCCAAATTCATTTCCAGAAAAAGCCCTTATCAATTCCCAGGGAATAGTTTGCCCTGTCAGAGCCGAGCGGGTGTTAATGTTCTTTACGGCCCCGTTCGAGCCGCTGCAGTGACACCAATCTAAATAAGGGAGGAAGGAAGGCTTAATCAGCCTGTCACTGACCAGTTATTAACATTTGAGAACAAGGGCATTAAAGGAGAAAATTCTGAGAGGTCAATTTGTACTTGAGGAAAGAAGCCCAAGAGATAAGGAGGAGAGCAGCCACATCCTGCAGGCAGCGGTCACGGTGCCGGCCACGGGAGCGGGATGGATCCTCCTGCCACAGGGACACCCAGGAGGCACCAAGGACACAGCGATGGCCCAGGACCCACACGGAGGTGTCCCCCCAGTGAGGGCTCCCAGCCGCCCCCCAGCTCCCCCCACGCCCTTGGCAGAGGTCTCCCCCTCCCTCTCTCACGCGGGTCCCTGCGCCCCAGAGCGGCTGCGATTGCTCTGACAGCCCCGTGGGATGAAAGCTGTGTGCTTAGATATGGTTTATCCCTTCCAACCCCTGATGATAATCCGGGATTAGTCCTCCCTGGATATGATTATGTTTTGCCCACTCTCTTTGAAACGACTCCGTTCTGGCCCTTTTTTGCTGCTGCTTGTCCCACCAACCCTCAGGAAAACGGCTTGCCAGGCTCTGATTAAGCCCTGCTCACAGCAAAGTCCCCCCAGGATCCCAAGAGGCCCGGCATGTGTGTCCCTCCCAGGCTGCACGGGATCTCATCCCTGCTCCAGAGCTCAGCACCCTCCTCCTCCAAACACCCCTGACCCCCATGTCCCCGTGCAGCCCATGCAGGGGCCTGCTGTAGAATCCACATATTCACCTGCCATAATGCAAGAGCTTCACTGGGGCCTCCCTTCCCCAGGCAGCTGGATCTGTGGAGAAACATCACTGACTSTGCTGGGGAGCATGGAGCCGTGTGGGAAGCCAGTGCTGCTGCTCCATGCTGGATTTATTCTCTCTCTGTGTTGCTGGCCCATCAAAGGAGCTGTGTGGGGACTCTCTGGCTGTTGGCAGGAGCAGCAGCAGAGCCAGCAGCTGGGGAAAGGAAAAGGGAGGGAAATAAAAATTTTTTTTTAAAAATTAAAAAAAAAATGAAAAAAGGAAAACCAAATTTGCAGCAGAGGAGTCAGGCAGGAGGGCCAGAATTTCTAAGAGAGGAGAGGAATGGAATGGAATGGAATGGAATGGAATGGAATGGAATGGAATGGAATGGAATGGAATGGAATGGAATGGAATGGAATGGAATGGAATGGAATGTATTGGATTGGGTTGGGCTGGGTTGGAAAAGATCATCCACTCCACCCCCTCTGCAATGAGCAGGGACGTTCCTTTTGCTTTGTTTCCAAGCTCAGGGTTCATAGAAAACCTGATTTCCAGGGCCTGGACTCTGGAAGGCCTCAGGATGCTCCTTAGGATGGCGGTGCCTCTGGAGGGCAATGTAAATCCTACCACAACCACCTGGAAGGGACTCTTGGCTGGGAGGAGATTTGGGATGCAGCATTTCCATGGTGGAGCTGCCTCCAGCCCCAGCTGTGTTACACAGACCAGTTCTTGCCACGCACAGACCTCCATCCCTGGGATTTGGGGCTCCAAAGGGTGCAGGGATGCACCCAGGGTCAGCATGTTCCAGCCTTTGGGACAGTGCCATGTCCTCCTTGTTTATCCCACTTTTCCTTTTTCCCAGTGGGGTCCACACAGCCAGGACCCCCTCCAAGCCCTGCKGGAAGGTTTTACTGTGTTTCACACCGTTTTGCCAGGATATCCTGCTTTCCCCCTTCTCCCCTTATCCCAGCACATAATGAATGACCCAGCACCACTCRTAAATGGAAAATCATTAAATCTGGGGAGGTGCAAAGGACAGCTGTTAATGCTGATGGAATTTTTTGCTGGGGAGCATCCAACCCCTCCAATCCTAGGCTTGGCACAGCCCTGACATCCCTGGATGGGGTCTGGGGACCAAATGAGGCCGTTTAGTCCTTAACATCTCACAGAAGGGGGGAAAAAAAAATAACACTGAGCCTCCAGTCCTGGTCCTCATTTCTCTGATGGCCCCTCTTGGAAGATTTGAATCCATGAAAGATGGTTTTAATACCCGCTGTGCCTCAGGGAGATTTGTTTGGTGACAGCTCGTGTTAAAGTCAACCAAGRGCCGAATCCACCCGCTGAATAAAGGATACCAAAAGTTGGGCTCCCCTCACTGTGCTGGGGAGGGGAGATGGATGGGTTTTATTATTGCCATTATGTCAATTATTATTATTATTATTATTTATTGGGYGAGTGGAAGGCAAAGCAATTCCTCGTGCCGGTCCCAAGGCCCAACTGGCGGGGCTGGCTGGGAGTGATGGAGGAGCAGCACAATAACAGCAAATTAGAAATCATCGCCTTTTGTTCGGGCTGAGCGCTGCGAGTCAGGGACGCACCCTGCACCCACCGCCCAAACWACGGGGGCTGCAGGAAAAGGGGCACAGCACTGATCCCAAACCCAGCAGGGATGGTGTGGATGTGGCCATTGCACCCCAGCTCCCCTCAGCACACCTGGGGTGAAGGAGCAGGGCTTGCCCGAGACGAGCCGGCCCAAACAGCCACTCCAAGTGTGGAATTTGGCTTCCTTTTCCTCATTAGMGTTGATTACACTAATTGACATGTTTGTTTACAGTGGGATATATTTTGTTGTCCTTTTCCTTCCCCAGCTTTGTTATTTTTTGGAGCTAGAACAGCGTGKCTGTTGCCAAAGAGTTGGAAAAGGAGCGGATCTCCAGGGAATGGCCACCTCCTCCTGCCAGGCAGGGCTGGGACGAGTGAGACTTTTATTCCAAAAGCCCTTGAACCCAAACCCTTTTATACCAAACACACTTGAACCTTTTCAGCCCAGGACTTTTCTAAAGTGCCCCGAGCCTGTTTAAAAAGGATTAACTGCCTCCTAATGACCCAGCCATGGCTTCCCATGAGGAAATTTCCTTGCACTCCCTGTTTTCCCCCAYGGAATTGCACATCTTGCTCTCACTCCATCAGAAGATGTGGCTGGCCTCGCTAAAGCAGAGATGCAGGGATGCTGGAAGCTGGAGGAATTTGGGATGTGGTACCCAGAGCAGCCCAGAGATGCTGTTCCCATCCCTTCGATTCAGTATCCTCTGGTCTGGAGCCCCTCAGCTGCTGAACAGCTCAGGTTTTCAGCCTCTGCAGCAGTGAGAGGCACGGGCTCACACTCTTTGATCCTCGAAACTGAAATAAATGATCCCCTCGGACTGAACAGGGACGTGGCAGTGGAGTCCATTTGGAAGCTCGGGCGGCAGTGCCCCCAGCCCGSCGGGGCGCGTCGGGAACAGCCACATCACCACCTCAATCAGCATTAACTCCCCGATCAGCCTGGCTGGGCTCCGAACATCTCCCGTCTAAAGGTCGGGCAAATCACGGGCTGTGGAGGGAGCAGCGGGGAAGTGGCGGCGGCACAGAGGGAACGAGGGACGCTGCTGTGGAGCATCCTCGGATCTGTTCCGGGGGCTCTCTGAGCCCAGCGATTGAAAGGAGCGAGAAAACTAACCCCTGAAGCATTCCCAAATCCAACACAACCACTGTTTTCTCAAAAAAATAAAATTAGAAAAGAGGGCGATGCAACAGGAACATGGCACTGTCTGGAGCAAAAAGTATGATTGAAGAGGAATCTCTCATCTGTGCGTCTCAGAGGTGAAATTTAAGTCAAAATGGAGCTTCTTGTGGGTCACACGCTGAAACCTGAAACCATCCAGCAGAAAATGAGCAGGAACACAGCCCTGCTTCAGCCAGATCCTCTTCCTCCTCCTCCTCCTTCCCTGGGAGCACCCTACACCCAGCCCCACACCCCCCTCTCCCCGCATCAGATACCCCAAAGCCAGCCAGGCCCCCAAACCCCACAGCAAACCAGGCCCCAGCCTGCCGCCCCCTTCCCTCATCCCCTGCATCACCTGCGCAAACGCCAGCAGCTGATYCCAGCCGCATCCCGGCTCCCGCCGGGCCGAGGTGATAACGCGCGGCCCCTTCGCAGATTAGTCCCCGGCAGCCGGGGAAACCATCAGCGAGGCACTCACGGAATTAGGAGCCAGCATTTAATCGCTTTGCTGGTGGCTGAGTGTTATTAAATTCCCCTGAGTTCAGCAACTTCACAGCCCAGCTCTTTTTTTTTTTCCCCTGTAGAGCTCAGAGCAGACCTGGGAGCTTTGGTTGGGGTGGTTGGATCCAGCACTGCCTCATCCGTACTCCATCCCCGTGCTCCAAAGAAAGGCCAAGGGCAGGCAGCTTCATTTAGAAACCAGAGGAGGAAAAGCAGAGCAGGAGCCCGGACTAGAAGAATATTAATATTTAATCACAGCAGGGCAGAAGTCGCCCAGGCAATCACTGTTAAATGTTATTGAAACAAAACATTCATATTCCCACTGTAGGGAGAGTTCAGGAGAGCTGCATTTCTCCCATCTGCTCTCAGGACTGGCACCAGGAGTAAATCCAGGAGTAAATCCAGGAGTAAAGCCTCCTGGGAGAACTATTCCCTATGGAGGGGTAGCATCCCTGAATAAAAGCAGGAGTTCAGAGCTGCCTTTTGCAGGAGCTTGTTCTGCATCAGGAATGGCTTTGAGGATTCCYGGATTTCCAGCAAGAAACTACAAATGCACTGAGGGAAAAGGGACAGTCCCAGAGAATCTCAGACTGGTTTGGGCAGGAAGGGACCTTAAAGCTCAYCCAGRCCCACC
>CADDXX010000687.1:342522-357699 GCA_902810485.1 Alauda arvensis
CCMRGGRCTCAGAGTCTCAGGGGCTGCACATTCCTATGCCAGGTTGTCCCAGGGGGATGTTGCACACTGGGGATGAACAGAGRCACAGCGTTCATCCCTCTTCCCACCCTCATCCATGCTCTGATGTCCATCCCTTCTTCTGGCTCCCCACAGCTCCCTGACAGGAGGGGACAGCCRGGGTGGGTTGGGCTCTGCTCACAGGGAGCAAAGGACAAGAGGAAACAGCCTCGAGTTGCACCAGGGGAGGTTTATGTTGGATTTTAAAATTTCTCCATTTCTCCATGGAAATGACTGAAACTGCCCAGGGCAGTGGTGGAGTGACCATCCCTGGAGGGATTCCAAAGCCATGTGGACATGGCACTTGGGGACATGGGTTAGTGGGGGCTTTGGCAGTGCTGGGCAATCAAAGGACTGGATGATTTTTGAGGGCTTTTTCAATTATTCCACTCAATCATTCCATTATTCTGCTCTATGATTCATGAACCAGGAAGGGTTTTCTCCACCCAGCCCTGCTGCAAATATCCTCCACCTTCTCCCTTCACTCTCTCCCTATTCAGCATAAGATTATTGTAAAAAAAATTAATTCATGAAGCTGCCCATGGCTTTGCTGGCATTTCACTCCCTCTCTGATTCTCAGTGGCAGCCTGCCCTCTCTTCCTGAACCTTGGGAAGCCATAGGAAGCCCCATGGAGATGTTCTGGAAGGAGTTTCCAGGGGTGGCATCCCAGCCCACAGTCTGGCAGCGAGGGGTCAAGCCCGGGGCAGCAGCTCCTCAGCACCTGCTCTGACAGGTCSTTAGCACGTTTGGTGTCTCACTTCCCTCAAAGCCGGCATTGCTTCCCTGAGCATTAATTCCCGTTTTTTGCCGGCACACGAATCATTAGCCGGGCTCTCCAAACAAAGTGCTAACGCTTCCTGTCACCTTCTGCTGCTCGGATTCCTCCCGGGCTGCTGCAATCAAGCCCATGAAAAGCCAATCAATTAAGGCCCAGAGTATCAAGAGCTCATGAGCAGGAGTGAAGAACCCAACACATCATTACGGAGCCTGTGAAATTCCTGCCTGGAGAGCAAAGCACACTGCAKCCCAAGGCCCTTCTCCTTCCCCACGGCCTCCAGCCCGCAGCTCCCACCTGTGTCAGGCCATCCGTGTTTTCTCCAGTGCCTCAGGACCAGGACARGACACTTCTCCTCCCTGCTGCCATCAGCTGGATCTTCCATTACAGACACCTTGAGGGGCTGGACAGGCCACAGATGACTCCACCATTCCCATTGTTTGTGCGTTCTTCTCCTCTGTAAAGGACTGAAGAAAAGGGGCTTTTCTTCCCCCTTTTCAATGGAATCCTCCGAAACAGCCCCCACACCAAAAAACAGCCCCTTCAAACAGCCTGAGCCAACATCTTCCCCTAAACTTAAACACAAGCATCTGCATCAAAACACCAAATCCAGAGCTTGCCTGCCCTCAGATTTTAGAACAGAACTCTTGTCTCCATGGAAACTCACACTTTTGATTTTTTTTCTTTTTCAGTTCAGAAAGCAGAGCATCAAGGCATGGAGTGATCCAAGGCCGGAGGTGAAAGTGTGAAAGTGCCTGGTTCAGGCCCGGCACTGCAGGAGGGATGCACCTCATTTTGCTGGAGAAGAGCTCTTCCCATCAGATCCATCTACAAGCTCCTTCCAAACAGAAAGTTTGGTTAAAGCAAAATCTGTTTTTCCATAATAAATTGGATGTGGGGTCACAGAGAGAAGGAATCTCAGCTGGGCAGTCCCATGTCAGCATGGGGTAAGCATGGATTACACCTCTGGGCCTCCAGACTGACTCCACCCTGGGTTTTTCCTCAAATTCCCCCAGGGAGAGGCCAGATTCCCTCCTGAGGGTGRGCATCAGGACCCTGGTGCAGGTTCCTTTGTGCCCTCAGAGCTGCTCCTAAAGCAAATCTCCCTTGGATGTGGGCAGAGCTGAAAACATCAGGAGTGAAGCCCACCGGGATGAAGAAAATATTCCCCCCTTCAAATTATTTTTAGTTTCTAAAGCCAGATATCGTTCCAAAGGGCAAAATCCACATTTTGCTTCTGAAGTACATCAGATGCTGGAGCAAGGAGGTGACAGATGAGCCATGGCTGGTCTCACTCAGCCCCTGCAGTGCCCTTCCTCAAGGGCACCCAGCTCAGCCAGTGTCACACATCTCCCTCCAAGCATTTGGCACTTGGGAAAAGACTCCCAGATTTTCATCTGGTGATGGAAAATAACGTTTTTTGTGATAACTGTGCTCTGGGGCTGCACCTCTTCAGGYGAGACCTGGAGTTACAGCTTCTGTGCATCCTCCAGGTCTCCATCATTAAGGATGATCCAGTGCCTGCCATCCTCTGGGGCTTTGTCTGGTGCTCTCAGCCAGAAGTTTCTACCCAGAACACACCCAAGATGCTTTGTCCTCTCAAGAACCTGCTTTTGAGGCATCATCATTTAAATTATCCCCACATCTGAGGAGGATGCTCACTGGTGGAGATYGTGACCTTTGTGATACACCGCAAGAGAAATTCTGCCAGCAGCTGTTCCAACATCTGGAACATCTGGAGCTCTCAAGCACACTCAGCTTCCTGATGGTTGTGCTCAGTTTGGAGCAGATGACTTTAACAGACACTCACAAACATCTGCTCCCCAAAGCCCCTGATGTTTCAGAGGCTGAAAGCTGCTCTATATTAATAAGTCTGGAATATAGCTGGACTTCCTAATTGCTCCTGATGACCTCCCAAACGACAGGAGTGACGTTTAAGGTCAACCACAGGGAAAAAAATAATAAAAAAAATAGAACAGCAGCTTTTGCCTCTTCAGGGGAAACCACARAATGGTCTCAGAATTTCCCCAGCACCCTGCTGGGCTCTGCTCCACCTGCACAAAACGTTCTGGAGAGTCTCCTCCTCCCACTGATTTAAGAAGTTTGCCACGGCCCTTTCCTGGCAAGGGATATTTACAGGTGAAAATGCAGGGGGGGTGTTTAGGTAAGTGGTATTTATAAGTACATCTGCAGGGAAATGTTTACAGGCAAGGTACTCACGAGTAATTACAGATCAATACTTCAAAGCAGAGTAAATAGAGAGGTAAAGGACCTCTGCTGGTGTGCCACAAATAAATATTTAGATATAACAGATGCACATAAGTATGGGCAGGCTCCATGGGCGAGATAAAGATTGGAATTCAGCTGGAGCCCTTTTCCCAGGAGGGARGTGGCACATCCATAACTCAGCACCACCGGCGCATCCCAGCAGCGCTCTSGGATCAGCCCCACGCTCCATCAATGGCCAAAGCAGCTCCAGCAGAGATGGGAGTGCAGAACTGGAGGTCAAAGAAGTCTCTTTTTCCTGTTTAAGGGGGTCTGCTGTCTCCCCACCCTGCACAAAACCGGGGACTGGAGCCATGTTATGCCTTTCCATCTCCCTCCGACTCGGCGGATCCGAACCTCCCCTGACARTCACGCAGCAGTTTGTGTTTGACAAAGCTCAGCCAAGCAGCCAGCAGCCTGGAAGGCCCTGAGATCCCGCCGAAATCCCCATCCAATTTATCAAGTCAGAAAATCAGCCAGGTGGGAGCTAAGTGGGATGAAGCTCTGATCAAGGCGAGAGATTAGGGCAGAGCTGGTTACACGAGTCACGGCTCTGCCTGGGAGGGGGAGCAGCGGGGCCAGGGGAGCTGGGCAGAGCTGGGCAGAGCTGGGCAGAGCTGGAGATAAGGGCCTGGTGTTGGTAAACAAACCTGCGGGGGAATCTCGTGTCTGATCAGTGTCCGCTCCCGTCAGGCTGCCGGGAGCTGGCAGCTTTATTTCCAGGTTTTTTCCCCGGGAATACTAAGGGCATTTGGAAAGGCAAGAACAAAGCTACAACTTCAYTGGAGAGCGAAACAGAAGCAAACAAATGCATGCCCAGAAGACCAGGCGTTGAAAGGGAGCGGGAGATGGCTCAGGCGGCCCTTGGACACCTCATGACTGCTAAAAAGTTTCCTGAGGAGCAAAAGGCTTTTTGTTGGTTGGTTTGTTTGTTTGTTCACAGGGAGAAAACAAAGTGGAAGGATTGCTGATGCCTTTGGTGGTAAATGAAGACAAATATCCCCCAATCGGGGAGATTGCCAGCATGGAAAAAAGCCCTGCTTGCRTCGTTCTGGGAGGAGGCTGAGCAATGCCTCCAGGGTCCTCAGGCTGGTTTTTCAAAGAGGAGCTCCTGCACCCCAAACCCCAGGGGGAACTACACCCTGCAGCTCTCCAGGAGCTGGATACTGGCACGAGACCCCTTGAGGACATCCCTTCTTGTTCCACCGATGTCAAGAGCCTCAGAGAACCCTCTGCCCCTGATGCTTTCACAGCCTCAATATTTTGGGRAAAATTGCAGTTTCTCACTTAACTTTGCTCTTTGGCTGCCTTTAAACTGTTTGTTCCCATTCTGCCTTTCTCTGAGGGCTTAAAGAGCCCTTTAGTAGCTGGTATTTTCTCCCTGTGAAGCTACTTAGACATGGTAATCAAGTCACCTCTCTGTCTCCTTTTTAATAAATTAAGCAGATGGAGCACTTTAAAGCTTTTTTTTTTTTTTTTTTTTTTTTTTTTTTTGCCAGCCCTTGAATTATTTTCTGTGGCTCTTTCTCAGCCCTGCCTTTGCTGGCAGAGCTCAGCCAGGGCACAGCCAGCACCTCTGCCCATCCCAAGATATCCAGGTCGGGAGGCTGTGCTCAGCCTCTGGGAGGATTTATAGTTTCTAAACTCTTGCCAGTCAGATCCTTCAGACAATCCAGCTCATTAAATGGAAAGAAAGACTTTAAATTTACAGCCCCCATCAATGTGTAAAGCCCTCGACCACTGCCTGGCCAGCATTATAACGTAATAGCCTTTTTCTTTATTTTAAAAGCAAGAGATAATAATTAAAGATTGGATTATGAGCTAGCCCAGCATCACAGAAAAGACACAACTTTATCGTATTACACAGCATCAAAATTAATTAGAAGCGCGTTAATCTCTAATCTAGGAAAATATTGCAGGATCTCTGGCCTCAATATCACATCCAGCATCCAGTGCCTGACAGCCTGGCCCCTCCGACAGCCTCCCTGCCCCATCCCTGCAGAGAAACCTTTGTACAACTCGTGCAGTCAGTGTTGCTTTGATGGGCAGAGCTCGCAGACGCTCTGGCAGCCTCTCCTGGGGCCGCTGTCTTTGTGCTCCCAGGGACTGGGAGTGAGTCAGGTCCCACCCCTGCCCCGCTGGAAAATCAGCACGGGGAGCCTTTAGGAGCACGGGGAAGGGGCCTCAGCAGCACTGATGACTCGATGCCTTTGGGCAGAGCTCAGCAGGGTGAGGATCCAGGCAGGCTGCAGCTCTTTGCTGGTGCTTTGCTCCTCCGTGCTTCTGCAGGGCCAAAGTGGCTTTGGCACAGCACTGGTGGTGCTGCCAGCTTCACCCCACGTCAGCCACAATCTGGGGACTCTACTGAAGCTCCAGGCCCTGGGTTTATTTGATTTTACAGCCCCATGTCTTGGTTATCACCATTACCATTATCACCATTAGGTGTTGGGTGGGCAGGCCCTGGCACAGGGTGCCCGGAGCAGCTGTGGCAGCCCCTGGATCCCTGGAAGTGCTCAAGGCCAGGTTGGACAGGGCTTGGAGGAACTGGGAATAGTGGAGGGTGTCCCTGCCATGGCAGGGGTGGCACTGGATGAGCTTTAGGGTCTCTCCCCACACAAAGTACTCTGGGGCCCTGATTCTCTGCTGAGCATCAGCTCTCACCCCTGAATGAGAGCTGCATCCCCCCARTGCCAGGTGTGGGTCCATGTTCCACCTCTCCAGGTGTGCTGAGCGTGGACACATTACCTGATGCCCTCGTGGGTCATTGGACATGATGATCCCTGTGGGTCCATTCCACCTCCAGGTATTCTCCAGTTCCATGACTGAGGGATGACTGAGGGCCACAGGGCTGTGTTTAATCCCACAGGGAGCTCTCAGAGCTGCAGAGACACCAGAGTGTCACACAGAGCAGCAAACCAAAGACAGCAGCAACACCGCAATTTTAGCAACAATTATTCCTGAAGAAACCCTTGATTTGAGCAGCCTGGAGAATTTGCAGTGGGCACAAGAGGGCTTGGGGTTTGTGGGACTTAAGTTGTTAAGGAAGACTCACTGGGAGTTGGAGAAGTACTTATGACAAGGGATGGAGGTACAGGACACTGGGAATGGCTTCCCACTGCCAGAGGGCAGGGATGGATGGGATATTGGGAAGGAATTGTTCCCTGTGAGGGTGGGCAGGCCCTGGCACAGGGTGCCCAGAGGAGCTGTGGCTGCCCCTGGATCCCTGGCAGTGTCCAAGGCCAGGTTGGACTGAGCTTGGAGCAGCCTGGGACAGTGGAAGCTGTTCCCATGGCAGAGGTCGGGCTTGGTGATCTTTGAGGTTCCTTCCCATCCAAACCTTCTGTGACTGAATGATCCTGGGAAGGGTCTGGGCCTCAGTTGCTCTAAACAAAGCAGTGCCTCAAACTCCCCATTTCAGGCCTCAAACTTCCCTTACAGAGCTGAATTCCCTTGGGACCACGGCCTGCAGAATCCTGTATGGCCATCAGCCCTTGGGGCCCACCCATCAATACCTGTATTCCTCACAGTAACCTGGAGGAAACAGGGAAATGAWGGTAGCTCAACACCTGCCATGCAAGAAACAAAAGAAGCTTTGTGACAACAGCATTTTCTTCCCTGATCTAAATATTTACATTATTGAAGTGGAAAGGGGCTGGAGAGAAAGCAGCCTGGGAAGGCAGGATCCCTGGGAGATGGGCTGGGAGCTGTTATTCAGCAAAGAGAAGTGCAAGGTAATGCRATGTGGGGAGACCACTTAAACTGTTCCTGCACTCCAGTGGTTTGTGAATTAATTGTAGCCTGGCAGGAAAACACCCAGGCATCCTGCAGAATAACCTGATGGAAGGAGCTGCTGGTAGCCAAGCAGCAATTAGGAGGGGAAACAAGTCATTAAGCTGCATTAAGCCAGGCATGGGAGGTTTTAATGCAAGGCTAATGCCCAGCTGGGTAAATTGGTGAAGGATTGACTCCTTCCCTGTTCATCTTTGGAACAGCCTGTCCCAGGACACCAGAGCACYGTGCTCCCCATYGTGCTGAGGCAGGATTGCCTCTTGYTTGATGCACAAAGCTTCAATGCCTGCCAAAAAAATGGGAATAAACCAAGGTCCTGCAGGCTCATTGCTGCCATCGAGACAGATGAGGCTGCTCCAGAGCTGGGCACATCAGCTCCTGGAACTTTATGGAGTCAGGGAGACTCCCTGCACCTCCCTGTGTTGAGGGACAGGGATGGGAGATTGAAAAGACTTAAATTTGTGTCTGCAATTTGGGTTTCGCATTCCCCAAACCACAGGGATCAATTTGTTCTATCTCAGGGAGATCAGAGGGAATGGCCACACATAAATACAGATGAGAGCCTGCACACGGCTCTGGGTCCCTCMCTGCTTTAAACTCCCTGCCAGCCTCCCTGTGATCCCAATTCCTGCTCCACACTGGCTCTGGAGCATAAATATCTATTTATAAAGAGCAGACACCCTCCTGCCAGGTGTGGAGATCCTCTGTAGGTGTCACCTGCTGCCACCTGACCTTCTCAGAAGAGGAAACTGCAGCTTCACATTGCTCATCCTCCAGCCTCGGTGGAGTTGGAGCCTGCAGCAGGTTTGGCCCCGCTTTCCATCTTCAGGGTGCCAGAGACTGCCCTGGGATCCACTGAGGGAGACTGAGTGCTGAGGAGCTGGAAAATCCTTGTGGAGGGTGGGAGAAAGTCATGGAGAACCATGGTGCTATTTCTGCACAGCACCCCTGAGAGCTTCCCCAAAGGGGATTGCCAGGCTCAAGGTGAGAAAATCCCTCTTGATTCCCTCCAGCATTCCTCAGGGCAGTTATTCATCCCATCCTGCCCCAGCAAAGTCCCATCCTGTCTCATCTCATTGCATCTCTTCCCAATCCATCCCACCAGTCCCATCCCTTCCTGTCTTGTCTCCGCTCGTCCCATCCCATCCCACCTCACCCCTTCCTTACTCTCCTGTTCCCTCAACCCCTGAAGTCCCTTTTCTCCCCCCAAGGGTGGCTCTGATTCCCGAGGGCAGAGGGCAGCAGCCTCCCCTCCCCCCTCCTCATTCCCTTGGAGCAAACAGGCAAGGATGGAAAAGCATCCCACRGAGCAAGGCAGGGTTGGTGGCAGGAGAAGGGCAGGAACTGCAGCTCAGGGTGTCCCCCAGCACATCCAACCCCTCTGGCAGTGGGATCCACCCTCCCATTCCCACTGTGTCCAGAGCAGATCAATCCAGAGGAGCAGGAGCACAGTTTGCCAACAGAGCCCAGAAAAGCTGAAGGTGACCAAAATCTTGACCAGGATGCTCATGGAGCACTGAGAAACTGCAGCTTTATGGATCCCAGAGGCTCCAAATCCCAGCCCTTCCGGGCTGGAATAATCAGGGAACTGCTGCTCCTCACTTCAGGATTTTGGTCTGTTTGATGAGTGTCTGTGTGTGAGGGTATTCACACACCCCTCCCTCCAATCGCTCTTCAGTTGCCCTGAATCCAGCACCAACAAAGCCTTCCAAGTGTCCTGCTGGGATGGGATGGGCTGGATTCAGTCAGGGATGGGCTGGACTCCATCCAGGATGGGTTGGACTCTATCCAGGATGGGTTGGACTCTGTCCAGCATGGGCCATCCCGGGTCACCCTCTCACACCAGGCCCTTGTGRAAAGTCCCTCTCCAAAMCTGTCCACGGTGTARGAAGTGCCCAGAACACAACAGGAGCTTTTCCTCCACGGGATCACCTCTGTGAACCCCTCCTCACTCCCACCCCACTGCATCATCCACAGGCCATTGTGTCCAGGATGGGCAGGAGCTGCAGCAGCTGGATCCAGTTTGGATGGAGGCACATTTTGGGTTCCAGTAACTCTCCCAATATCAAAAGGAACCTCTCCGTGGGTTTGTCACTGAATCCAGCAGTTCCAACAGCAAAGCTCAGACCCAGTCAGCAGCTGTTGGATGGAATCTACTGAATTTCACTTTGGGCTCACAAGTGTCCACTCAGCCAGAGGGGAGCCCCAGCTCCCTCGTGCTGTGTCCCAGCTCCATCCCTGCTCCATCCCTGCTCCATCCCAGCTCCATCCCAGCTCCATCCCTGCTCCATCCCTGCTCCATCCCAGCTCCATCCCAGCTCCATCCCTGCTCCATCCCTGCTCCATCCCTTCCCAACACAGACACCAAACCACACCTGGTGTGACTGAGGGTCTGCTCCCTGCAGAGCTTTGCCAGCTCCTGCCAGCTGGAAGTTTGGTCTCTGTTGGATTTAATAACACCTTATGTCCAATGGATTTTATGACTAATTATTATTACCAACAAACCCTCCCTCCACAGTTACCCATTTCAGACAAAGAAGACTGATTTGATTTGTGATTTTTTGATAGGTACTCAGTAAATTCTTTTCTTTAAAAGACAATTAAAGCCCCGGAGGAAAGGGAAAAGTGTTTAAAATCCAAATAAACAGGCTTTCTGTCAAAAATTACAGCTTCCAGAGGGGGCAAAGGGCCCAGGATCCATCTGCTGAGGGGCCTTGTCAGCAGCTCCCCCTAGTAAGGAATCTCTGAGAAAAGCTGAGCTTAATTAGAGCCTTACATGTTGTTTTYCCCCTTGCACAGATGTTTTCTCCATCATTTACTCCTTGTTTCATCTCAGAGTCCAGCGGGAAGTGATGTAAAGCTGCTCTCTGCCTTGGGTGTGTGTAACAAGTGCTGCAGACATTTAGGATAAAGTTGCCCAAGGCAAGAGATGATGCTTTGGCTGCTCCAGCAATTTTCTCACCACCCTCCTAAGATCCATTTTGTGTTTTACAACCTCCAAACTGCACCTTTTGGAGTGAAGATTGACAAGACCAGGGGGTGGGGAGTGCTGAGGGTGGAAAGCAGGAGGGTGGGAACGAAGAGGGATTTACAGAGGTGTGATCCCATGGAGGAAAAGCTCCTGCTGGGTTCTGGTGACTCCTCACACTGCAGACAGGTTTGGAGAGGGACTTTCCATAAGGACATAGAGTGATGGGGTAAGGGGGAATGGCCTTAAGCTGAAGGAGGGCAGGGTTAGATGGGATGTTGGGAAGGAATTCCTCCTAATTAGGTGGGGAGGCCCTGGCACAGGGTGCCCAGAGGAGCTGTGGCTGCCCCTGGATCCCTGGAAATGTCCAAGGCCAGGTTGGATGGGGCTTGGAGAAATAGTGGAAGGTGTCCCTGGCCATGGCGCAGAGCTGGAATTAGATGAGCTTTCAATTCCCTTCCAACTGAAACCATTCTGGGATTCCAATTAAAAAAGGCAAGGAATGAAAAACATTTGCAGTTTGGATGTGCTTGGGAGAGACGAGTTTGTCTTTATTGGCTGCACTCATTAAAGATCCTGGCGAGAGGAGRAATCCTGACATGAGTGATTGGAAACACAGGTGATGGAAGACCAAAAGGAAAAGGGCTTTTTTTCCCTCCTCTCCCCTGCTGAAGACAGCAGGAACTGGGGAAGGATTGACTTAGCTCTATCCATCAGGAAAAGACTTTCCATCAAAAAGTGAGCAAGAAAAATTGCACCTGGAAAAAAAAAAACAAGAAGCCTGCAAGGAGAGCAGCAAACTCTCCTCAGAGGTCAACAGAGTCCTTTTGGGAAGGACTCAGCAGGGCAGGAGGCCTGGGCAAGGCCTYGAGGAAGGCAAAAAAAGAACTTAAGAGTTCTAAAAGGACATGAAACAGGTGGGGGGAAGATGGAAGGAAGGAGGTGCCCCCGGAGCATTTTGGGAAGAGAGATGTTCTCATGCAGGATGAAAGGAGAGGATGTTGGAGGAGCGCCAGAGGCGAGGCCAGGCTCAGAATTGGGAGAGGTGTCTGGCTCAGAGGCTCTTTGAAGATTTTCTGGTCGCTCCGAGCTCGGGAAATGTTGCTGTCGGCTCAGTGGGTCTGTCTCTGCCCTGGGAATTGCCACCTTGGGAAGCTGCCACTGAAATATCCCCGTTCTACCTCGAGGCTGGGGTCCCAGCCCCTGTTTTTGATCAGTGCTGCCTGAGGTGCCCCACAAAGGGTGGAGCTGGAAGGGTCTGGGGSCAGGGGAGCAGAAAGCACTGCAGAGAGCTGCCACGGCCCAGCAGAGATGGAAAGGCAAATCTCTCCCAGCATCCCAGAGGAGACCTTGCAGGATTTGTTGCCAGCCAGGAAAGCAGAGCAAAGTTGATGGAGTGAGGCTGAATTTGAAGGCAAGGACATGCCCTGCAAGGACAGTGAGATTTGTTACCAGCCCTTTCCATCACTCTCCTATTCTATTCTGTCTTTCCTCTGGATTAATCAATTCCTGGGATTAATTGGCTCTGCTCCCACCCAGCTGCACGGCGGGGAAGGCACTCAGAGGCTCCCCTGGAAGGACACAGCCCAACCACATCCAGCCCCAACATCTCACCCTGCKCAGATCCCGCTACAATTCCCACAGAACATTTGCATTATGCAAATYTGGCATATGCAGATCAGCCCTTCCGAAAATAATGTGCAATCAGGCAATTAACGGGAGCCTTGTCTTYAGCTCACAGGTAGGCTCAGATCCTGAGACTCTCCATTCTGGTTTGGCTCTGCAACCTTCCTAATGGCATGTTTAATTCTCTGGCAGCCTTTTTGGGTGGGCTTTCACTTTCTTTGCCTGTCCTGAGTCCCCTCTGCCACCCCTGGCTGGTGGAAGGGAGGGTGACAGAGGGATGCTTTTCTCACAGCAGAGACYACAGCCATAAATTCCACTTATATCCAGTAAAATACAGGCATCCAATTAAACCCATAATCCTATAAACCTGCCAGCAATCAAGCGCACTTTTAAAAATCAAGCCCGACAGATACTTTAAATCAATATATCCAAGTAACAGCTCGCAGCCTGTAGGATCATCCAACACTGTGTGTCCTCACTAAAAGAATAAATTTTCCAGCCTGTGCGTTGGTTTTATGGCTTTTTCCCCCTTTTAGCTTCTCCAGAGGAAATTCCTGAGTGATGAGTGATGGTCAAGGACCGAGGGGAATCAGGAGGAGTTTGGGCCACTGCACCCCATGAGACACCACCCCTCCTCAGCTCCTTTTGACTGGGGGTGTTGGGGGCACTGATGGTTTGCAATAGACTCTCGTTATCCAGGGTTTCTTTCCAGAGAGCGGAAAAAAAAATGAGGATTTAATTTATGAGCAGCTTTCCCATAACAGCTGAGGGCCCTGCCAAATTCCCAAATCTTTTCCACCAGGTGAGGTACAAAGYGTTTGGCACTGGGAAGGGACAGGGCAGGTGATGGATGCTGAGGAGCAKCACTGCCACTCATCATCCCAAAGAGGAGAGGAGGCACTGGGTTTGTGGCCATCCATCAGCTCCCCATGGATAAATCRTTGTGTTCCTGCTCTTTTCAGGGARTTTTYACCCCAAATGTGTCCAACTTGCTGYCCCCTGATGGTGGCAGCTCCCTGGGGCTCTGCAGACCYTGAGAGGGGCATGGGAAAATCATGGAATGACAGAATCAGAGAAACACAGAATGGCAATGGGAAAGTGAAAGGTTTTAGTGTCAAATCCGGGCCTTTGGGCTGCCACCACCAAATCAATGTGGTTCAACAAACCCTGTGACAGCTCCAGGGTTCACTCCCAGCCATCCACAGCTCCAGCTGTTGGGGAAGGAGATGCAGCTGTGGCTGGGACAACGCTCCAAGAGCCTCTTTGGCTCTGTCTGGATATGATGCACTTTGAACTTGCCCAGAATAACCTGGAAATGATGGTCTCACCTTCATTCCTGGGGTCACCTGGGCGAGGCTGGCAGGCAGTGGCAGGGGTCAGGGAGGGCAGGAAGATGGGAGTCAGATGGGTTTTCACACCTCCCGTTCTCCTGGGAGCTCCACCTGACCCAGCTCACACCCACCAGCAGCTTTCCCTGTTTGCTGGGAGCTAAAGCCCCGTGTGCAGCAGCAGGGGAGTGTCTGAAGCACATTTCAGAGTGCTTTAAACAGGTTTATAGGGGCTGTTTGCTCTGTGTCCCCTCACCTGTTAAACCAGGTACTTCCAGTGTCGGACTCTGAACGCAGTAAACACACAGAGCCATAAAAAATCTCCTAGGCTGCCCTGGAGTAGCTCTCTCAGAGCTCCCAAAGTGGCWGGTGAGGCTCAGAGCCCGCCAGGAGAGCGCTGCTTGCCCAGATGAGGGAGCAGCACGTGCCCAACCCAACGGATGGCACAGTCCTTCTCTTTTTTTTTAAAGTCCTTTGCAGCAATAAACTGTAAACTTGAAATTAATGATCACTTCACGGAGAGAAAATGCAGCCATTGACCTGGGGCTGAACCTCAGCCATTCCAGCATTTGCTGCTGCTCAAATGTTCATTTCCAGGAGCTGTGGAACAGAACCTCGATCTTCTGAATACAAAATATTCCTGATGCCTCTGAGCCGTTTCCTGGCATTCCCAAAAGTTCATCTTGTGCAGAGTGCCCAACAGGTTTTCACTCATGGAAGACCAAAAGGCAGCCAAAAAACCATTTCAATTGCAAATATTCCATGTGGCTACAGCTCCAAAATATGATTAAGTTGGTGAAATAAAGTGAGTCCCATTTAGAGGATCCCAGGACCCACGATCCCAGTGTCTCTCGGGTTATAGAAAAATCCATTTTCTCTTCTCACAGGTTATTTGCACCTGGTCAAAGCATCAGCCCAGTGCAGAACCCATGGGAAATTATTCCCATATTTATCCCAGATCCCAGGTGGGAGTGGCCAAATCCCACCTCCCATCCAGCCCAATAAAACACCATATTCACAACAGGCACCATGACCACAATCCACCCCATCTCCYGTTTAATTGACTGCAGGCCTGGAGTTAACAGGGAAAAAAACCATAGAACTGTCATTTCAGGAGCCCTGTCTCCTCTCTTGGCTAATAGGATTAGACAAAAATGTTTTAAATCAAAATCCCAAAGCTTGGTGCTGGTTTTCAAATGAGGCTGAGGCTTTCTGGTGAGGCTTTTTATTTTATCTTTCTGCTGAATGCTGACTCCGAGTCAGAGTCCCAGAGCTCTTTGGGAGTTTTAGGCAGCTCGGGGCCAGATTGTTTGGAAAAAGTGGGGTCTTGGGGTCAGGWAGATCCGTGGTTTTCAATCACAGCATCCAGGAAAAGCATCCCCAGGGCTGGAGAGGCAGATTGAGCACAGCAGGGTTTGGGGACAGCACTGAGCTGCTCCTGTCAGTCCCAAGGGATGCACCTGGCAARAGGAAAARATGCTGAAAAATTGACCAAAGTGCAGAGAAARGCCCAGAAATAACCCAAGGGCCAGGAAAAATGCCTTACAGTGGGAGACTCAAAGAGCTTCACCTCTTTATCTTATCAGGAAGAAGAATGAGAGTGATTTGATTACAGCACACGAGCACCTTCTCAGGGAGAAAACACCAGGCACAGCCAAACCTCTTTAATCCATCAGCCAAAGGCAGGACCAGGAGTAAGAGCCGGAAGCAGAAGCCAAATCCATTTGAACTAAAAATTAGACAGTGGATTTTTATTCCATTTTAATTTTTTCCCCACCATCAGCAAGACGGATTCACCATTAAAACAAATCACCTGTGAAACAGCACGTCCTGCTCAGACACGGCTCGGTGGGGAGCAGCACAGGCACAGAACACCGGGGTTTATCCCAGAGGATTTGGGGTCTCAAAGCCTCTGCAAGGCAGGGGGAGGGCTGCAGATATCCCCAAGCCCTTCCCATCTCCTCCAGCCTTGGATYTCTGTGCTAGACAGCAAAGTTTGCCACTTCCCAGCCCCTCGCTCTCCTCGCAACCCACAGATGCATCTGATCCACGCTGCAAGATAATGATAGAAAATTACAGTGTAATAAGATAATGGGATTTATTTATAGAATTTGCTTTCCAATCACGCCCACATGATCTGTGTATCCCCACACACTCACACACGCACACAGGCACTTTCCATGTGTGTGTATTTGCATAAGTGCTTGGCTTTGTGGAAGCGAAATGCCACCTGGGGGATGTCTCAAATGGTTCCATCCCGGCGAGAAGGGTGCTGGCACATCACAAATAGTCCCCTCATCATCATAACAATAACACCATATTTCCATCACACTTTTCTCTCAAAGCATTTGACAACAACAAAAAAAAA
>CADDXX010000687.1:357728-383671 GCA_902810485.1 Alauda arvensis
AAATATAAAATAAATGTAAGCTGCTACCCAAAGCCCGGTGTGCAGAGAGAGAATTGGAATGCAATGACAGCCTCAACTGGAGACAAATCCTGTCTCCAAGAGAAACAAGCCAAGGGAAATTTAAGGAGGCAGCTCATAATTAGCTGRGGATGGTCAGCACAGCAGGGCTCTTGATGAGCTTTCTCCCCGCGGGGCTGTGTCAGGTTTGAGCACACGGAGGTGCAGCRGGTCAGGGGGCTCCAAATCCCAGCCCAGAGGGGGATGGAGCACCACAATCACCGAGCTGAGGATGCGGTGGCTCTGCCAGCTCTGCCTGGAGCTTCCCATCTCACAACAACCCGGTTTTACCACTCAAACAAAACTACTGGGGCTATTAAAGTTTTGGGATTCACGTCCTGGGAGGTTTTGTCCTCCTGCCATGAGGTCACTGGGATTAATTACTGCATTTGCAAATCCCACTGCAATCTGTATCCCCAAATCCAGCTACAAGGAGAAGACAGAAACTGTTTGAAAAGCTGAATGGGCAAATTGCTCCCTGCAAAATAACCCTGCACCCTAAGAAAGCCTTGGCCATGGACACAGGGATGTTTGCAGGGAAAGCAATGGCAAAGTTGACAATTCCCACAAAATTATGGAATGGTTTGGGTGGGAAGGCACCTTACAGCTCACCCTGTTCCACCCCCTGCCATGGGCAGGGACACYTYCCTCTATCCCAGGTTGCTCYRAGCMCYRYCCAACCTGGCCTTGGACACTGCCAGGGATRAGGAGTCCACAACCTCTCTGGACAACTCCACTTCTCCAGGCTGCTCCCACTCGGATCATCCCCATCCCGTGCTCACCGTGCCAGAGCCACCGACAGCCAGGGGACACCCAGTACCARCTTTTGGGCTGACACATCAACTTTTTTTTTAAAGAAAAGATAATTTCAGCCTTCAGACTTAGCAGCAAACACCTTTGTCCCAAATATTTCACTGAGAGCGCACCAGGATTGTACCTGCCCATCCACAGGGTCTGATTAACCAGGGGCAGGTGAGGGGGGAGACAGTGGGTGAGGATCCCTGCTCAGATTCTGTGTTCAGCATCCCTATTGAGATTCCCTACTCAGGATCCCTGTTCAGATTCCTTTTCAGATTGCCTGCTCAGGATCCCTGTTCAGATTCCCTGTTCATGATTCCCTACTCAGATTCCTTGCTCAGATTCCCTGTTCAGATTCCCTGTTCATGATCCCTGTTCATGATCCCTGATAAGATTCCCTGCTCAGGATCCCTGTTCAGATTCCTTTTCAGACTGCATGTTCAAGATCCCTGTTCAGATTCCCTGTTCAGGATCCCTGCTCAGATTCCCTACTCAGGATTCTTGTTCAGATTCCCTGTTAATGTTTCCTGTTCAGATTCCCTGTTCATGATCCCTGCTCAGATTCCCTGTTCAGGATCCCCGTTCAGATTCCCTGCTCAGATTCCCTGCTCAGGATCCCAGCCCAGCCCACGGGCAGGAGGCCATGGCACACACATTTCTCTCTCCTCAGCTGCAGAGAGGTGCAATTATTTTCCAAGGGCTGCTGAGCATCTCCACCGAGCCGGCTTCTCTGGGGAAGATCAAAGCCAACCTCTGATCGGGAGAGCTGAGCGAGATCCCCGCTCAGGGAGGGAGAGCAGGGAGCAGAGGGAAAACACAAAGAACTGGGGGATGGCTGGCAGAGAGGGGAAGTTTTCCATTAGCGGGGTTGGATAAAGCCTAAACAAACCCCGCTGGGGTTTATGGCTCCCCTGCAATGACCCCTGGGCTGTCACAGCCCGCGGTGGCTCTGGGTGTGACACGAAGGGCTGGGCACTCCTTGTCCTGCAGCRTCCACCTCAGCTCGGCTCTGCCGCRGAGAGGGGGCAGCCGAGCCCTCGAGGGTTTTTTTGGAAATGCGAAGGACCAAGAGGACCCAGGTCATCTTTTATAGATGCTGTAGCCTCTGGCAGAAAAGCCGAAGCAAATTCCAGCACTTCACTCCTCCTTTGATTTCGGCACTTCCAACCACAGGGGAGGGAAAGCCCCCCACACACAGAGCCCAGCCCTGCCCGCTCCTGTGGATGCTCCAGGATGTCCCGGCACCTCATTCCCTCCCGCCAGCCCCTCAGCAGCAGAAATCCCACCAAAACACCGAGCTGGGGGCTTTCCAGGCTCCGGGGAAGGGAGGGGGAGAAGGTGCAGGACTGGTTCCCTCTCCCTTCAAATGTAGTTGTGCTCTATATTCAAATGGCAGTTTAATGAGCCTTTCCCTATTTCCAGCAACTTTATCACATCATTAAAGCGCAGAAATGAATAATACATCTGGAGGGGGGTTCTGCTGAACTCCAGACCTGCTGCAGCTTCAAACACAGACAGAGGAGAGGCGGCTGGAGGACGGGGCTGTGCTGGGAGAGGCCGCGGTGATCCCGGTTTGGGTGTGCCAACCACACCCAGGGRTACCTGAGCTCCTTCCCAGAGCACCAAACTCCTGCCATTCTACCTCAGCAATGGGYACGAGCTGCTGGTACCCGAACTGTCCCTCTTTTCCTCTCTGGCCTGAAAAAAAAAAATAAAAAGGAATAATGTTTTAAAGCTGTTTTAACAGAACTTTTAATTATTGCTTCCAGCAAAGTGCCAGYGGGGTAAAAAGCTGATCCCAGACCAAGCTCCATGTGTGGGCCCATCCCCAGCCTGTCTCCACCTCTTCCCATCCTCAAAAATGAGGCAAAATGGGTGAAAAGGCCGGACCCAGGTGACATCACTGAGCCCTGGGTGAAGTCTTGGCCGAATGATCCCCTTGCCAAAGTGGAATGTTCATTCATCCCCATGGATGGATGGGCAGGGGAAGGTTTGCTGCTCCTGGGGGCAGGATCTGTGCCCAAGCACCAAGGGGTGTCCTGCACCCCAAGGTGGCCTCAACACAGGCTCAGCACCCCAAGGAAAGAAAAAAAATTCTCATTTGTTAAACTGTAAGCTCATTTAAAACAGGAGAAGAAGTCAAAAAGGAAAAAAATAATAAACCCAAGAGGCCAAAACAAACCATCTTCAGCTCAGGATGTGAAGTACATTCTCCCCAGGGGAAAACGAAGCAATTAATGCTGGGAAGATTCAAAGATTTTATGGTTTAGGGCTTTTTTATAAATTGTCCTCATCAAAACTAGTCCTTATGCATTTTTTGGCCCATTGTTTGTGGCCATTGATTTGTTTTTCTCTTATTCTTTCTGACTGTTATATTTTGGATGGTGCTTACTGATGTGAAAAAAGCCATCTTGTGTTGCTGATAAGGCTGGAGATAACTGCAGAGGTCAAGGAACAGCTGGGGAAAGAGAAAAGAGGAGGGGAAAAAGTTTCAGCATCCCCAGCTCCATCCTCACTCCCCCCCAAACCTTCAGAAAAATCACATCCAGTGGCCCAGAATGGTAAATGAGATGGATTTTCCCCAGGGTCAGCCCACAGGAAGAAAGGAAGGAAACAATTTAACTGTATTTCCTCATTATCTGATCTCAGACGCTTTAATTTGTGCTCTCTTTGAGGCTTCTCCTTTTTTCCTTTTCTCTTGTGTTCATCTCCTCCTGTCGGGAGCGTTGAGCTGAGTAATGGATGACATTGCAAGAAAATGGGAGAGTTTTTGCCCAGCCCAAAAACCACTTCCAAGGTCACACGTGAGCAGAGGCAGACACTGCTTTCAAGGTGAGGCAGAAAGGAGGAGAAAAACCCTTCCCTTATCAGATCTTAATAAAATAAATTTGCCACTATGTTCCTATCATGAGCTGAGAACAGTCTCATCCTTTTCCATTTCTTCCCCCTTTGAGAATGGCAAAGCCAGTCCTGAGTGGCCACCCAAGGACAAAGAAAAGTAATTGCTGGGTAAGAGAGATCAGAATTTAAGGAGAGAGAATCAGAGAATAATGGAAAGATTTGGGTTGAAAGGGAACTCAAAGCTCATCTCCTGCMAGGGCCAGGGACACCTTCCACTGTCCCAGRCTGCTCCMAGCCCCATCCAGCCTGGYCTTGGGCACTGCCAGGGATCCAGGGGCAGCCACAGCTKCTCTGGGCACCCTGTGCCAGGGCMTCCCCACCCTCACAGGGAAGAATTCCTTCCCACTATCMRGTCTAAATCTCTCCTCTTTAATTTAAAACCCTTCCCCTTGCCCTTTCCAGGGGAGAGGTTGCAGGGAATTGTGTCGAGCCCCAGGAATGCAGAGGGCACATGGGCTGAAAACAGAAGCAGTGACTCTGGAGAGATGGAGGAGGGCTCCTTGCTTGGTTTGAGGGTTATTTTTTTTCATAGCATTTCAAAGAGGCAATTTGATAAAATGGCTATTAATTATGCCTGTCTTTGTTTGAGCAATTAAGGAGCCGTTTCACTTCTGGGAGAGCCCAAACGGAGCCTAAATGAGGTCAAAGCAAAGGAAAGCCACCTCAAGCTTAATTACAAAAGCAGTCTGATGCTCTGAGTTTGGCCTCTGGAGCTGGATTCGATCCCAAGACCAAGGGAGAGGCCTCTGCCTCCCAAACCATGGGGGAAGCAGGGATGAGGATGCCAACAAACCTCCCCGTGGCAGGAGCAAGGGGACAGCAGCAGCTGCCCAGGAGGAATCTCAGCCCGACGAAGCCTCAATGCCGGCACGGAGACAACCTTACGGTGCCAATCCAGAGTGAAACAGAGCCCTGCAGCTCTAATTAAAAGGGCTGCTGTAGCTAATGATCTGCCCAGTGCTAATTAACTTCCTAACGTGGCGGCTCCATTCRCTGTGTGCTCTGCTGCTGGGTTTGCTGTTGTTCTCCAGGCTCCTCCTCGGGTCGGCGTTTTCTCTGAGCCATCCCCAGGAAGATCTCCTAAGCTCTAAATCCTTGCAAACCTCTGAGGTCTCTCCTCCTCCTTCTCAGCTTTCCTTTTATTTTATTCCGTTTTTTCTTCTCTAAYTCGCCCAATTTCTGCTTCCAGAAATTGGTGGCTTATAATAGAAGCGTCTTCTCAGCCATATTTATAGCACGGTGCCAGCGTGAGGCTCCCAGAAGGTTCAGGTAGCTGGGAAATTCAAATTTAGCTCAGTGAGGCTGTGAGGATGCAGCCATGTCCTTTGGGAGAAGATTTTCCCCACTTTGCCCCCAGTCTGAACCTCCCACATGCTGCTTTGGTGGGGTGATTTGGATGTGGGATTTGCACCCTGGCTTTGTGCTGGAAATCAGGTTCCACATCGGAGTCAGGTGGGGAAACCATCACTTTTAAGTGTGTCTTGGTTTGAAAAGACAGATGTCTGCCAGGGAAAAAGCTGGGGCCTCCCTTGCAATAGAGAATGCAAACCCCCCTCCCTCCAAATTATTATAAACTGGAAATTAAGGGACTTTTAGGCAAAAGGTGTGGGAATAGGAAGAACAGTTTTTAACTAGAAATATTAAAAAATAAAAATGTAGTAGTGCAAAGCACAAACAAAACAAAAAGAAAACCCTGACAGAGTCAGAATACAGCGTGACACCCTGTTGGTCAGGGTGTTGGCACCAGTCCAGTCCTCCTGCAGTGACAGATGAGGTTCTGTTGGRGCAGAGATGCTCCTGTAGAAGGGTGTAGTTTCCTTTTGAGGGTCCAGTGGTGATGAGATGGCTCCAGTCTTTCCTCTGGAATCCAGTGGAAAACCCGGCTGTGCTGGTGTTCTGACCCTCAGGTTTTATCCAGGTGGGAATGCTTGGCTCCTCCTGCTGGGTGGAGCATCTCCCAATGGGATGATGGAATTTTATCAGCCCTGCAGTGAGGCCTCAATGGCCCATTAACAGCAGAGATCCCCTGGAGGGAGGATGGGTCCTGGAAGAGATAAAGAACACTGCCCCAGCTGGTTTTAATGGCTGGGCCATTCACACCCCCTCTTCCTCCTAGACTTAGAAGAGATGAAGAAAAACACCTCCCCAACTGCTTTCAGCATATGGGAAATAGAATACAGACCTGTTTTGGTTACATCTTGCAACCCAAGACAAGTGTCAGATCTGGGGTTGTTTTTAATGTTATGACGTCAGGGGTGAGGGGCTTTTGCACAAGGAAGGAACTGGTTTCCCAACCCAAAAACCTGACCTGTGGGGTCCTTTCCCATACCAATCCCACGATCCAGTTCCGTTGCGTGCTCCCCGGAGGAACGCGGAGCTGTGGAAGCGCGACTGGCAGCCAGCCTTTGCCATCTGCTCCGGCCCCTCGTCACGGATTCACAACAAACACACGCCACAATTGGAGCCACACAAACACTTCGTGGATGTGGTGGGAAGGCAGGCATATGCTCCCTGCCCAATAAATACCACGCCAGAGCTGGGTCTGACACCGGGGAAGAACAGGGATGAGGTGTTCTCCTCGCCTACACTTGCGAGCCAGAGGGAAGGTGTGGAAAGAGGATCTTGCTCTGCCGCAGGGGAAGGGAAGTAAAGGATGCTGAGGGAGGATTATGGAGGTGCTTCGAGCTTTACCAGGGGCTGAACCCTTTTGTTGAGCAATTCCCAAAATGCACGGATTGGGCTCGATGAACAAGAGCTGGCACAGAGGTTCAGGGGAGCATCCCAAGGTTGGCACGAGGTCTCTGCATCTCCCATGTTGAAGAAGCCCCTCTGTGCAAGCCCTGCTGATTGCCCAAGTGACTGATGTGATGAAAGCTGCTCTCAGGAGCTGGAACTGCTCAGGCTGCTTGGAAAGAAGAGGCTCAGAGAGAGGACAGATGCAATAATAGTCCCTGACTCCTCAGCTGCTCCTCAGGCAGACGGTGCTGGCGCCAACGGCCCCACTGTGGGAACGTGCTCGAGGGACAGAACATCAGCCCTGCCCCCTCAAAATCCAGCAAAAACTGTCATGGATGAGGCAAAAATCATCCTTGGAGCCTGGAAAGGYACCTATTAAATCTCCAGTCTCCAGCCTTTGGAAAAAGCCACTTCTGTTGTGTCACAATTCTCAGTAAATTCTTAAGACATGGAGAAATCCACTTTTTTCCCCATATTTTCCCTTCCAGRCCCACTCCTGCTCTCTGTAAAACTGAAGCTCTCCCTAATTCCTCCTTCTCCTTCCCTCTGATATTCAGGAAGGGGAGACACCCCCACAGCACAGGCAGCAGCATGTCCATAAATATCCCCTTCTCTTTCCCCAAATTTCCATTTCATCGCTCCCATGGCTTTGTTGTAGCAATAAATTGGGACTGCAACATCTGCACATCAGCTGCTTCCAAGCTTTTGATAAAGCAGGCATCTGATACCTTGTTATTTCAGTTCCCTTCTTCCCCAAAAAATGGATGTGCCACAAGGTTGCCAGGCCAGAGGGAAGCGATGGAAAGCTCTGAGTTGTTAATTTTCATTTAAAAGTTTAAATTATCCCATCCCTGGAAGATGTTCCTGGGGTGAATCCAAAGCAAAGGCTTTGCTGGGGGTTCTGTTTAGTCAGCAGCTCAATGGAAGGAGAAACATCTGCTCCAGCCAGGCTGGAAAGATGCTGGATATCCCAAGCCAACAGATAAAAACAGATAAAAAGAGAATTTCTACTTTCCTGAAGATGAAAGTGTGGAAAAATGAATATGATTGGTCAAGCCCAATCTCAATATCTACAGAAACARGGAGAAGCTGAGTTTTAATCCAATGAAGGCACAAAGCTTAAGGATCAAAATAAAAGGGAAGCCTTGAAAAAAGCCCCTCAAGGGTTGGGAGACATAAACAGGGAGCTGGAATTATTGGGGAGGGCTCTAAGRGAAGCACTGGGGTCTTCTCAGGTGTGGGGGGTTGCAATTCCAGGCTGGGAAGAGTTTCCATGGAGGATAAGGAAGATGCCTGAATTCACATGCCCCCCATTGCCTCTCCCCCAGACCAGGCTCACCCAAGTGAAGCACATTCACCACCTGCAAGGGACATTTAGGAACATTTGGGAAATGCCAGCAGGTGGGTGGAGGATGCACTTTGTGCTGAGGGGATGGGGAGCCCAAGCAGATGTACCCACAGGAGGTTGGGAATTGCATTCCCACTGCACCACCTGGGAATTGGGAGATGCTGACAGGAAACAAGGGATGAAGCATTGCCCTCCCCAGGGCACAAGRCTTGGCTGCATGGGAAGTGCAGGGAGGATTTTGTTTCCATTCCCAGCCCTTCCAATGCTTGCCAGGGAGGGGGATAAGGCATTTTTTTGGCTATTACACCACACCTCAGGTCCCAGTGACCAGGCAATGACAGGGAAAGGGATGGACTTGAGGTGACTGGTTGGGCAACAGAGGGTGGGAAGCAACAGGAGTCCTGTGGATTCTGCTCCCAGATTCACCAATTAACAAATTAACCCAAAATGCTGAAATCAGGTGACCCCAAGGAGCTTTTCCCACACRCATTTTCCCCTGTGGGTTTCATCCTCCTTTGGTACCAGTGATTGGAACTTTGGATCCCAATCCAAAGCTGGAAAGTCTCACTGAAATTCCCCCAGGGGCCACACAGGGAGAAGAAAATTTCAGTTTCCAGCAAGAATTTGTTGAAACAGCTTGTTTGGATTTTTTATCTTTACACTATCCCAGTAAAAAAAAAAAACAAAAACAAACAAACAAACAAAAAACTAAAAAACCCCAAATATTTGTAGAAAATGAAAACAATTTTCTATTAAGTTTGCCTTATGAAAAATCGGTTTGGGTTTTTTTCTTAGAAAAAGTCCTTGTTTTTCCAATGTTAAATTAAATCCTCTGCTGGAAAAGGTTTTGGATCCCTGTGAAATGCGGGGCATGAACAGCATCATTTTTCCCTACAGAAGTGGAAACTGAGGCAAGGGGACGTTTCTCCACCAACCTCAGCAGAGGCTGAGGAGCCTGTGCTGCACCAAGAACCAGCAGAGTGAGAAGCACACGATGCTCAAGAGGTTTCAGGGTAATCCAAAATTCTCCTTTTTTGGGAAATAACATCTGTGTGGCACCAAGGGGAGCCAYGGATATATGGATCAAACACTGGAAAACATTGTGCCCAACGAACTGCTGATACCTGGAGATCAGTGTCAAAATGGGGGCAAGACTCCCAACCCCTTCCCACCCTCTTTTCCCTTTCCACATCCCTCATCCTTCAGCAAACACCACGGTTAAACCTTGCCCAAGGTAACAGCTGAAGAAAGAAAAACAAAGTCACTGGACTCCGAGACAGATCATGGAGAGAGAGGAGACAAATCCTGAGAGTGCAGCTGGCACAGGGAGGAGAAGACAAATACTGAAATAAATATGAAAAGAAGACAAGTTTGGGCTACAGGGAGCGTGTGAGCCAGAGAGAGAGAGARAGGAAATGGCACTAAAACAGACGAGCTTTCCTGGAGACAAAGGTAAAATTGGGAAAAATGAGATCTAAACCGAAGGGGGATAAATCATGAGGGCAGCAATGTCTGAAAATTATTGGGAATGAAGCCTTCCCAGCAAGTGAGACATCCCCTGCAAGACAGATCTGCTGTGAGCAGCAAACACAGCTCTGGTGACAAAACTGGAGGGGAATGGACAAACTGGGGGAGTGACCTGGCCTGGCTGTTTCTCCTGAGGGATTTCTGCAGCCACGTTCCCAGGTTTGGGCTTCAGGAAGCTCCTCCTGAGAAGCTTTAGCAGCACCTCCCCTAAAAAAGAAAAAAAATGGGAGAAAAACAATTCAGGGAACAGGTGTTCTTGCACAGGGAGATGCGTTCCCAAAGCATCAGAAACTCTTTAAAAATAAAGGGGAAAAAAAAGCGCATAATTGTTGTGAGGCTGCTGCTCCCTCCTCTAGAGCAGGGTTCAACCATGAGACCTAGAATCATATTATTTATGATGTATTATATAATATATATGTCAGTGATGATCTAGGYTGGAAAAGACCCTTAAGATCAAGTCCAACCACTCCCCCAGCATTGCCAAGGCCACCACTGAACCACATCCCTAAATGCCACATCCACACAGCTTTTAAATGCCAGGTTGGGAGATGGAGCCAACCCTTTTTGCTGAAGGCTTTTAGCAGAAATACTGCATTCTACAACTTCCTCTCCCCCTCCAGCTCACCTTTGATCAAAAACTCAGTTGCTAAACATCCCCCAAAGCCATGAAATCCCCCACAGAGACACCAGGGCCGTGAGGAGGAGCTGGGGAGAACTCTTCAGCCTTGTGACTTCTGAAGACCAGCAGCTTTTTTTCCCCCTCAGGCTCCTCTCCTGCTCCTTGTCTGGATAACACCTCACAGATAAATAACAGCAGTGATCCTAAATCGAGATCACAACATGCTTTACACTTCTGCCTTGCACTTGGAGCAGGGAAAGCTCTCTCCAGGCTGCAGGAAGACAGCATGGGAATTTTTTTTCCCTCTGTGCCAGGCAAAGCTGTGACATAAAGCCTACGGCTTCTTACAGGCTGGGTTGATTTTTTTTTTTTCTCCACCTCTCCCCCACTTTGCTTTGGCACAGCAAACGAGTTTTCAGCTGGGAAGAGCATGTGGCACGCCAGACACACCCCCAAATTTCCACCAGGAAAGCAGAAATCTGTGCACCAACACAAGGAAGCTTGGCAGCTCTCTTGTATTAGGGGGGAAGAAGTATTAAAAATCCATGGTTTCAACAGAGAAAATGCTCTTTTCCCACAAAAACAACAATTTGCTTCTTGCTGATAAACCTATTACAACATCTTGASTCATTTGGCAGCAGCTTGTGGCCAGCAGGAGGCTCTTGGTGTGGTCTTTGGTGGAATTATGGAAATCCATGGGATTTTGAAGGTGGRTTTGAAGCTGATCTAGAAGGGGGCAGCAGGATTCCCCTAGGGAGGGGTTGTTGCTCCCAGAGAYTTGGGGGCGAGCTCATGGTTGGTGTCCCCTCACCGGGCAGCTCAACACCGTGGTTTCCCAACCTCCACCATGTTTCCTGGGGGGKTTCCTCCCAAGCTAGGCACAGAGAGGAAAACACAGGAACCGAAAGAAAGAGGAGACGCAAAAGCTGGTGCCAAAGCTCAGCTCAAGTCTCCATCCAGCACGTCCCACTGSCGTGTCCTTGTGTTTGTGCATCCCACACCTGCTTCCAGCTTTTTATGGCCACGTTYCCTCTGTGCTTGCTGCTCTCCCGGCCTTTCCCCTCTCCTCATCTCTCTGATTTATATAATTTGAAGTCCTGCTTGGGAGCTGATATTATGACACGTCCAGACTTCAAAATAAACCTCCCTCCTGATACCGGGTTATTTTATTGGGTGCATCAAGGCTGAAAACAACCTCATTCATCTTAAGAAATGTATTTTCCCATTTGCTGTATAAATACATACATGTTTCCCTGCATTATTCACCTGGGCACGGCAGATAGATGAGCAGCAACAAAGGCACCACATTTTTATTTCTCATTCTGTAACAGAAAAGGCACCAGGGAGCTCTGTGGAAGGAGCTTGGCAGTGCGGAAAAATCAGCTGGGGCAAAGGGTGGCGAGAAAATTGAACACAGGAGAGATATCCYAAAATAGTCCAGGGATGGGGACAAGGTTTGGTCTTCAGGGTCCTTGTCCAGGTCAGAGAGATGGTCTAGAAACACAGGAATTAGAGGTGAAGAAAAAGCCAAAGAGCAGATGAAAAATAAGACAAGGAGGCCAGAAAAAAATCAGCAAGGAAGAAGAGGGAGGGATAACAAGAGAGGGGRAAAAATGAATAATTGAAAATCTGTAATAAACACGGTGTAGAGACGGAAAAAATGCCCTTGTGAAAATGTAATTACTGCCTGTATCAATAACATCAGCACTGCTCCCGCTGTGCTGGGGTTGGGACCAAAACAAGCCATAAGTCTTGGGAACACTTGGTTCAGATGTGCCACAGAAATCATCCGTGTCCAGGTTCAGGCCCCTTCCTTCCCCTGCGCCTCCGTGAGGATTCCAGGAAATAAAAAAGAGGAAACTCAGCYGTTCTTCAACCCAGGCTCATACAGGACCCTGAACCCAGAGGGGTTCTAGCAGCAGTCCCACTGGTCCTAGAGACATAACCTCTCCTAAARTAGAGACCAGGTTAGGTCTGTGTCAACAGCCTCAGTGGCCAAAAGAGCCAGTGGCCAACAGCCTAAACAGTCAACAGCCACAATGGCCAACAAACCTGATGGCAAACAGCCCTGACGACCAACAGCCCCAATGGCCAACAGCCAAAGTGGCCAAGAGACAAAGTGGCCAACAGACAAAATGGCCAACAGACAAAATGGCCAACAGACTCAATGGACAACAGACTCAATGGTAAGTAGTCCCAATGACCAACAGTCCCCATGGCCAACAGCCCTGATGGCAAATGGACCTGATGGCCAATGGACCTGATGGCCAATAGCCCCGGTGACCAACAGCCAACAGTCCCCAAGGCCAACCACCCCAACAGCTCCCATAACTAAAACCACCAGTGACCAGCAGAGCAGTGACCAACAGCTCACAGTTTGCCAAGCTGGCCTGGGGATGCTCTTGGTCAGAACTCAAGGATTTCTGCCTTGCCCTCATGAAGCAGAGAGTGCAGGAAAAGAGTTAAACCCCCACTTCCCTTCCTTTGGAGCCCGGGATGACTCGGAGCCTACAGCTGCTATTTTTAAATCACTGCTGGGGATACACTGTGGATTTCTCTTAATTGGACATCACTGCTGACTGTAATGAGTCCAAAATAAGGCTCTCTTTCTCTTCATTAACTTCTTGCATGAATTTGGAGGTTGATTTCTTTGCACCAACAATTTTCACTCCCCAGCGGCTGCGTTGCTACAATGCAATACCGGATTCTTAAACTCATCCCAAGTAAATGGGATATAAAATCAAATTATTTATCCTGAGAAACTGTGACCTGCACTGCCTCAGCTTTGTGCAGCCTGAGGACCTCCCCGACCCTGCAAATTCATCACTTTTGGGAAACTCAACCCATCCCACAGGTGTGCTCGGCTAGTTGTGCTTTGTCCTCACCCAGACCAGACTCAACTGGGAGCAAACCCGAGCAGGAGGTGTCTGTGCTGCTCTGCCCTCTCCTTGGACACCACAACCTGCGCCAATGCTGCTCCTTGCCCACCCCCCTGCACCCAGAAGTGCCRATAAACCCACCCGAGATGCAGATTTAATGTTATCAGGAGATGCAGGCCATGTTTAGCAGGAACTTGAAGGATCATAGCAAGAGGCCTGGATGTAATCCAGGCTGCAGCAGATAAGGAACTGAAAAGCCGCTTCTGCTTCTGCCTTTTTCCTTTTCCTTTTTTTTTTCCTCTTCTCTTTTCTTTCCTTTTTTTTTCTTTAGTGGTTCAAGATTGCAAAGAGGCTGAGAAAGAAGAAAGGGAGACACGGGGCCCGAGTGATAACGGGTGATGGACGTGACGCCATCTCCTGCCCAAGAGTACCAGAGATTGCAAAGCATTGAGAAATCAAACTGACAAGTGGGAACACAGGCTCAGCATAAGAAACGGCSGCTTGTCCTGAGCTCCTGCAGGCCTGGAGAGCTTTTTGCTTCTGCTGACGATGGATTAAGTGGATGTTGGCGATAGATAATTTTGAACTCCTCCTGCAATGTGTTCTGGCTTGTCATATCCCGGGGGAGGCCTGAAGCCATAGAGACATAGCGCCTGGCATCAGGCTCACAGCCATGGAACTCCTCAGGCCTGGCAGAGGGAGTGGGAAAAGCCAGACTCTGCAAGGCTGGTGACACCAGGGAGCCTTTCATGCCTGGGCAGCCTCAGCTGTGGCTTTCCCCATGCCAGGGATGGGTGAGGAACCTGGCCAGGATTTCAGCTGGTTTGGCTGCAAAGACTTTGACCTTGGCTAAAAAGTGGCTCAAATTCAGTAGATTGCCCAAGAACCCAGGAGATGTGAATTTTGTCACTCTTGGAGTAGTAATTTCTATCACGTTTGGGAAGAGAAGTAACCCTGAACCCCAAGTTGTTCAGCCATGGGTGGCACTAGAGGTTGCAACACAGCCAAGAAGCTCCCTCCCTGCTTCACCCATCTTTGCTCACTGTCTTTGCCTGAGTTTCCCTCCCATCTCAAGGGAAAATCATTCCTACATCCTGCAGGAATGGTGCAGTGAAAACTGAATTTCAGGAGGAGAAAAGAGAGGTAAATCCCAATATCAGCACACACACAAAAACGAAACCTCCCAGCACGAGGCAGGTATAATGCTGCCCTGGGGGAAAAACATCCTAATGACAAAAAATGTAGAAATGCAATCCTCCTTCCTAATTATTTTGCAGTCCCATGTGTGCAGCACCAGCTCGGATCCAATCCTTGCTCCCAGGAATTTTTTTATAAGGTTTTCCTACCTCCCCTTTTCCCCCATCACTCTGCTCCCCACGGGCTGAGCTCCATCCTCTTGCTGAGCGTGGCAGGARCTGCTCCAAAGGGCTGGGGATGCTGGATGTGCAGATCAGAGCTGGAGGCTCCTTTGAAATTCCCCAGGGCAAAGGAGTGAGGCTGGAACAAGATGCCCCAGCTGGGTCCCTTCCACTTCAAATTGGCCGAGAAATCTGGCAGCTTTGATGAAAAATGCCTTCCCTTGCCTTTGATGCTCCTGTCCAAACAGCGTGAGGAACCAGGCTGATAGCACAGCTCTCACCTGAGGTGGAGGCAAGGGAAAACATGCCCAGATGGAGATGCTGTCCTCTGCTGAACTGGGAGTGAGGAGAGGGAACGTGGAAGTTTTAATTTATAGGTTCTGAGGCAGCCGATGCTGGGAAGTGTCTATAACCCGAGTGAGAAATAGAGATTGAAACCTGAGAGCCCCATCAGTGTAAGTAGCAATTGCTCATCCAGGCACAAACTTAATATTCCTGGGCCAGGAAACCAGGATTGAGGAGAAAATAAAAACATATAGAGAGCGATCCCTACACACATCCATAAATGCATAATTTATACCAAACCCTTGAGATTTCAGAGTACCAAGGTGTTTTGTGGGGTTTTTGCTGAGCATGAGCTTTGGGTTTAGCTGTTTTCTGCCCATTTTCATGGAATAATAGAACACTTTTGATGGGAAGGGRCCTTCAATCTCATTTTGTTCTGCCCTCCAGCTGTAGGCAGGGACACCTTCCACTACACCAGCCCAAGCTAGGTGCGAACTCTTTTCTCCACTTGTAAAGAAAAGGTTTAAATCCCATCAGGATAGAGCTGAAACATCTCAGAATTCTGATTAATCGTGAGATCTCCACGTGGGATGCAGAATCATCCCATCCCTGCCTGCACCGCCCAGTCAGACACAGGTCTCTGCCTGTGATACTGATCTCCAATAAACCCTTGAGCACTGAGAGAGATCCAGAAAGCCGAAAGAAAACGAGTGTTGTGCCAATATGTGGGAAGGATAAACAAGATGACCTGTGTAATTACAGCCCTGTCAGCCTGACATTGATTTTGGGTGAAATAATGGGATGTCGGCTACGGGACTTGTTTAATAAGGAATTAAAGGGAATAACATAAAAGATGACAATCAACAAGGATTTATGGAAAGTAAATCTTGCCAGCTAAGTTGATATCTTTTTTTGATGAGGTTATAAATTTGGGCTGATAAAGGTGACGTTGTCAGCACAACGCACTCGAGCTCCGGCAAGGTTGGGTCCTGAGTGTCATCTTGATTAAGAAACTGGGAGGGCAGGAAATCACCATGGCTGAAATTAGATGGATTAAAAACTGCCTGGTTGACAACTTCCAAAAGGCACCTCTTGGAGTGAGAATCAACAGAGTCTTATGCTCCTGCTGCGTGCCAGGGCCGGCTCCAGCTGACATTTCTATCAATGACCTGGAAGAAAACATCCCATCACCCCTGATAGAGTCTGCAGCTGACACCAGCATCAGGGCAGGGAGAGGAAAGGGCATCGATTCCAGAAGCATCTTAATAAAGGGATTCAGCAGCTCTGGAGAGGGGAGAGTCTTCACTTGGCAGCAGGGATGGGAGAGGGGCAGCTGAGCAAGGATGGGAGGATGAAAACAGAATAGAGTCGTGGAATCCTAGAATGGTTTGGGTTGGAAGGGACCTTAGAGAACATTCCATTCCACCCCCTTTACAAGGAACAATTTCTTCCCAATATCCCATCCATCCCTGCCCTCTGGCAGTGGGAAGCCATTCCCTGTGTGCTGTCCCTCCATCCCTTGTCCCCAGTCTCTCTCCAGCTCTCCTGGTACCCCTTTAGGCCCTGCCCAGCCTCTGAGCTCTCCCTGGAGCCTTCTCCTCTCCAGGTGAGCACCCCCATCTCTCCCAGCCTGGCTCCAGAGCAGAGGGGCTCCAGCCCTTGGAGCATCTCCATGCTTTCCCTGAAGAAAACCCTCTTTTCAACCTTTTTGGTATGAAAAGGTAGAAACTCCAGGGTATTTTGGAGTTCAGMTGCTTTGGTTCTCCCCTGCAAAAGCCATACAACACCCTGCTCCRCTTCCACTCTGCTCTTCTCCCACAACTTCAGCTCATTCCTCACGCATTTTGCAGGATTTCAAGGAATTGCAGCACTTAGATGCTATTGCAAATCCCACGAGGCACCTGGCTGAACCTTTAGGCTTCCAACTATATTAAAAACGTGTCCTGAAGTGACTTSCCTGAGCCAAGCACTGCGGGACTGGCTCCGCAAAGGGAAGGCTTCAGGCAACGTGCATCCAATTCAGTGCTCCCTCCTTGCTCTCCAGTCCCCCACTTTTTTCCAGGATTGTGCCTTTCCTTGGGGAAAAAAAGCCCTTTTGTAATCCCCAGGTACCAGAGCTGCTGTGGTTTCGAAGCTGTCTCGTGTGATTTCTCCCAACACCCAGCACAYGACACTTCAGGGCTTTCCACAGTGAGCACTTTATTGCTTCCAGAGTGGGTTTTTCTGCTCCTGCAATCCAATGCCCGAGAATAATGGACAGACTTCAACCAAAGGAATTGAATTCTGCTCCTACTCCTTTCACATCAGAGCCTGTGTCAGCAGGGATGCTCTTACAACAAGAGACTATTACAGCTTTCCCAACACTTGGCAAGTTCTSCATCTGGAGAACTGGTTTGGACTCAGCAATCGTTGCTCCATGGCACATCTTAATGGAGAGCCACAGCTGTGCCTGGCACCTGSAGGAGAAGGTCTGGAAGCCTTTGGTACCAAACAAACACACTGGAAAAACCTGGTGGAGGTCTGGGATCAGTTGAATTGGAAAACCCACATCAGGTGTGGGGGTTTGGAATTACTGATCTGGGGGAGTCCTTTTCATCCAGCTGTTCCCAGCCATGAGARAAAGCCAGAGGCACTTGCACCAGAGGTGAATGAAGTTCCCAGGTCCATGGAGCATCATCAGACACTGCACCAGACCCATATTCAGACAAAAACCTCTTCCTTTTCTTTTTTTCTTTTTTTTTTTTTTTTCCATTTCAGAAAAGCCCTGGGAACAACCTGTCCTTCAGACCAAAGTCCCACCTGACACCAGCTCACAGCACCCCTCAAATCCAACCCCCCACACCTTTTTCCCTCTAATTATTGTTTGTATTTCCCTGCTGTGGCCAGGCAGAAGGGAATGAAACGCAGGAATCCTATTTTCTGGGCTCCTGCCTTGCCAAAGCAGCACATCTTCCCTTCCTCTGCCCTGAGGAACTCTCTTTAACTGCAGCAAAAGCTCCCCAGGCCCAGCCGGAGAGGTAACCTGAGGATGCTCGGAGTGTCACTGTGGATGACACATGCCTCTCTCTCAGGATGTGGGATAATGAGCTTCTCTGTGGTCTCCCAAGGCAGGAATGTACTTAYGGCACAAGGGGAGATTTATAGAGTTTTTCTTTAAAATCTGTCAGCTAATAATAGCCGTGGCTGGGCCGGGGTGAGCTGGGCTCACACGCAGGTATAAATCAGGGGTGCTTCCCTGCCAGCATTTCCTCCTGCTTGGACACCAAGGAGATCATATCCTAAACAAACCTGTGCACCAAAGAGAGGAGAATAAGAAATATTCCAGCTGGGTGACCAAAACACTCTTTTTTATATCCCAGTGCTCCCCTTGTGCCTCCCTGCCACAGCATCCAGCCCCAAATCATTGGGATCTTACTACAGACCTGATGTTGCTTCCCAGGGCAGGGATAGCCTGGGMAGAAGAGCTTATCCATGCTTGGAATTATTCATTTTCACCCTACCAAGTGGCCCATACTTCTTGTCCTCCWCCAGCGAGAGAAGTCAATAAAATGTTTCCTGTTGTCCCCTGGAATCTCACAGCCTTGAACAGCACCAATGCCCTAAAGAGAGTTTTTTTCCAAACAAAATAAATGTGCAGTATTTATTTCTTTTAGTCAGTGGGGGTCAGAATAAAATAGCTAACARGTTCCAGAGGGATGTACCCTGTTAATTCCACTCATGATAAACGTCCTTAAGATGCCACTGGTGCCTGGAGCCCRGATGAGTTTCTGTGTTTGCTGATTTGTGGACCATGGGCCAGGCTCCCAGTGGAGCCCATTAGGTGGCCCAGAGACAGGCCCTGGATGCAGAACCACGATGTGCATCCACACCAGGCAGAGCTYAAAAGCATTCCCGAGCAATCCCAGGCACTTCCCAGCTCCTACAGCGCTGCTGAGGGAGGTCTGTGACCAGCTCCTGCCTTTTTACCCTCCTGCCACACTGGGGAAGAGRASGGGCAGACACTGATCTGTTCCCTCTGGTGTTCAGTGACAGGACCTGAGGGAATGGCCTGCAGTTGTGTTGGGAGGGAGAGTTGTTTTGGATATCTGGGAAAGGTTCTTCCCCCAGAGAGGGGTGAGGCACCAGGGTCCCCAAGGAATAGGCATGGACTGAGGCTGCCAGAGCTCCAGGACAACTCTCCCAGGCATGTACAGCGTGAGATTGTTGGAGTGCCCTGGGCAGGGTCAGGAGTTGGACTGCATGATCCTTGTGGGTTTCTCAGGATATTCCAYGATTCTGTGATTCTGTGATTATTTTGGGTGTGATGCTTTCCTATGGAGCCAGGATGGGAGAGATGGGGGTGCTCACCTGGAGAGGAGAAGGCTCCAGGGAGAGCTCAGAGCCCCTGCCAGGGCCTAAARGGGCTCCAGGAGAGCTGGAGAGGGACTGGGGACAAGGGATGGAGGGACAGGACACAGGGAATGGCTTCCCACTTCCAGAGGGCAGGGCTAGATGGGATATTGGGAAGAAATTTTTTTCCTGGGGGGTGGTGAGACCCTGGCACAGGGTGCCCAGAGCAGCTGTGGCTGCCCCTGGATCCCTGGCAGTGCCCAAGGCCAGGCTGGATGGGGCTTGGAGCAGCCTGGGATGGTCGAAGGTGTCCCTGCTCATGGCAGAGGATTGGAATTGAACAATCTCTAAGGTTCTTTCCAACCCAAACCATTCTGGGATTCTGTGATTTACAAATGTAAATGCAGATTTGCAAATTGACATTTTACCCCAAACTCTTGGGCAGCAAAGCCTCCCCAACAGCTCCAACAGGCAGATGCAATGGGTCATGTGGTCCATTCTCTTCCATTTCCCCTCACTAATTCCATCCAAAAGTAAAACCCCAGYAAATGTGGGGAACCTGTTCAGCAACCCAACACCTGGGTGAGGAGAAAGTCAGCTCCTTTCCAATCCAAATCATTCTATGATTCTGTTATTTGATGCTGGAGAGGGAGAACCTGAGGATGAACAGGCTGTGCATTTTTCCTCAAGTCACCCCCTTGCCATGGGCCATCTGACCCCTCTTCCTGCCCCTCACCCATTGCCCCCCAAAACTCCCACGACCCACACCTGGTTTGCAGGGCTCTGATTTCTATTTTTTGCCCAGGTCATGCATTTTTTGCAAGTCCATCTTGAGAGATCCCCAATGYAACATCCTCATGTCCATCATGTCCACTCATTTCTGCTCCGGGCGGTTTTATCTCTTCCTGCAGGGCCAGCCTGGGCTCAGTGGTGGACTGAGTAATTCAATAGGTTTGCAGATGTGTCTCGAGTCAATTTTAATTCTATTTAAAGGACAGTCGATAGGAGCCTCTCAGGGGGGCTCTGAGCAGGAATTTCATATTGCGCTGAATATGCGCTGAGTGCCCCGGCCGGCAGGGAAGGAATTTCAGCTTCAATGAGACAGGAAGGATGGCTTGGGAAGCACTCTGAAACCTCCCTCTTTTTAGCTATTTTAGGCTCAGCCCGAGACCCCCAGAGCAGGCTCAGGRAGGGGCCACGCAGGAGATAGGCCCCAATGTGATTTTTGTGCAATGCTCTGCTCGCCTCATGCTCAGGAGGCACAAATCGTCCCCTTCTTAAACACCACCAGCCAGAAGTCCCCCTGACACCAGATTTTTACTACTGTGAACCCATCCCTGGGGTTTGGGGGAGGTGACACCCAGCAAATAGGAGACACCCCAAAAGAGGAGATCTGAGCAGCACTACATGACCATTCCAACCTGCTCTACAGTTCCCTGTCTGCCATAAAACACAGGGCAATGTCCCAGATTAATAAAGAAGGAAAGCTTTCAATGCTGCTGCTCCTCTAAAATGTTCCCTTAAGTGCAGGATGAGATGTTCGAGCACTAAGATGCCATTTTTATGCAACTTAATAAAAGGGAAAAATGATATCACCACTGGAAGAAACAGAGWGCGTGCAGGGGAATTGGATTGCATCACTTTACCCTCGGATCAATCCCAAGATCACGTGGCACAGGCACAGGGGGAGTTCTCAGCACTGCTGGAAAGCTCAAGGAAAGCTTTGCTCGGGCATTTTCAAGGGGGACAATCCCATGGACCTAATGGGAAATATTTTCCCACTGGTCAAAGCAGGGAAAAGTTCCCATYCCATCTAATAAACCAGCTGCTCTAGGAAAATGAGGAATGTGGGACAAATCCACTCACCTCACGTCAACATCATGGCAAGACAGAGGTTAAAACCCTCTGGATTTTCCAGGGGGATGGGRGGCCYCCCTGTTGATGYTTCCACTATTTTTATGGYAYGTCAAGTGATCRGCTCCCATTGCAGGACCTGGGGGAAAATATTTTCCCACTGGTCAAAGCAGGAAAAACTTCCATTCCCATTGAATAAACCAGCTGCTTTAGGAAAATGGTCACCCAGAATGAGGAACGTGGCACAAATCCGCTCACCTCACATCAAGACCTTGGCGAGACAGGGGTTAAACCCCTCTGGATTTTCCAGGGGGATGGGGGGCCCCCTGTTGATGCTTCCACTGTTTTTATGGAGTGCCAAGAGATCGGCTCCCGTTGCGGGGAGCATCCAAGCCGACCGCTCCAAATGAAATTGTCCGTTCCCTGCTGGAGATAATTAACGTATATCAAAGAGGAATTTAGCTGGAGTGGCTATTTCAGTCCCACGCCGCGTTCTCCCTCACTTTGGGTTTGTTTTCGAAATTGCACATAAAGTGCAACTGCGGCACATTTACTTTTCTATTATGCCTCCGAAATTAAGTTAGATGGCCCTAATAATAGCATTGCCTTTAAAATAACGTTGTGTTTAAAGAACAAACTCTCCAATGTCGCCGGCGCAGCAGATTTGTCTTGTGCTTAATTTCCACTTGCTGTTGTATTATTAGACATTAACATGATAGTTTTGTTTAATCTCTGGCTCCGTCGCCCATGGCTGACTCCGAGCCGATCGCTCGCCCCTGTTGATGAAAGTCCTAATTCATCCTTGTTAGTGCAATTAGGAGGAAATTGGATCATGGAGCCTCTTCCCACAGAAGGTCTGGGAGAGGGCGAGGCTCTCCCCTAAGAGGTGACACCGGCTCTGGGCTGCAGGASGATCAGGCAGCCCCTGGGAAGGTGATGGGGATAAATGAATGGAGACTCTGGGAAGGCTTGAAGTGGGTTTTGATGGATTTCGTTGCTCTTTTCCCAGCATGGAGTGGGTAGGAATCCATCCCTAACACCCAGCGAAGGTCAGCAGCATTTTGAGGTTGTTTTGAGCACACCTACGCAAAGGCTGGAAGAAATGGGAAAATAACGAGCTTTTTTTTTTTTCCAAAATCCAAGTCCTCCAAAGCTCTCAGGAAAGTGGCTCTGGTTTCTTTCCAGCATTTTCACTCTGTGGGGAACTTTCTCCCAACCATGAACATGAGCACAGAAAAGAGAAGAACCTCTCCAGCTGCAGCAGCAAAGCAAGGTGGGTGTTTGCACAGTGGTTCCCTGGCCTCCACACCTCCACTTTCTCTCCTTTCAAGCTTTCCTGGGTTCAGTTAAAATCCAGGACCACATGGAGACCTTGGGATTACTCTGGGTCTTGCTTCCCACCCTGCTCAACACGGAATCAGCAGCAAAGTCCACTGAAAACACAGGTGGGATCATCAAATCTTGGGAAGTTTTGCTAAACMTAAGCCCATAATCCTTCATGTTCAGGATATCAATTTATATTCCAGACTTCTGGTAGGAAAAGAGGGAATTCAAGGTAACCAAGCAGGAATTCCTGTGGCTCTCACCCCACCTGGGTGAGTGCCTTCCTGCGTCTCAGAAAGTGAATTAAGCTAAACCAGACAAACGAACTTTTACTGCTTAATGAAATCAATTCCTCCTGGGTACAACCAGCAAAGGCACAAAAGGTTTCATTCCAAAGGAGATTAAATAACTTGGGTTTCTTTCTGAAAAAATGCAGCCAAAGGAGGGTCTGATGGAAGTTTACTAATCAGGGATGGGGTAGAGGGGACAAAATTATAAACTTCATTTCTGTGAGTTTCCATTTAACATAGAATTGGCGCTGGATAAAATTAGCAAAGGGTAGGTTTAAAGAAAATAGTTGTTGAACTGTGGAACTCATTTCCAAAAGGTTTTTTGGAAATCCAAATTATAGATGAATTGAAAATGAAGGATTGGGCAAACTCAGGGGAAATGATTCATTCCAGCATTAAATTCACACTTTTTTATTCACAGAATAAGCTATTATTTTTATTATTAATTATTATTAGTAGTGTTGTTGTTGCTATATTATTATTTATGTATAACTTGCAGATGCAATCATGGCATGGGGGAGTGTTTATTTAGGACTATTTATAGGAGTAATTTATTCAGGATACTTTTGTATGTACATTAATCAATTTCCTCACCATTGCTTGCAATCACCAAGACCAGATCAGGCCCCTCTGACAAACCCCAGGGGAATGTGGRACCAGCACACATGGACATGCAGGTCCAAGGATCCCAAAGAAAAGTGATATATTTGAATGATTAAGCCAATAAATGCTCAGAGTGGGAGCCAGTGATCTGAAATTGTTCAGGATTGTTAAGTGTGTCATAGCCCAAACATCCCTCTCCCCCAAAACAGGTGTTTCTTGACAAATTTGGGACATTTTCCAGGCTCCACATTGGCTGTGTTTCTACTTCACAATCTTTGGGGTTTGGGCACCATCCTTTATCCCCTTGGCTTGTACCATGCTCACCAAAATGGCCCTGGGTGCTGGGACACTGCCCTGGAGAGACAAAAAGTGCCATTCCCCATGGAATTTGCAGATGTTCCCACCTGGAGGAGGCAGCCAGTACCACTGAACCCAGATCAGTTCTCAGCACAAGCTGGGAAAAATCACAGTGGCAACAGCAAAAATAGACTGGAATTTGTGGAGAGATTCCCCCTCCCTTCACTCCCAGCTCTTCTCAGTCTGTTCTGTAAATCAGGGGTTATTCTCACTTTCAGGTGGGCTCATTATCCACACCAAGAACCCCAGCAAGAACTCCATAAACGCTCAGCTGCCCTCACCCACAAATTCTCYCTGGTTTTTGCTGGCATTTCTGTCCTTACCCAGGGAGAGGAAACCATGTGTGCTCTCAYGTGCTGCCACGAATGTGTCCTGCTCATCCCTCAGGGGTGGCTGAAGAGGCTGGAGAAGATGCTCAGGGAGGAGACATCTCCATGGAGCAATCATGATGGGGAGATCTCACCCTGAATTTTTAAGCCTTCTGATAAATCATATTTAGAGTCAGGTTCTCATGGTCTGTTTGTAAACAAAACGAGCTTTAATGTTTACATTCTTTTTGGTGGGATGGATTTTCTTGACAAGCATTTGCATTAGCCAGTGTGAGTGCAGAGGTGGAAACTTTCTTCACCAATCTTTGCCTGTTTCTTTTTGGGATATRTATCTGAGGTTCAGAAGTAAAAGGGGTTTTTTTCCTGTGGTGAATGCTGTGTGTTGTGTGGTTATTTCATGCAGCTGTGCGACAGGGAGGCAGAGCTTGGAGAGCACTTGGATGGTCACCTCCAAGGAATTGTGTGGCAAAATCACCCAGAAATAAAATCCTGCTTGGCTTGGGGCAGCGGGGTGGAATTCCCAGCCGGATTCATTCAGGATACATCGTGCTCCTGGTGTCCTGTGAGCCACCACCCCGAAAGGGGAGGCTGCTGCATGTCCACATGTGATGCACCTCAAAATTATGATTTTCCTTTTCTTCTCCAAGTCTTTTGGAGAGGAAGGGCAGAAGGAGATACAAAAAGAAGGGCAAAGAAAGAGCTGAAATGGATTTTGAGGGAGCACATACCCTGATGTCCCAGTGTGTCACCAACTGGCACATGGCAGGGCAGGRACAGCATCATCACAAGGGGCTGTTGGGTCCAGATACCCCTTTTTGGGGTGATTTTTTTTTTTAATTTTCCAGACAGTTTTTCCTTGCAGAACTCACAGTGTGCTTGGTGAGGCATTAACTGGATTTGATGGGCTGGGGAAAATAGACTTGGACAGTGAAGGGTGGAAGGGAAAGCCCTGTGAATAAATGCCCTGTTGTCACAGTCCTATTAACCTCCCCTCAGTCTAATCCTGTCCTTAATTGACTTTATTCTGATTATAGTCTTGATAGGCCTGTGTCAGCCTGGGAAGGTGGGGTGGCAAGTGGTGGTGAGGGATGTGCAAAATACAGASTGAGTTGGAGGAGAGCAAAACAGAGGAGCAGCAAAACGCATCCCCTGGTGTGCCTGCACGGCTGCTTCCCAGAACAGCAAGCGCCAGGAAAAGGAAAGGAAAACTTCCCAGAAAGGCTAAAAAAGAAACCTCCACCCCAGCAAACCGCAAGCTGCTGTTGTAATAATTAAGAGGTCTTAAACTGTGTGTTTAACACAGACAAAAATCCCATCTGCAGGTAGCAGAGAGATGGAGCTCGATGCCTCATCAGCCAAGCCCTTGGAAAAGCAACATCCCCCCGTCTGTCTGCAATCAGAGCTGGAGCAGAGGCTGCCACTCCTTGAAGTGGCTCTCGGCGAGGGTTCCGTAATTGTCTCGGTGGAAAGAGAGAGTTCCCCCTAGTGCAGAGCAATAAATCAGGGATAATAATAACTCTTTCCAAACTAATCCTCAGGCAGCAACAAAATCCAGCGGGGAAGGTGGTGCAGAGTCAAAACGTGGCACCTGGATCCCAGGGTTCGTTAGGTCTATAAATGCCTGAGCCCTTGCGTGCCCCTGCTCCTGCCACAATATATTGTTATTAGTAGCACTCAGTCATAGCTTTCAGATTTTTGTAAATCCAATTATTTCTTTCTCATGCTGTGATGCTTTTCCCACCACCACCCCGATGTTGGGGCTTGCACAGCCGGGGCTGAGCCCCCATTGTGTGAGGGGAAGCCGGGGGCACTCCAGGGCTGCCCCGGGGGCTGGGAGCTGCTTTGGCAAAGCTGGGGCTCAGCTCAGCCACTCCAACAGGTCCTCGAGCTGCAGCAGCTGYTCCAGCAAGGCTGAGCTCAGAGCCAAAGCCCCTGGGGTGTGTTTGAGGATTTGTGTCATTGGGCAGCCCAGGGTGACATGGGCTGAGAGAGGGATCCTGTGAGGTCTGAGAGAGAAGCCAGAGAGACAAACCCGTGCTGGGATCATCCCTCAGTGTGGGGAGGGGGAACCCTGCCCCTCTGCCCTGCTCAGGTGAGACCCCTCCTGCAGAGCTGAATCCCAACATCAGGAGGATGTGGAGCTGCTGGAGAGGGACAACAGGAGGCCACAGGGATGCTCCAGGGGCCGAAGCACCTCTGCTCCAGAGCCAGGATGGGAGAGATGGGGGTGCTCACCTGCAGAAGGCCCCAGGGAGAGCTCAGAGCCCCTGCCAGGGCCTAAAGGGGCTCCAGGAGAGCTGGAGAGGGACTGGGGACAAGGGATGGAGGGACAGGACACAGGGAATGGCTT
>CADDXX010000688.1:0-31738 GCA_902810485.1 Alauda arvensis
CCTCAAAGATTCTGTGATTGCTGTGTAATAAAGTCGTTTTAAACTCCTCAGAGTGCTTGGTGCTGCTGCTTTAACTCTGGATTAAAACCCCTCAGAGAAGTTGGTGCTGCTGAGGCAGAGCTGTCCTGCCTTTCTTTCCCCTTGGTGCTTTTCCAACCCCAAGTGCTCAGTGTGGGGTCACAGAGGGATTTTACTCTCCTTATCTGTCCCAGAGAAAAGGGGGATCCTCCCTGCCCTCACTGGGGGTTGCCATGAGCTGATTAAATCCCTTGCCTCAGCACAGCAGATTTTCTCACAGCTTTTTTAGGCTGGGGTGGTTTTTGGAGGGCTGGGCTGGGCAAGCACAGAGGATGGGCAAGAAAAGCACCAAGGTCTTGGATGTTGATGGCAAAGAGCCATGGGAATCTTGGGCCCCCTCTGCACCAGCATTTGGGGTCGTTTGTGCTGCAGTTATTGAACAATATTTGCATGAAGGATGCTCCATAAGGGCTCCAGGTTAAAGAGGAAGATGGAATTTCTGTGGAGTTCAAAGCCWGGGGGAGTTTGAGGACTTTTGTCARTCTCTGTTGACACAAATTGCTACAGGACCCATTGAACACCTGGAAATCAGCTCATGCTCAGGTCTGAGTGTCAGGCTCAAAGTGCTCCTCATTCCCTCATCTTTAATAACACAAAAGCTTCAAGCCTTTTGCTCCTCTACAGCCTCAGCAGGAGAGGGTGGGGGAAGCTTTTTGGGGTGGCCTTGCAGCTCTCCTGGTGCTGCCAGAGCAGGAGGGGAACAGGCTGAGCTGCAGTTTCGTGACTTCCAGGAGGAGGAGGAAGCTCCAAAGGCAGGAGTTCTGCTTTGGTGCTTTATAAACTGAATAAAAGGAGGATAAAGAGAGCGAGTCCAGACTTGCTGGTACCCATGAGGGCTCATGTGAGCAAGGGAGATGCTCCTTATCCACTGATTTTCCTTTCCTTGCCATCAAACTTGATTTGTTGATGTTCTCAGCCTTCCTCTCATGGAGTTTTTCCCCAGTGCTGGGGGCAAAGTGATGTTTGGGGAGGGGGAGATGGGAACCAAGTCCCCAGAAGGGCTGCAGGAGGAGGAGGGGGAGGAGGTGGAGGAGGAAGAGGAGGGGAGGGAGGCTCTTCAATGCCTGCTCTCAGAACTCCTGCGAGGATATTGCTCACGTCTGGCCCATCACAGAGCAGATTCCTGCTGCCACATTCTCCATGATGCCCTTTGGCACTGCCAAAAGAGCTGGAGGCCACTCAGCCTCTGGAATGTGGGGCTGGAGCTGCAGGGACACCCCGGGGAAGGGCAGTGAGGGGCTCACCAAGGCTCCTCCCAGCCTCATCCCAGCTCTGGGAAAGGAGGCGATGCTGCCACAGCTCCCCAGGCTGGGAGGAGGCAGAGATGGAGGCTGGATCCGGCACTTTGGGATGGTGCCAAGCACCGTGGCAGAGCTGCAGCCCAAACATTGCACACACAGTCCCACACACATCAGGCCACAGAAATCACAAGGCAGGGAAACGAGTGGGTGGGGGTTCTTCTGCTCTGGAAGGGAAGCAGATCTCTCACACCATGGAGCTTCTTGGTTTCCCTCCATGRGGAAGAGAGGAGCAGCTTTCTGTTTGTTATTTTCCATTGAGCTGTAGGAAATTGCTGCTTTAAAGTGATTTAACTTTCAGAGATCAGTTATCCCTTGCAGTGGGGTTTTATCACAGCTCTGCACCAGCTGCAGTGAAGAACATCAACCTCCCCAAACCCAGCCACTGTCAGGTATCCCTGGCTCTTGCCATGCTGGGAAATGCTGGGAATTCTAAAATAGGGACAGTAATTCATGCTTAGAGTGTTTGGCTGCAGAGAAGGGCAGGTTGAGAGCACAGCCCCAGCTCTCATGGCTGATTCACCTCCCTGTGTTCTCCATCTCCCACCCCCTGTGTTTGCAGTTTGGGGCTTTAAATAATCCAAGGAGGGTTTTGTTCTGCATTGAGAGTTCTCCAAAGCAAACAAGATACTTGGGGGTGCTTAAAAAAMCATCCAAACCCACAGAATATATGGATTTTTGAGGCATGACTGATTCTTTACCCCCTTGGGAAGAGCCAGGGTTGCAGTTGCACAGCCGGGCATCACAAGGCTCAGTGGGGAGATCTGTGTCTCACATCTCSCTCAAAGCCGAGGTGTCCCAGCCCTGCTGTGCTGAGTGCTGCCAATAAAGCTTTCCTTTCCCTTCCCTGGATGCCAGGAGGCCGAGCTGCGAGGCTCAGCGGCCCCACCTCGGCGTCCTGTGAGTCACTGCGATGATTCAGAGGAGCAGCATCGCGGGCTCTGTGAGCAGAGGGCTCCAGCTCCCACCCCGGGGATGCTGAATCATGGGATGGTTTGGGTTGGAAAGGACCTTAAAGACCATTTCACTCCTCTCCTGCCATGGGCAGGGACAGCTTCCACCAGATCCTGTTGCTCCAAGCCCCATCCAACCTCACTCATTGTCTTTGCTGCTGCTTGGTTTGTTTAAATGAAGGAATTAATTGGATCTGGTTTTGATTTCTGTCTTCACTGACTTTTGGTCAAGTATTTTTCTTTAACATCATGTGTCTGTTGCATGACTGGAAGTACAAACCTTATGGCATTGGAACAGAAAAAAAAAACCCACCAAAAACCAAAAAATAACAATAAAACCACCCAAAACCAGGCAAACCTTTTTGGTTAAGGTTTGAATCCTTTGAGTAAAATCCTGGAAATAGCAATACACSTTTTCCATGAAAATCCTCCTTCCCAAAGACATCTTGAGGGAATCTTAGGGAGGAAGGGAAGAACCTGTGCACGAAGGAACTCACCCAGCCTGGTGTGTGTGAGAGGCTGGGGAAGCTGCAGCTCCTCGTGCCATGGATCAGGGATCCTTCAGCTCCACTGCCTTGGATCCTCTCCAGTCCCTTTGCCCTAAAACACCTCCAAAGACRTTGCAGTGTCTGTTTGCTGTGGGTTGGGTGCTGTGACTGGCAGCACTCCCTAATTAAGTGAATTTCTTAAGTACTAATATACTTAATATGTATTACTTAGTATGTGCTAAATATAACACATATATATATTTCCCTGAAATCCTTAATTCCTGGCCACTCCCACGGGCATCCCTGGCGTTTTTACACCCTCAAGTCTGGTCTGAATCCCTGTGACAAGTTTTACATGAAGCTGAAGGATGTTAAAATCCAGGCTGGAGCCCCATGGAGAGGAGCCTGCCCTCTTTTAAGCCAAATCTTTTGGATAATCAGAGTTGAACCAGAGGAATTTCTATTAAAATGAATCAGAGTCAAAGTCAACAGATTTTTGCCCTTCTTTTTTTTTCTTTTTTTCTTTTTCTTTTCTTTTTTTTTGGGGGCATCAGCTGAGCTGCAGCATCAGCTGAGCCCTTGAGCTGAGCTGCTGTCTAAAAGCAGTTTTTCCTTCTGTAATGACACCAATTAGAGGGTGAGTCCCTTAATAACCTTTGGTCAGCCCTGAATTGGTCAGGGAGGAGGATTAGATCGTCATTGTGGGTGTCTCCCGACTGAAATCCCCTGCTCTGGTTGTTTCTAATTGAGCCCATTCCATTCCATTCCATTCCATTCCATTCCATTCCATTCCATTCCATTCCATTCCATTCCATTCCATTCCAATTCCCTTCGTTTCTTTTCCTTCCCTTTCCCTTCTCCCAGCCGCCCAGAGCAGCAGATCAGGATTTCAGCACAAAACCACCTTGTTCTTTTCCATTGCCCCGAGCCCGCGGAGCAAACCAGGGATGATTCACCCTCACTCTCAAATCCAATGGGGCTTGTAGAAATTCCAGCTGCCTCCAGCAGCTGCCCAGGGCCCATCCTCTCTCTGCGGCGGGGGAAAGCAAAGCTTTTTTGGCTTTTTTTATTTTATTCGTGGCGGGGGAGAAGGAGAAAATGTTCAGAGTTTCAAATCCGGTTGGTGTTTGCCCGAGCCTCACTAAAGCCGGGGGGATGGAGCCGCGGGCAAACAGCTGGAGAGGAAAACATCTGGCGGCTCCAGGGCAGGGAAACGGGAGCCGCGCAGGGCACGGACCGCCAGAAAAACGCGATTATTCAGTGCTGGCATCCCCCGCGGGTGATGTCAGCGCTGACGAGGGCACACACACCGGGCTCTGGGCTGTCACGGGTGTCCCCGGCACCGCCCCCGGCCCGCCCCGGCCCCGGGCGGCTCCCGCTGCCGGAGCGCAGAGCCGCCGCACGCAGGTGAGGGGATGCGGCTCCCGCGGGGATCRGGGSGGAACAGGGGGGACAGGGGGGTTTGGGCACGGATATCCGKGAGGAGGAAGGGTTTGGGGTGCGCTCGAACCCTGGGACACGCGTGGGCTCCCGCGGGTCTGCGGTTCGGAAAGCCCTGGGTGGTTTTTGGGATGATGGTGGATGTGGAGGGGCTCCAAGGGGGTTTGCAGCTCCTGGGGAGGCTGGGCAGCCCTGCCCGTACCCCAAAATCCTGGCGGGGTGGGCGGTGGGAGGTGGGGACACTCAGGGGAGCAGCTGCAGGAACAGCACCGAAAGGGAGAGATCCGGGGGTTCTTTCCCAAATAGAAAGGGTTTTTTTCCACTTGGTGTGAACACAGGGAATGTTTGGGGTCAGCTCTGGGATGTTCCCTGCGGCTGATCCTCTGCCGGGGCAGGGGGAGCTCAAATGCTGCTGGAAATCGGAGCTCAAGGACTCGATGAGGAGCAGCTGAAGGAGCTGGGAAGGGTCTGGAGCCCAAGGAACAGCTGAGGGAGCTGGGAAAGGGGCTCAGCCTGGAGCAAAGGAGGCTCAGGGGGGACCTTGTGGCTCTGCACAACTCCCTGACAGGAGGGGACAGCCAGGGGAGGCTCTGCTGCCAGGGGACAGGGACAGGAGGAGAGGGAACAGCCTCAGGTGACACTAGAGGAGTTTAAATTGGATATTTAGGAAAAATTCTTCATGGAAAGAGTTGTCCAGCCCTGGCACAGCTGCTCAGGGCAGTGATGGAGTCCCCATCCCCGGAGGGATTTAAAAGCCGTGTTGGATGTGGCACCTGGGGACAGAGTGCAGGGGGAAATGGTTGGACTCGATGGTTTTAGGGGGCTTTTCCAGGGCTGTGATTCTCTGCACTCCATCTCCGGGGCACTGCTGAAGGAGGTGGGATGAAACCCCTCCCCATGGCAGCAGCCAAAAACCCCGAGGGGCATTTCCAGAGAGCTGCAGGAGCTCCAAGGCTGCAGTGACAGAGGGGAGGTGACACTGGGCTCCGAGCCTGGCTGTGGCAGAGTGGGCTTTGGGGACTTTGGTTATAGACTCCAAACTGCCCAGAGCTGTCCCCAGAGCTGTCCCCAGAGCTGTCAGGGACACGAGGCTCTGTCCCCTGTCCCACCGGGGCCCAAGGGACACAATCGCTGTTCCCTGAGGGGTCCCAGGGACCCAGCGGGATCAGCAGCACAAGGCACCGGCAGCCCYGGAGCAAACCCCACCCGGCTGGGTCCGGGCTGTGGGAGCATCCCTGGCAGCACCCAAGGGTTTGAAAGGAACCCAGAAGGCAAATAAAAGCTTTGGGAGGTCCGGGCTGCTCCAACACTCCGGGCTGCTGGATTCTGCTGCGAAGGCTGCCTTAAAAACCCCGTGGGCTCAGGAGAATGAGGGTTTTACAGGGAGAGGAGCGATTTGAGGGGTTGTTATTCCTGAGGCAGAGCAGCCACAACTCCTGCGAGCTTTGTGCTTCCGAATGTTTCAAAGAGAACCTGCCTTCTCCGCTTTAAATTTGGAATTTTCCTTTTCTTCCCCCGTTTCTGGCTCTGCCTTTTTTCCCTTCCCTTATGAATGCTGCCTTTGATGGGAGGAGCCCGGCTCGGGTTATTCCTGTGCACGGGCAGGTGTGTGTTGGGCCAGGCTGTGCTGTGCGCTCTCCAAACTCGCCAAGCAGCTTTTTACCCGCTGGCCCGGAGCCTCTGTGTCCCTCCCGCGGTGCCCTCCGGCCGGAACGGGAAAACTGAAGAGCATGGGAGGAGAAATGTCCCTGCTGTCCCCATTCCAAGCCATCCCATGCGTGTCCCCCATGTGCTGTGCTGCCTTTGCAGCTCCCACGCAGCTCCTGGTTGATGCTGTTCGTGCATCCCCCCCGCCCCGGGGATCCTGTTTGGGTTTTTTTTATGGAAATACTTCCCTGGATGGCGCCTCAGGGCTGGGGAAGTGAATAACTCCCAGCTGGGAGTGTTGTAAGCTCAGCTTCATCCCGAGGGTGTCTGGGCTGGGCTCACCCCGAGCACTGGGGATGCTCCCAGCTGTGAGTCCCGGTTACCTGACTCCCGTTATCCCACAGGTGTTGGATTTACTCTTTGGCACCGGAGCTGCGGGCTCTGCTGGGCAGGTACGTGATGGGAACTCAGCAATTCCCACTCTAAACTGTAACTCCCCTCAAAAATTCTCTGGTTTTTGGATGGTGCAGGTTAAAAATGACTGACACTTCCTTTGTCTTTTATTTTTTAGGAAAAATGTCGGACGGTTTCTCGGTAAGTATGGATTTATCCAAAAACCGTGGGGGCTGTGGCTGTGGCCTTGGAGCAGAGACCTTTGGCTGGGATGGGAGGGAACAGCTCCTTGCTGACCTGTGTAAATCCCCAAACCCTCCCCAGCCACATCTGCAGTTATTGGTTTTCTGGACAAACCCAGGGAGAGCTGAGCTCCCTGCCTTGGCCATGGAGCCAAAGATGGACTTTGGAGAGCTCAGTGTGATCCCAGGAGGAATCTCCCCCACCTGACCCTTGTCCTCTCCTCTGTCCCCAGTTATCTGATGCCTTGGCCAACAGCAACAACCCCAACCCCTGTGCCCCCCCAGGCCAGGGCTGGCCCTCCTGGGGGAACCAACCTGCAGCTCCTGGGGCATTCCCAGGGTATCCTGGGGCACCTGGAGCCTATCCTGGAGCACCWGGRGCTTATCCTGGRGCACCWGGAGCTTATCCTGGAGCACCTGGAGCCTACCCTGGAGCACCTGGAGCYTACCCTGGAGCACCTGGAGCYTACCCTGGAGCACCAGGGGCTTATCCTGGAGCACCTGGAGCCTAYCCTGGAGCACCTGCAGGACCAGGAGCGTATCCAGGAGCACCTGGGGCATTCCCTGGAGCACCAGGACCAACGGGGCCATGTCCTGCCCCAGGACAACCATCCAGTGGCCCTGGAGTTGGGCCTTCTGCTCCTCAGGGAGGACCAACAGCTCCTCAAGGAGGACCAACAGCTCCTCAGGGAGGACCGACTCCTCCAATGGTAACAGCTCCTTTTGCTTGGCCACGGGAGGGGCCTGGGGCTGGCTGTGCCCAGGGGTGGCACTGGGCTTTTTTTGGCATGGTTTCTTGCTGACACCAAATCCCTGTTGTCCCCCAGAAAGTGCCCTTTGAGCTGCCCCTGCAGGCAGGACTSGTCCCTCGGCTGCTCATCACCATCACCGGGACTGTGAACCCCAACCCAAACAGGTACTGGGGGTGCCCAGCTCCGRGGGTGGGGGGCTTCCATGGGGCACTGCTGGGTGGAACAGAGGGGCTGGAATTTGCTCTCCRTTCCTGAATAACCCCTGCCTGGTGTAACATCAAAAATGACACAAAGGCAATGTGTAAATGCCCCGTTGTTGCCCGTGGGGTCTGTGGGGTTTTCTTTCTGCTGTTCTTTGGAAGCCCTGTAACAGAATCCAGGGCTTTTGTGGCAAAAGCAGCAATTCCAATCTTGCTTTTGCAGGTTTTCCCTGGATTTCAAGAGAGGGGAAGATGTTGCCTTCCACTTCAACCCCCGCTTCAACGAAGACAACAGGAAAGTCATYGTCTGCAATTCCAAGTTCCAAAACACCTGGGGCAAGGAGGAGAGGACAGCCCCCAGGTTCCCATTTGAAGCTGGAAAACCCTTCAAGGTACCAGAAAAGCCCATCCCAGCACAGCCTCAGTGCACCAAAAGCACTGAGAGGGTTTGGGCAATGAGAGCTGTGGAAGGACAATGCTGCTTTTGTGCAGGAATCAGCTCCCCATGTGCTGCCCTGGCTGTCCCTACAACATCCTTACAACACCTTCCCACCCTCTCCTGCAGCTCCAGCTGCCCAGGGCACACCTTCTCCCCCGTTCTGGTGTCCCCATGGATTGTGAAACCCTCCTTWTTTACCCTGTTGCTCTGCACAGTGGTTGGACAGGTTTCTGTAACATGTTTTCCCCACTGGCAGCTCTCCACCAGGTGTTTTTTCCTGCAGTGGAGGTTCTCACTGTGGAACCTTGCTTTGAGGGACTGGCATGGGGATGAGGAGGCAGAAATTGGGCTAAAACACRGAGGAGGGAGAGCACAGGAGAGTTTTGGGAAGGCAAAGGTCGCTGGTGTTGCAGCTCCTCCACATGCCCCAGGGCTGGGCTCAGCTGGCAGCAGCCTCCAGCCTGCTCGGGTGTGCGGCTTAAAACTCCCTCTAGAGCAAATCCAGCCGGGTTTTGGGGCTCATTTGGGGTTTTTCCTTCAGCTGCAGATCCTCTGTGAGACGGATCACTTCAAGGTGGCCGTGAACGACGCCCACTTGCTGCAGTACAACTTCCGTGAGAAGCGGCTGAACGAGGTCACCAAGCTGTGCATCGGCGGCGACATCGCCCTCTCCAGCGTGGTGCCCACCATGATCTAACCCGGGGGGAGCTCTGGGACACTCTGTGCTCTCTGTGTGCTGTGACAAAAGTGCCTTCTCACCAGGTCACTGTGAGGGAATAAAACGTTTAACCTGTAAAGTTTGGTTTTAATATCTCAAAGGACGTGACAGACTCCGGGCAAGCTGGGCTCTGATTTGGAGGGAGCTGAATTCCTGCTGTACAGACAGCAAYGAGGAGCTTGATTTCTGTGGAGAGGAGCTTGGGAAAAAGCAGCCTGTGGCATTCTGTGCCTGGAGCTGTGAACAGGGGCAGCAATCTTTTAGGGAAAACCAAGACTGAGCAGGATGAGGGATTTTAGAGGGCTCAGAGCTGGAGGAAGCAAAATCTCTCTGCTGGACTGTGGCTGGAGAAGCCMTCCCTGTTACCCCTGTCCTTCATTTGTGCCCAAAGCAGTGTCCTAGGTCCATCCCCACGAGTGTTACACACTCCCTGGATGGATCACGAGCCCTGTGCTGCTCCCCACTCATCACCCCAGTGTGAGTCAGGACTGGTTTCAAGGGTGGGGAGCTTCATTGGCAACCTCAGCCCATGAGTCAGGCTGGTAAAAAAAGAAAACAGAAGTATGTTCCCTTTGCTGTGAGTCACTGCAGCCTTGTCTGGGAAACAAGAACAGTGCAACAGCCACCACTGAAGTTTCCAAAGCTTTCTCTGACGTGGCTCMTGCTGTTTTATAACAGTGACTCCTTTCAGACTTTGAGTGCCAAGTTACAAGCAGAGTCCTTAAAATYTAAAAGAGAGCAGCACACTGCTACCACCAGCATGGAGAAGCTGTGGCTGCCYCATTCCCTGGGAGTGTTCCAGACCAGGCTGAATGAGGCTTGGARCAACCTGGGCTATGGAAGGGCTGGAACTGGATGGGCTTTGAGCTCCTTTTGAGTTCCCTCCCAACCCAAACCATTCYTCAGCAGCAAAGTCATTAAAAGAYASCTGAAAGRMTCYCTAGAACTGGAGTTTAGTAATGAAGAAAATGGATTCCAGCACACATCAGCTTCCTCTCTTTATTCAGTGTAATCAGTACACAGCTTCCAGGTTAAAACTTGAGCCAGACAAGCTCCCCTGGCAGTGGCAGCAACACTTTCTGCTGAGGGACTGAAACCTCTGCTTGCTTTGGGATCAAGGCTGCTGGAAGGATGTGTGTGTTACACTCAGGTCACCAGCACAAGAAGAAGCCCAGTGAGGTATTTGTTAAAAATATAACAACTGGTTTAATGTAATGCCACTCCTCAAATCCAGAGTCTGTAGAACTGGCATGTTCCTCATGCACAAATATGTTACAGTGTGGATGGGGAGTGCACAAGGAACAAGATGAGAGAAGAGACTGAGTAGAAACATGTCAAAAACAAGTAGAAAACATGGTAAGACACTCAATAGAAAACTGCATCCTTAAAGGAAATWGTATCAATGCCTATTTCAATACATTGCCAAGAAAAGGTGTTATCTGATCTGGAAATCCTTGTTCTGAGTTAGTTTCTGGTAGTACAAACCCACTGGTTGTTAAACACCAGGAAAACTTTCCAAGGGAAGARCTGCATCCAACAGCTGGTGCTGAGGCAGGTGTTGGCACAGCAGACACTGCAGCTGAGGGGACAGAGTGTGTGGGCAGGGGACAGGCTGGGTCACAGCCCAGAAAGTGCCCTCCCAGCAGGAACAGGGCACAGGCACAGCTGCTGGGGTGGGCACCTTGGAACAACAATAAATCATCAGCTCAGCCAGGGCAGGGGAGAAAAGTTTAAAGGTGAACAGATTTACAACCTGGAGGAGACAGGAAATACATGAAATGATACCAACATGAAAAAAAGCTTCAGGTTGCAGTCAGGATTTACAGCCAGAGGATCCAGCAGGGATCAGCAGAACACAGCCCACTGCTGATGTACAGCAGAGCTGGGTGCATCACAGCTGCACCATAAAATGATACAAACCCCTTTATCACATTCATCACCACAGCTACTCTTCCTCTTTCAGCAGTCCCAGGGTAGCAGACTGTGTTCCAGATCCCCCTCTGTGGGCTTCCTGCTTGTGGAATTTACAGATTCTGCATTTCAAGTCTCTTTTCATTGATCCCCAGAGGGACCAACAGGAGAAAACACGATGAGGTCACTGAAAACTTCAGCTGCTGCAAACTTCTGGGCTTTGSTCTTGACTGGAGTGAAGGGAAGCTCAGCACTGAGCATTGGCTGYGGGAGGAGCCAGAGTGTGCAGTCAGTGTTTGAGGGACACTTATACCGTAGAGCCCTGCAAGGACTCTCATTTCCCCAAGGGTCATTTTGCAAGCTTATTCCCCAAGCATAAAATAAAGAGTGATTACACATGGTCTGTGTTGGAGACAGACAAYCCTTGCTCAAGTCAGYAATCCATATTTTAAAGAGGATTTYTCACAAGAAATCCTACACCCAAATKCTATTAATTCTATTAAGTGTGGAAGCTTTTGCACACCTGCTTTTCCCTGCTGAATGTTACTGCCAGCCCTAAATGCTGAAGTGACTAAAAAAGAGTTGGGATAGATTTAAAAAATTCCAGGAAGAAAAAACAAAAAGCTATTAGTGAGTATCTACAAGGAAAATTGTAAGAAACACAATTTAAAGGCTCAACCTGACAAGAACCAGAMATTGTCCTGCTACAAATGTCTTGATCTATCCTACACTCACCATGTGCAATGAGCCCAAGCAGGGAAACAGCTGGAATGTGGTTTGTATTTAAAGTCACAGCAATTGGCTTGATAACATCTTTAAGAGTTGAATTTTCTCTGTGCAGTAATTGAGTCTGCAGCAAAGGTGAACAGTCCTGCAGCATGCAGCTTTGTCTTAGGCAAATCAACTTGMAGGTCAACTTACCAGATCAAAAGGATTTCTGTCAATGAGTGTCAAATCACTGCATGAAACATCTGAAAAAGAAGTATATTTAAAAAAAATAAGTCTGATGCTGCCAAAGCTGAAAAACCTGGATTGTTTTCTGTAGTTATTAAAAGAAGAAATCTAAATTCTAAATTGTATTTATTTCCTTATGTTAGCTTTCTGCTTCACTCAGAAACCGTGCAGAGAAATCCAGGGACACTCTTTGCTCACATGCAAGGTGTGTTCAACTCACAGCAGCTGAGGGAGGCTTTTCAAACAGCACACACAAATCAAGCTGGCACTSATTTCAAAGAGGAATATTCAGAGTATCATAAACCCTTGGCATAAACAGAAGGCCCCAGCAATGCCACCCAAACTGCAGCAGGCAGCTCTAAGACAGCACCTGTCTGAGGTATTTGTGGCTCTCCAGACTGAGCAAAGTTTGTCTCCTTCTCTGGGCTGCACATGATGATGTCTTGTCCTTGCTCTGCAGCAGACAGCTCCATCTCTTCCATGCCATCCACTGCTTTTGGTTCACTGCTGGAATTGCCCAGAACCTGAAAAACAGGGATTTTCTCTGTTCCCAGCCTTGTTATGTCACACCAAGTGCACACATGTAACCTACAGTTTYTATGGACAGCTCAGGAGAGATGGAGATTTAACTCCAGGCACTGTACAAGGCTCAGGGTTTTAGGCTGTGACTCCTATCCCAAAATCCCTTTAAAGCCTGAAAATCCCTCTGACATATAAGGAAGTTCTGTATAAAAGAAGTTCCTCTACAGGAAAGGAAGTTTTGAACCTCAAGTGTTATCTGGCGACTTTTCCTGCAGAAAAACCTATCAGCAACACTGAAAKGTTTCCYCAGAGAGTGAAATCACCAACAAGAGATTTCTCATTTTGGYAGAGAAAGGATGAAGTAAAAGGCATAAGAAAAAAATTAGTAACCAGGATTTTTAAATACATATATATCTAGGGGAATGTGAGGGGAAATGACTGCTGCAGTCATGCACAGATCCAGGCAGTAACAAATACAACTTAAAGACTCAATTTCCAATGGAATTCCTGAAGGATGATTGACTCCAAAGCACTTTCACTGGTAGCACAGCAGCATCTAAATCAGAGGCCACATTCCTGTTTTTTTTAAGGCTACTCAAACACAGGCAGTGCCACCAAGTCTTCAGACATTTCAGGACATGGATTTCTGACACTTGGAYTGGTCCTTGCTATGCCTTGAAGGAGATTAAGAGCCCAATGCTCTGAGSACTGGGTGCTGCTGCTTTTAGCCATAAATGCATAAACATTTGAAAAATCCACACCAGAAAGCACAAGGTGGAGGACTTCTAGGAACATTGCTTGTCCAAGTGACAAGTGTCCTCCTGGAGCAGCCAGGACCTCCAAAACACAGCTCTGAAGAGCAAGGCAAGGTCCCCACACTGCAGCAGWCCCAACCTCTGTCCCCCCAGAGGTAAAAGCACTGCCCTGAGGAATGCACAAGATTTTTAAGTGAGGATTTGATCAGAAATTCAAGTGCCTGGGCTAATCAAAAGAGTTTTTCCTTTGCTAGTAAAAAGAGAGTATTTAAAGCATTACTTACCTTATTTCCCTCTGCTGTGCCAGCAGCCAGACACATTTCTTCTGCAACCACAGAAATGCTGGAAGAGAAAGCAACACATTTTCATTCTTCTCAGTCACCTCCAATCCTCCAATCATCTTCTGACTTGTCCAACCAATCACACAATTTGTTCTGCAGTTTTGCTGCCTTGGTTGGCACTGCTGAGCTACATCAAACTTCCTGGGCAAACAAYCAGCTCCCACCCCAGCAGCAAAATGACATTTGGGCAAAGCTCTTCATATTTGCTTAAGGGAAGGAAAAGCCACAAGCACTTTGCAAACTTTAGCACTGCCAAATTGAAAGGTCACCTTTAATGGGTTTTAACATCGTGTCTGTCAGTCCCAGCTCTAAAATGATTTGTACAAGGTTAATTAGAAGCTGCTTTAAGTTGCCTACCTTGGTTCAAGGCCATCAGGGAGTTTATCCAATGGGGGAGCTTTTTCAGTGGGAAGCTGATCCATTTTCAAGCTCTGTGCTGGGTGGAAGCCTTTGAGGTSTGCTGGGGTTTGTTCTGCAGCTCCATCCTCAGGGGCACAGAGAGGAGAAGGATTGCTCAGGGGCAAAGGTCTCATGGATGATCTGGGCTTTGCCAGTTTGCCAGGGGTCCTTGGAATCAAACCTGGAAAATGTGTTCAGTGTTTCATTCCCAGAAGCTGGAATGAGCTGATCATGATGATTCTAASCAGGGACACAATTGTTTTCTGCTTGCTGAATCATCTTACACAAAATATTAGATGGGAATCTCATATACACTTGCAAGGAGAAATTGAAATTATTAATTTCTACCTTTCAAATTAGGCAATTTTAACAGAGTTTAAAAGACACAGATTCAGAACTGATGCTTATAACAGATTTTCTGCTGGAGTTGGCTCAACCCCAGTGCTGCTCAAAGCTTTTTAGGAGTTTCCCCCTACTAACAAGAGGCACATGAAAAATAATGGTTAATTTTGGGATGAGAAAGGAGATCTTTGCCCAAAAAAAAAAAAAGGGAATTTAAAATCAAATTATAAACTAGAAATGTGAGAGAAGCAAAATCACTGAAAATACTTGCTGCACATAGATGTCAATAAGAAAATGAAGTTATATTTTGAGCACCTGTTGAAAAGCCTGAACTAYTAAACAGCTTTTGCAGCAAACTGGATTATGTTACAATCTTGTTAACCATGAACACAGATTAYGGGTGGGCTTTATTTACAGCTTTGRAGRCAGCACTGCRAGAAGTTTAGTTAAAAAATAAAAATCCCAATTCYTGTCCTACAGGACAGGATCCTGCAGGATCTACATCTCCAATTAGAGGATGTGAGCTGGCWTTATTTTGATGAAGAGGCTCATCAGCTGAACCAGGGAGCACTYAGATTAGAACTTCATTATTAAATTTATGCTGGAAAACCATGAACCAGCCATTTCCCCTCTGTCTAAGCAGGGATTTCATGCTGCCATAACCACTCAGATCAGCACATTCATGTCCAGGAGTTTACTTTGGATGAAATTAGTCACTGGCTGAAACAGTGTGACCAGCACTGGAGCTGCAGCCAGTACAAACAGCACAATCCCTCTCCCCAGTGACATGGATTAAACTCTCTCCAGCACTTTCAGAAATCATGATTAAGCTTCACCTACCTGAGAAGTTTTTCACAGGGCTTTCAATCCTGAAAAATCCAGCTTCAAAAACCACTTTTTCTGCCTCTGGCAGCCTCTCCTGATGTGTGCCCTCAGCAGCTGGSCCCTGCTTCATCCTGTCCCTCAGGGCAGCTTTGACAGAAGCCAGGCGGTCGCGGGCAGCAGCTCTGGCTGCTGCCTCCAGCTTGGCTCTGGGAACTCCACCTGCAGCTGCCTTCTTCTGGAATGGCAAAAAAGCTGGGTCACACCTGGAAAYTCTGGATTGAAGCAATTCCACATGAATCTCTGCACAGGTGCTGTGACACAGACACAGCAAGGAGCAAAGGGAGACTCAGGAGGAACCTTCTGGGCTCTGCACAAGTCCCTGACAGGACGGGGTCAAGCTCTGCTCCCAGGGAACAGGGAGTGCTCCTCCAGGATGAGAGGAACTGGATTCAATTTGCACCAGAGGAGGTTTAGTTTGGATATCACAAAAAATATCTTCACTGAACTGTCTTTTTCTGGAATGGTAAAAAAGCTGGGTCACACCTGGAAACTCTTCATAGGAGCAATCAGACATGAATCTCTGCACAGGTGCTGTGACAGAGACACAGCCTGGAGAAAAGGAGGCTCAGGGGGAACCTTCTGGCTCTGCACAAGTCCCTGACAGGAGGGGGTTGGGTTCTGCTCCCAGGGAACAAGAAAAGTTCCTCCAAGATGAGAGGAACTGGATTTAATTTACACCAGAGGAGGTTTAGTTTGGATATAATGAAAAATATCTTCACTGAACTGCCTTCTTCTGGATGGTAAAAAAGCTGGATAACATCTGGAAATTCTGGATTGAAGCAATTCCACATGAATCTCTGCACAGGTGCAGTGACACAGACACAGCAAGGCTCAGAGAGAACCTTCTGGTCTCTGCACAAGTCCCTGACAGGAGAGGGTTGAGTTCTGCTCCCAGGGAACAGGGAATGTTCCTCCAGGATGAGAGGAACTGGATTCAATTTGCACCAGAGGAGGTTTGGTTTGGATATCACAAAAAATATCTTCATTGCAAAGGCTGTCCAGCCTGCCCAGGGCAAGTGTGGAGTCCTCATCCCTGGAGGGATTTAAAAGCCATGTGGATGTGGCACTTGGGGACACAAGTGGTGGCATTTGTGTGTCATTTTATGGTGCAGCTGTGATGCACCCAGCTCTGCTGTACATCAGCAGTGGGCTGTGTTCTGCTGATCCCTTCTGTAAATCCTGACTGCATTCTGAAGCATTTTCATGTTGGTATCATTTAATGTATTTCCTGTCTCCTCCAGTTTATAAAATTATTCACCTTTAAACTTTGCCAGCCATTGAGGGAATGGTTGGACTTGAYTTTTCCAACCTCAACAATTCTACAGTTTTATGCATCAAAGCCTCTGCCCACCCCCAGCATCTCTTGGGCTGCCACCCAGCTGTGATGACAATATTAAGAATTTGTTTTTTCAAATGAATCTGCAGTTCAAAAATCCTCAATATAACTTTTTCCCCCTAATAAATTCAGTCAGATTGTGGAAGCACTGGGATGCAGGGACTCCTAGTGGCAGGGACACGGWGTAACCACAGGACAGACTCAGTGAAGCCTCTCTTGGCATTCAGTTTTCYAAGGGAAGTTTGGTTTTGTGCCACCTGAAGGGTTCTGGCATTTCTGGGCAGCTCCCACAGACCACATCCCCTCTGTTTTCCCRTGCCTGGAGTTTCTTATCCACCTCCATCTCCATGTTGTGATTAATGAAGCAGTCTCAAGGAACTGCACAGAGCTGATGCAATGCAAATACAACTCCATACTCAGTCAGAAGCAATTAAATATTCCAAACCAAAGAGCAGATAAAACAACTCACAGCTCATTTTGCAATCTGCACTAACTGATTTTGGAGAGTGTCAGATCCATTTGTGCTCAGAGAAGCAGCACTTTAAAGCCACCCATGGTGTTGGTTGAATGGGACACCATTTTAATTCAGCACTCCCTGCTCAAAACTGGCAGAGACTCCCAGATTCCTGTGTGGTTTCCTTTCCAGTTAAATGCCCCAGATAAATTGTTTTATATTTGAAGGGTAAGTTTGTATCCTAAATTTAAGAGATTTGTCTTACTAGCATAAACTCCAAAAAAAGTCATTGTTAGTTCTTAGTTCTGATCTTAGCAGCCAAAAGAGGCAACAAGGACCAAATCCATCAAATAATACAAATGTATTTGGGAGGGGTGAGGGAGAAGGGGGCACCTTGAGAGGAATTTCACTTCATATTCAATATATCTAATAATAAAGGTGAACTTGGGGGCTATTCATACCTTTACAACTGCTTTGCTTGGGACATCAAGTGGCTGCCACTCATTGTCTTGAAGCTTCTTTAGATTAGCAAATTTTTTATCCACATCTTCAATCTGGTGGTCACATTTAAGGAAAACAAAAGAATTGTGAAATAACCTTTATCCAAACAAGCAGAGTCTCCCATCCTGCAGGAAACATCTCTCAAATCAGATCAAACTTTTATGCTTTCTGCAGAGGAGTCAAAATTATGCCTGGGACTATAACAAATCCATCTCTGCATTTAATTTAACTACTTCCACACTCCATTGTTGGGTGCTGATTTACAAATACTGCTGAGAGCCCTTTTGAGAATTCAGATTATATTTCATTCTGAAACTAAAGAAAGCATCAACAGAGGAAAAGAGATGAAGGTTCTCTACCACCTAAGCTCAGCCCTAAATGGAGTTGCTGTAGTTTCTGCATTTTTCTCATACTGAAGCATTGAACACCTGTTTTTGAGGTGAGCTCCAGGAATTTCCCAAAAACTGGGAGGTAGCCACTGTGACTGTATCCTCACTCCAAAACAGAACAAGATTTGGCCAAACATGTTCATTCCAGAGACAGACAAGATACACAGGYYACAAGAAGACACAACASAAGAACTGSTCCATGAATTATAARTYAYARYATCCCAAGTGTAACTATTCACTGTCASCAAGTGTTAAAACAAAGATCTGCATTTTTTTACATTAAAAATAAAAACTAGAACCTCAATATATAAAAAAATAAGTTTCAATACTTGAATAAATATTCCATGAAGATACTCCATGAAGATACTCCACTTGAATCAATACTCCATAAATAACTCCATCAGTTTTACCCTACTCAGTTAACATGCAAGTACCTACCTGAAAATTAACCATATCCCAAAATCCATCCAGGTCTGTGCATGTTGTTTCTTTTTCACCTCTTTTAAACTCACAATTATCAACCAGTCCTTCAAACTGTTTGAACCTTTCTCCTATGAGCAGCCTTGTCTGACCAACTGTGCTTCGAATCAGGTCTTTAGCTGGCAGCAACAAGATAAAAACCACAGGATATCAACAAGATAAAAAAACMAGGATATCTTGGATAAATTAATGTTTGAGTCTGGAGTTTGCTGTCCCATCTGTTGCAAACCTGCAATAGAGCTTTGCTGTCCACTGAAATGCTCTCAAGTTGCTTCTTTAAAAAAAAAATATTACTCTCTCAAGTAAAGTATTAAGATAAATGCTTAAAAATAAGAATTTCTGGAGTGATCAGTATTTTCTCCCAGATAAGAGCACTTATTTAAAATTAAAAGCCAATATTATTTTGAAAAATCAGCTTGGTTAAAGTTCATACATTAAATACACTTCAGACTGGCAATAGAACATTATATTGCTATTATATATATATATATTACATATATATACAGCTATTTTATGTGCACTTCATTCACTTATCAATCACCATCACTGCAAGTGCTACACAAATTWAGGAATAGGAGATTTTTTGAATCTTGGGGCAGATACACCTCTAAACTTTCTCTAGGACAGCTTTGTAGGGTATTTTTTTGGTGTTTTGCAAACAGCAGACACATGTCCTTCCCTCTGTCCCATTCAGAATTCCCTCTCCAGTGCTTGTTGCAGCTGACTCTCACCATCCTCTGGAATGTCCAGCTCAAGGTTCCCKTCCCACTGCAGGCACTGGGACAGCAGCCTCTCAGTCTCAGCCCGAAGGATGTTTCTGAAAATAAGAAAAAAGAAGGATTTGGAGAATTTCCTCACTTGTGGCTGTCAGTGGTTGCTGTCCTTTTGCTCTCAGAGAAGTCTTTGAGCTGAAGATTAAATTGTTTTATTTTGYTGAGTGGCTGAGGTGTAATTTCTTTTCTGCTGCTTTCAAACCCTGATCCTAAGGACAAGATGTCAGTCTGCAGAATTTTCCATCCTTTCCTTACACTTAAAGCCCAAAAAGGAAGACAGGAATTCCTGCCTGCTCAGGTCACAGCTGACAGACACCAATCACCATTAAATGAAGCTGATCTTTAGAAGAAGTCTCATTATTCMTATTAAGAACCTTCAGATGGACATCAGGGAAGTGAAACAAAGTGAACCCAAACCTGAAATAGGGCACATCATGCTCTTGCTCTCTTGTRTCATCTGACTTCACTGCCAGGGCTGTTGAGACAGGGGTTGTTTTGTTTGATGTCTGAGTGGAACTTCYCTCYTCTGATTCACCTGCTGAAAAACATGAAAGGGATTTGTTCAGCATCTGGTGATAATTAAAAGCATTAAAATAAACCAAATGTGAACTTCCTACCTCCTCCTTTCAAACTTGTGGTCAYTTGCTGTTCTTGAATGCCTTTAACAGAAGGTGAAGTTTGACTTTTTAAATTGGGTTTTTGTGCTTTAGTTTCACTGGATTTTTCAAATATTTTGCTGCAAACAAACCAAAGCACAGTCAATTAAGACACATTGGGAAAGTGACATCAAATATGGCCAATTCCACAGAAATGCAGAGTTTAGAAGGCAAACCTCCCCACAACACTAGAGAACTGAAATAAATAAACCTGTGCAGACACAGGGCAGAGTCCTTGAGCTGCTCCTCAAACATGGGCACAATTATGGATTATACCCACATCTGCTGCTGTGTTAAACCCACATTTAAGCAGTGACAGAAACCAAAAGGATCAGGTGTTACAACACCCCAACAGTTTTTTACAAAATCAATATTTCCATAGAAAAATGTTTTGGGGTTTGTTTTTGTTTGTTTGGGTTTTTTTTTTTTTTTTGCATCCCCACAGAGAGGTTCACTTGCACTTTAAGCCCTATTAGAAGGAAGAATCTTACACTGGAGAYTTTGAGAAGTTCCACACAGCACTGGGTGTCAGAAAAGCATTTGCCCTTGAAGGAGACATGGGTGTGACAGTGTAGGTTGCCAATCCACTCAGAGGCTGAAACACAAAGTTCTGAGGAGCAAAGGAACGTGTTCTGGGTCTCCTTGGAGAAAAGCTGCTGTTYTCCACTGAGGTTTGTTCTTGCTGAAGTTCTGATGGTTTTGAGTGCTTGGAATTAGCTGCAGAACTTTTCACCTCTGGATCCACTCCAGCATTTGTCTCCACTTCATGTTTAGAAGAAATKACCTGTAACAGCACAGATGGACAAATCAAATCATCAAATCAATSGTGTGTTTGCAATAGGCATGGGCTGAATTTCAACTTGAGTGTCTGAAAGCCATCAGGAAGGGAACAGCTTAAGGTAAATCAGCTCCTAAAACAGCACACTTGGGCAGAAGTGCTGAGYTACCAACAAGTCCAACCATTTTTGACACCCACAAATCATTCTAGAGACAGAAGTAACACTTCACTACAAAGAATGCAGCAATCCACTGCAGGGGCTAAAGCAGAACAGCTCACCTACCAAAACAAGAATTAAAACTGGCAAATGCTTGCTCCCACTGCTAGAATAAAAAAGCTTTAAGTTGATAAAATCCTCAAGAGCAGAATTACTGCCTCCAAATCCAACTAGGCCTGCTGAATAATCACAGTTTATGCACATACTCCAGCCCAAAAGCTGGAATAGGCTGATAGCTGAGGAATGCAGCCCAAGACAAGTGCAGTTAGCACCACAGAATGCCATTAAAAGAGGAGGGAAAAATTAAAGAAGAATTCACATTCCGATGAGATGAGTGCCCAGAGAGTCACACAGAACACATTTCTGAGGTACCTCATTGAGATTGTTAGCTCAAGCCAGAAAAACTTTGGGTGTTTTTCAAGGAAATCACACTTCAGTYACCTCTGCTAGGAATGTAAACCTTGAGTTCTGCTTTTAACCAGCCTTTTCAAAGGAGCTGCCTGTGCTCACAGCAAGAGTTTSCCAAGTGGCAGAGACTCCTGCCTGTGAAGAGGTGTTTGTCCAAGGAAGATCCAAGGGCTCTTAGCTCCTTTTTGGGTGTGATTGCACAAACTCTAACACACTAAAGCACAGCTGCAGCAACAAGGTGGAGATGGGAGGTGTGAGAGGGAAGAGTGGAGCAAAAGAAGGAAAAAATCATGAATTCCTGTGCAGACAGACACAGGGCAGAGTCCTTGAGCTGCTCCTCAATATGGGCACAATTATGGATTATAACCACATCTGCTGCTGTGTTAAATCCACATTTAAGCAGTGATAGAAACCATAAGCATCAGGTGTTACAACATCACAACACTTTGTTACAAAATCAATCTTTCCATWAAAAAATGGGRGTKTTTTGCATCCCCACAGAGAGGTKCACTTGCATTTTAGGCMCCATYAGAAGGAAGAATCTTACASTGGAGATTTTGAAAAGTTCCACACAGCACTGSGTGATCAAAAAAGCATTTGCCCTTGAAGGAGATGTCACATGGGTGTGACAGTGAGACATTCTGGAAGTGCTGACATCAAGAACCACAAAGTGCCTGCCTTCAGCTGTGAATCATGCAGAGAATAGTGTTCTACCTTGCAGAGAACAGCATTTCCAGGTTTACTTTTGGTGGCTCAAAACCTAAAATTGTATTTATTTCTTAGCTTCTAAAGTCTCATATTGTTACCTGAGCAGGGAAAAGATCCATTCAGATTCTACATCAAAAAGGAATTAAACTGCACATAATTTACAGCTGCTTGATTAAACCAGCAAAGCATTTTTTTTGCTGGTTAAAAGATCAGAAATATGTCATGCAAGAACTTCTTGTCTATTTTAAATCATTGTCCAGATCTTGATTAGKAATCACATCATCCCTCAGGCACATCCATATCAATGGTGGGATTTTGGGGTTGTCCTGTGAAGGGCCARGGATGATCCTTGTGGGTCTCCTCCAACTCACASTATTCTGTGATCCCACATGARCACTAAATTTGATCCTAATTTTTTWAAATATAGCAGTATCAATACACACAACTCCTTCCCAAATTCCAGCTTATTAATGAAATTACTGCCTGTATGCCTGAGCACTTCAGCTCCACTGACACAGATATTGGCTCTTAAATCAGTTTTACTGCTTTTCCATTTCAGCTGTTCCATGACCTACCTTTGTGGGATCAGGTTTGACAGCTTTCTTTGGCTTTCCTGTGTTWGCTGGCTTCTTCTGTGACTGGCTACCTACAAAGAGAGACACTCCCAGAGGTCAAAAAGGCATCTGATTAATGTAATCTTTCACCAAAACACTGCCATAAAAATCCAGTTGCTAAAGACAGGGAGAGACTGTTTTATTTTTGGGGTGGGAGGTGGCTAGAGGGAAGAAATAGCATTGCAAAAGTTCATTCAAAAGAAAACCTGGCCTAGGATTTAACAGCCTAGTAACAGATGTRTCACCAAGAAATCAGCTTTATTAAACAATCATTCTTTATATGTTGCCATATAGTAAAAATAAAAGTCACCTTATTTCCTAAAAGGTTGAAGAGAGAGTGAAGAAARCCAATTTGAGTTGAGATTTTTAATTTCTATGTGGCACAGGAATTCTGTTGGTGGACTGAATTCTAGTAAACATCCAACACAGACAAAGAAATCCCTAACCTGAAGAACAAAGGCTCTCATCTCTTCAGAGAGATGATCCTGCCCACACATTTAATAATTATATGGCCATAAACAGCCACACACCAAAGTGCCAATCTTTGCCACTTCTGGCTTTGTTCTTTGTGCTTGTCATTACCATGTGGACATGGATGTTCCACACTGAGGGGTTTTGTGGGGAAACTGATGGGCTCTATGGGGAAACTCATGGGTTTTGTGGGGAAACTGTCCAGTGTTGGTTTCAACATGTTGATGTAGATACTGCACCACAGTTCCAGACAAGAGTCTGAGAGATCCAGCATTTAGTCCTTTTCTTAAACACTAATTTGGCATGACTTAAATGCAGTCTGAGCTACATAAACACTTACCAGCAGTGGCAGCAGTTGGTTTCAGCACCTGCCTGGCTGCAGAGGCAGCTGCTCTGGTGACTCTCACACTTGGGGCTGGCTGGGCTGCAGTCTGCAACACTGTAAGAGAGATGAATTAACCCCAGAGATTCCAAGTTTAGTAAGGAGCTGCACTCAAGGAATAACTGGAAGTTTATACTTTATAGAAGTCAGGGAAATGCACCAGCAGTTATCAGGTGCATGGTTTGGCAGAATGAACAGGGCTGGGTGCTGCTGCTCAGYTCAGTGCCCAGCTTGGCCTTGGCAATGCCCTGAGGGATCCTGGCTGGAGSWGGTTTCACTGCACAAGGTACCAGGRGCTTGATGGCAGGCACAAAGCTTAAGGAATGCTTCCCACTGCTCCCTGCAATCACAGTCCAGGCCCTCCCTGTTTTACAGATGAAGTTTTTTAGAGTAATCTCTTTGCCATGGTTATTTGCACAGATGGAAGCTTAAACAAACCATTGGGGTAATAAAGTGATGCCCTGGCCATGATATGAAAGATTTCCAAGGTCAGAATTTAATGCAATCTAAAAAAGTACTCTTCAGACTAATTGGATCTGAAATATTTTATAAACCATGACAAGTTCATGCACTGTGTTACCCATCTTAATCATTTTCATCTTTGTATTTTAGCACTGTTTTAAATAGGCTTTTGAAATGATAGCATTTCCCTGCACAGACAAATTTCATGGGAGCTCTTTATTCCATTCCCCTGTCTGAAATCCCCACTTGGTTCCTTTAATGCTGTTCCTGTCTTTAATGTCAAGCTGTGATTCTGTAGAAGCTAGAATGAAAAGCTGGGAAAAAATACTGGGTAAATAACCACAACATTGGATTTATCAAACATTCGCTTCCCAAACATTTTTATATTGGTGTTTCAGAGGATCACAGAATGGTTTGGGTTGGAAGGGACCTTAAGGATCATCTCATTCCAACCTCCCTTCCATTGACAGGGAAGTTTAAGTATATAATTATAGTATATATTCAATAATGCATATCCTTGATTCACTACAAAAGAAATAATCAACTTTAGAAACAAATAATCAATGGATTTAGAAAAAGGAATAATTAATGGATGACCATTTTGCATAAATTAAACAATTTAATTGCTATATGAAACACTAATAATACATCTTTTCAGTATTCACCAAAGGCACTACTGAAATTTAAATAAAGGTCTGCTGCTTGGTGATTGGATTAGATTAATGATGTGAAAGTCATTTCACTCTGCATTACTGAATCTCTTACATTAACATCAACATTCCACATGACTTGGTTGTATCAACTTAAGGATATCACTGAGCTGTGAGCAAGAGTTTCTGATCCAAGTATTGGAATCCCTTAAAGGTGGCACAGTTTGGTTTTTTTTTTTTAATTGCTGTTTTCTTAARAAATATCTGTAACTGTGGCACAGAAAGTGACAGACACAGAAGGCACTTGCTCTTCTCTAACAGCAGTCACTGTCAGATTCTTCTGGAGGCAAACAGAAAGCTCAGCACAGCTCCAGGAGCTGAGGCACCTGGCAGTTGTGCAATTTGCCTCCTGACCTGTTCCTTTTGCCTCTCCCAGGGGGAATAATCAGTAACCAGGACTCTCAGGGCCCTGCATTCCATTTCCCCCAGCCCATGGAGGCAACAAGCTCATGTGATCCCTGCAGCCACACACTTGATAATCTGCCAGCTGCTGCCCTTGGGAGGAATGGCCATCTTAAGATCTCCTCCTTCCTTTCTACACCCAGAAATGTACTGTGGATCTTTTCCCCCACAAAAACCCCAGTTTTCAGGTTCATCTGTATTTCCATACCTTTCTCTTTTTCAGCCACTTTGGCTGTACTCRTCTGTTTCTGTCCTGCCTGTGCAGAGCTCTGCCCATGGGCACTGACCTACAAGAAAAAAAAAAAAAACAGGGTTTTTTTTGTGAAGTATCAGATTTCCAGAAATTCAGCAGCCCAATTTCTTTCCTCATCTATCTTGGATTACAATAAAGAGAAAAGTCAAATAATTTCGCATAGGGGGCTTTAAAATGTAGAAAGACATTAAGGATAACTTAAAATAGATTGGTTTAGGGATATGTTATCATGCATTATCCAATTAGTTAGTTAATARATTGTCAGAAAAAGAATGAAAAAAGTATTTAAACAGCAGTTCAAGTATCCTGAAAAACTTGTTTGAAAAACAGACCCAGAAAACCTGTGCTCTTTTCTGCTTGTACTGATCTAATCAAACTTGTAAAGACACTACCCTGAGTCTGATATTGCATGCCTTTCTCTAAATTTATTTAATGAAATGATATATATTTATATATATAAAAAACAAACCGTAGAGGACTTTGATGCAGTTGGTATCAGAGTTGGTATCAGAGTTTTTCCTTCTTGGATCTTGGCTTTTGATCGAGTCATCCTCCCAGAGAAAGCAGGAGCTGCCTGGAAACATCCCCAAGRAAATGAGTTAATAAACTCCTTTTTCCCCTGTCACTGAGAGACTGAGAAAGAAGCATAAATGTGAAAAACAACATAGGTCAGGTGTGCAATGTGGAAAGCTTTCAAAGCTGAGTTGACTAAATATGAACAAGTTACTGGTTCTAAAATAACACAGCTCTTTCATTTGTGGATGAATCATTCCAGTTTTTGAACTGAACACAGTCATAAATACAAAAATCCACATATCATTAGTGGGTTTCATTCAGCTTTGTTTAAAAAAGAGAATGAGCCAAATTACTCCCTTATCACAACAAACATTATTAAGCATTTGCAAAACAAACAGAATAACAGACACATCCTGCACACAAACAGCAATCCGAAGGGAGTACACAATTAACTCAGATATGAAACATCACCCTTGTTACCTTCTCCTTTGGCTTTGCTGCTGCAGGTTCCTCAGCAGCAAGTGCAAGGAAGCCAGGTGCAGCTGGTCTGTAGAGGCCAACCTTGAACACYCCTTTCTTGGCTTTCTCCCTCTGCTCCTGCAGCTTGCGAAGCTCCTTCTCCTCCTTGTAGCGCTGCAGCATCTCCTTGCGCTCGTTCACCCTCCTGCTGGCTGCACCCGGGGCTTGCTCTGCAGCACACATGCAAGACAGACATGTCATAAAATCCTCAAGGTGCTTTTGAGCCAACAAGAAGGCAGGAATTTCCAGTAAACTTTTCCAAGCTAGAAGARGAACCTAAGTCAAAGAGCAGAATCTTGAAATTGTTTTAGCCCTTCCCGCTAAAAGGGAATTCAGTGGTGAATTTCAGCTGACAAATTGACCTCCCCAAATATCCACCTGAGGATTACAATAAATTCACTCCCATTTCACAGGCTTGCAAGGTTACTGGTATCAAAATCAACACTTCATCTTCTTATTTGGTTTATTTGTACCACTTTCTCTATTCAAACACTTGCAATGTCATTGAAAATTGAGCTTTACATACCAAAGTCTCAGGCATTTATTCTCAGGCTGAGAATAAATGAGACAGAAGTTATACGAAAGAATAAAGCCCTAAGATGATRCCAAACTTGAATTATGTCTACCTGAAAAATTAATATCCACCTAAAGTTGAAATTTATGAAAGATAATCAAGGCAAATTTATTAAATTGCATGTTTGATATTATTACATTAAAAATGCACTCCAATAATCTTAAAAAAATTACTATCTTGCAATCATCTCCTGCTATCAAAATACTAAAGGTAGAAGTATTTCTAAAACACCCTGTTAACATTTTTTAATATTAACTTAATTTCTTAGACCACAAACATCCAAGAGAACCAGGGGGCAGAATTCAGCATATATGCAGGCCCTATTTKCTGAGAGGAAAATAAGTTGTCAAAAACTAGCCATTTTCAAAATAAAATCATACTATGCATTTACACATTAATGATTTGATAKATAATATAAAATTGCCCATTGCTAAGCACATTTTAAGCACATGACAAGCATCAGTTAGATGTTAGATGGTATTTCAGACTGGAGTTTTTCACATCTTAAAGGACAAAGCAATCATAAAGGCACTTCCTATTGAATATTAATAACAAAATACAATATTCTTTTATCAGAGCAAAGCTTTTTTCATACCACTGGAGCAGTGAGGAGGGTATTAAGCTGCATCAATATTTTATTGTCTTGATTTTAACACATGGAAAGGCTGATAAGGTTTTAAATCATGAACTTTTTTCTCAAATTTAAATGTCAACTGCTATTAGGTTTCTATGACAATGCTATCAAACCTACTTAAAATTTTTAACAGTTTAATAAAAAAAGTTTATAGCAAGTTTTTACTTACTCTGTTTCACACTGCTRTTCTCTTGAGAGCAGAGCTCCCTGGTTTCCTTGAGCTCAGGAATTGCCCTATCCTTGGAGAGCTGCACATTGACATCTGCCAGCCCGAAGTGCCGGCCCTTCTCGAAGAGCTTGTGCCTGTTCTCCTTCTGAAGGATGGATTTCCTTCTGGCAACCTTGGTCCTGAGGGCTTCTGTGCTCAGATTCTTCTTGTATCTGCTGGCAAACTGGGAGGTGGCAGCCATCCTGATGACCTTAGACAGCAAGCACAGTGAGTAGGGAAACACCTGATTGTTTCTGCAGCATTGTTTTTGAATGMAATGACAGTACAGACTGATTTCAGACAACTGTGCTAAGCTGAAGTGAGACTCCTTTTCTTTCTAAAATTCCCAATGGACAGAATGCCCTTTGAATTCCATGGTCATTTCACAGACCTTTGCATAATAAGACATTTTTTCACACAAGATGTTTGGCTATTTGGATAAAATTCAAAAAGAGGCTTATGCTTCAGAAAACAAGAAAGGTGACATAAGATTTAGAGCAAATACCAAAATCTTTTATCTTTCCATGTTTGTCATATGTTATAATCCTTGCAGGAGTGGCCTTTATAACAATAGGAAAAAATCCTAAATATTGGCTTGACAGATTAACAAAGTTTGTTTTTCCATTTTTGTTAAGGTTTGCATGTTATAAGCAAAGCCCTGGATTCTTTATTATTGTATGTGATCAGARAAAACTCAAATGACCATTTCAACAATTAGTTTTTCAGCAATTTCTCATCATTTTTTATTAATTCCAGGGACCAGTTTGGTTGCTGAGCAGTCAGCAAGTCTGACACACAGAATTAGGAGGGGACACTGCACCCATGCCTGGGATTGGCTGGGCTGCTTTCTCCACAGCTGTTTTCCACATTAAGGAGATGAGCAAGTACATGACAAGGCTGCAGGACAATACTTGGAAGCAACATTCCATTTAGATCAGATCYATCTGATAGCARGCAATTTTGCCATGCAGCAGAGTACTCAGAAGCAGGATGTTTCCAGGATGCAACTGCAATACAATGGTGGTTGTTTCAAACAGCATTTTCCCATCTTTTTTAACCTGAGGAAGCCTTAAGCCAGCTGTCAGTTGGTTTGCACTTGCTGAGCTGCCTAAAGGGGCTGCAGGAAAGGTGGAGAGGGACACTGGGCAAGGGCCTGGAGGGACAGGACAAGGGGGAATGGATGTGAACGGTCAGAGGGAAGGGTTAGATGGGATATTGGGAAGAAATTCTTCCCTGTGAGGGTAGGGAGGCCCTGGCACAGGGTGCCCAGAGAAGCTGTGGCTGCCCTGTCCCTGGAAGTGTTCCAGGCCAGGTTGGATGGGGTTTGGAGCAATCTGGGATAGTGGAAGGTGTCCCTGCGCCTGGCAAGGGACAAGATGGGCTTTAAGGTCCCTTCCCACCCAAGTCCTTCTGGGATTTTGTTATCTCCTGCATCCCCACAAAAACCTCTCTTGTCAAGGGTTTTCCACCTCAGCCATGGTCTTTCACACATTTCATCTTGCACAACTAACAGGAAGCAGCTTCACAGTAAGCAGGGTGACAGAGCTAAACTAAACACCCAACAGTWATTAATTCATTGGGAATTTAGTCATTTACTGAGGTTCTTCACTTCAGGACARCAAGCTCTGATCAAACTGAAGGAGCCATCAGTGAACTGAACTGAAAAGCCTTGACAATGGGTGTACARGATTTCTTAAAGCCCATCCCCTTCCCATCTATGTGCTACGAAAAACTCAACCAGCAAGCCTAGCTGGGAAACCCAAATGTTAGAAGAAAAAGCAGTGAGATATAAATAAGGCAGAAATAAACTGCATGTACTTGTGGGAAAAGCCAAAGAGAGAACCTGAGCTGCTGGAAGAAGGAACACAGCCCAAGCCTGTTCAGATGCCATCAGCTCCCTGCTCCCCACTTCATGGAAGTGTTCATAGAGAGAGGAACTTGCACAGCACCAACAGCACCTGCACAACTGGACAGAAACCTAAATCTGTGCATTTTGCCCCTTTTTTTCTGATATGTTCAGTGCTGCAGGAGAGAAAAATGGTCAGTGCAATTTAAAGAGCAAAGGGGAATAAAAATTAAAACTCARATCAGGGACTGGATCTCTTCCACACAATCCTGGAAGAGCTGGTCCATGCCAGCAGCACCTGATTTGTGAATATCTTGGGCTTCACCCTGCAATTTGCATTCCAGCTTTCAGAAATTGATTAAAAATGCCAGTTAATGAGTGCAAAAAACTCCACTGCAGTTCATAGGTCATATTTGTCCTGCTTTACATTTAAGTGATTAAGGGAGGTTAATTCATGAGCATCTCAAATAACCACACTGATAGTGCTAGTAATTACAGAATCAGTCATTACAGAGTTAGTGGCATTACATGGCATTACAGAAAGCCATAAAGAAAACAGTGGGAATACATCTCTACTATCTGCCCCAGAAGCAGCAGGCTTTTGAGCCCAGTGGATGATAAATATTCCTGAAAGCAGCAGTTCAGTCTCTACACTCATTTTTTTTTCAGGACAAAGTTCCTAAATTTACCCTTAGACATGTTCTTTAAGTAAAGCAAGATTATCAGTGTGGGCTCATTAAAAATGTGTGCAATGCTCAATATCCCAAAGATGTGTTTAGAACAAAAATACCTGTGTTCTCTYCTTCCCAGGTTACTGTCCCAGTGGAGTATCTTCACAAACAGAAGCCTAGAAGATTAATTGGTATTTAAAYTGACATAAACTCAAGTAAAGACTGTTAGCAAGAAAGGGACAGAGGGCTTACACAAAAGGTTTGTGACTGGCTAGCGTATAGCACCGAAAATTAAAGCCGAACATTTATTTTGATAAATAACAGCGAAGGAAAAGAGACCCTTTTGACCAGCAACACCCTAAGAAACATAGTGCAACACGAACATGACAACATTTAGGCGCTCTTTTAGCCTGAACAGTGACAAAACAGAGCAGGAGGAGCAAACACCGCTACGTTTAAAGCGGACAGAGACTGAGTAAAACTTGGACTCAACGGTTTCGAGACTGTCGCCGGGGGTCGGACAGACTGTGGGGCACTGCCCCAAACCCCGCTGTGAGGGGCCGCCCCAGGACTGTCCCCTCAGCCCCTTCCCCACCAGCGCCTCCGGCTCTTCCCACCCCAACTCAGACATGAAGCACCGCTGCCAGCTCCCCGCCAGGCGAGACCGCCCCCCGGGGCCCCTCGCGGAGCACATTGCCGGGGAGTCGAGGCCCTTCAGAGGCCTCAAAGCCCCTCCAGGGCTCCCAAATCCCGTCCCGGAACCCCCAATCCCCCCGGGCCCGCCATTACCTGCCCCGGCCCCGCGCGCCGCGCAGCCCCCTCCGCGCGCCGCCCCGCCTCGCTTTCAAATCTCACCGCCCAACGCTCATTGGACAGCCCCGGGCCACCGGCTCCCATTGGCCTCACCCACGGCCGCTGATTGGCAGCGCCGAATACCACAGCGGCYTGCTTATTGGTCGCCAGATGGACGCTCCTAATTCCCATTGGCTGCTCGGGGCATTTCCCCGCCTATGCTTGCCGCTCATTGGCCGGTGGAGTGAGGGAGGTGAAGCCGCTGAGGGCGCGGGGGCGAGGCCTGYCCTGGGCGTCCCGTGGGGTGTGGGGGTGGTAAGATGGCGGCGGGGGTCGCCGGTGCCTRAGGGTCACYTGGCTCSGWKGTCAGCCCAACCTGGCGTCCCCTGGCACCGGTYTGAGCTTGCAAAGCACTCACTGTCTCACTGGGACAGTGATGAGCCCTCCCACCACCCACAGAATCCCAGAACGGACAAGGCTGGAAGGGACGCCAGGGGCTCATCTGGTCCCACCTCCCTGCTGAGGCAGGGTCATCCCTGAGCGCAGGGATGTGTCCAGACGGCTCTGGAATATCCGCACTGAGGGAGACTCCACAGCCTCTGGATTCTCTGTTCAGGGCTGGGTCACTGCACGGGGAAGTTCTTCCTTATGCTCAGGTGGAACTTGTGGGCATCAGTGCATCAGTTCGTGCTCCAGTGCTGGGCCCCGCGGAGCAAAGCCTGGTCTATCTCTGAGCCCTTTCCTGCAGACACTGACAGACAAGGGTCAGGTCCCTTCTCGAGGCTGAACAGCCCCCGCTCCTTCAGCCTTTCCTCACCAGAGAGATGCTCCAATCCCGCTGTCCTCCTCCCCTGCACCCCCTCCAGGAGCTCCGCGTCTCTCCTGAACCGAGGAGCCCACAGGGTCTGTGTCCACACCTTAATTTAATCGTGCCACCCCTGAGGAGCCGAAGCCGGGTCTCCACCGGTCTGAAAGGGCCACAAACACATTATTAAAGTGGATTTTATTAACGATCCTTTATTTCCTGCCGTACCCGCATGGCACCCCAGCAAACCCCGCGGTTTGCTGGGGTGGGTTGCGTTTAACGCCGTTCTCAGCTGCTGGAGAGTTCTGTGTTTGCTTTTAAGTGGGAACCGGGGAAATTCAAATSCGCATCCGCTTGGTGGCACTGCRAAAATGGGGACGGCGTTTGGARAGGRRAAAAAAAAARKKWTTKGGRAMSGGRAA